>CAUDLX010000063.1:0-344554 GCA_958450335.1 Hibiscus tridactylites
GGTCCATTGAAAGGCCGATTTAGACCAACTCGTCCGAAACCTCTACAAAAAGGACCGCAAAAATTTTGTTTCAAATATTAGGAGTTCAAATAATTTATTAGGAGTTTTTCAACACAATTATATTGCAAAACCTCAATTTATGTATTTTTTACTCAGTTAAAATTCCAACGGGTCCATTGAAAGGCCCATTTACACCTGCTCGTCCGAAACCTCTACAAAAAGGACCGCAAAAAGTTTTATTCAAATATTAGGAGTTCAAATAATTTATTAGGAGCTTTTCAACACAATTATATTGCAAAACCTCAATTTCTGTACTTTTTACTCATTTAAAATTCCAACGGGTCCATTGAAAGGCCCATTTCGACCCGCTTGTCCGAAACCTCTACAAAAAGGACTGCAAAACAAGTTTTAATAAAATTTTAGGAGTTCATGTAATTGATTAGGAGCTTTTCAACACAATTATATTGCAAAACTTTAATTTCTGTACATTTTACTCAGTTAAAATTCCAACGGGTCCATTGAAAGGCCCATTTAGACCTGCTCGTCCGAAACCTCTACAAAAAGGACCGCAAAAATGTTTTATTCAAATATTAGGAGTTCAAATAATTGATTAGGAGATTTTCAACACAATTATATTGCAAAACCTAAATTTATGTACTTTTTACACATTTAAAATTCCAACGGGTTCATTGAAAGGCCCATTTAGACCAACTCGTCCGATACCTCTACAAAAAGGACCGCAAAAATGTTTTATTCAAATATTAGGAGTTCAAATAATTTATTAGGAGTTTTTCAACACAATTATAATGCAAAACTCCAATTTATGTATTTTTTACTCAGTTAAAATTCCAACGGGCCCATTGAAAGGCCCATTTACACCTGCTCGTCCGAAACCTCTACATAAAGGACCACAAACAGTTTTATTCAAATATTAGGAGTTAAAATAATTTATTAGGAGCTTTTTAACACAATTATATTGCAAAACCTCAATTTCTGTACTTTTTACTCATTTAAAATTCCAACAGGTCCATTGAAAGGCCCATTTCGACCCGCTTGTCCGAAACCTCTACAAAAAGGACTGCAAAATAAGTTTTAATAAAATTTTAGGAGTTCATGTAATTGATTAGGAGCTTTTCAACACAATTATAATGCAAAACCTCAATTTATGTACTTTTTACTCAGTTAAAATTCCAACGGGTCCATTGAAAGGCCCATTTCGACCCGCTCGTCCGAAACCTCTACAAAAAGGATTGCAAAACAAGTTTTAATTAAATTTTAGGAATTCATGTAATTGATTAGGAGCTTTTCAACACAATTATATTGCAAAACTGTAATTTCTGTACTTTTTACTCAGTTGAAATTCCAACGGGTCCATTGAAAGGCCCATTTAGACCTGCTCGTCCGAAACCTCTACAAAAAGGACCGCAAAACAAGTTTTAATCAAACATTAGGAGTTCAAATAATTGATTAGGAGCTTTCGACACAATTATAATGCAAAACCTCAATTTATGTACTCTTTACTCAGTTAATATTCCAACGGGTCCATTGAAAGGCCCATTTAGACCTGCTCGTCCGAAACCTCTACAAAAAGGACCGCAAAAATGTTTTATTCAAATATTAGGAGTTCAAATAATTGATTAGGAGCTTTTCAACACAATTATATTGCAAAACCTCAATTTCTGTACTTTTTACTCAGTTAAAATTCCAATGGGTCCATTGAAAGGCCCATTTAGACCTCCTCGTCCGAAACCTCTACAAAAAGGACCGCAAAAATGTTTTATTCAAAAATTAGGAGTTCAAATAATTGATTAGGAGATTTTCAACACAATTATATTGCAAAACCTAAATTTATGTACTTTTTACACATTTAAAATTCCAACGGGTTCATTGAAAGGCCCATTTAGACCAACTCGTCCGATACCTCTACAAAAAGACCGCAAAAATGTTTTATTCAAATATTAGGAGTTCAAATAATTGATTAGGAGTTTTTCAACACAATTATATTGCAAAACCTCAATTTATGTATTTTTTACTCAGTTATAATTCCAACGGGTCCATTGAAAGGCCCATTTAGACCTGCTCGTCCGAAACCTTTACAAAAAGGACCGCAAAAATGTTTTATTCAAAAATTAGGAGTTCAAATAATTGATTAGGAGCTTTTCAACACAATTATATTGAAAAACCTCAATTTATGTACTTTTTACACATTTAAAATTCCAACGGGTCCATTGAAAGGCCGATTTAGACCAACTCGTCCGAAACCTCTACAAAAAGGACCGCAAAAATTTTGTTTCAAATATTAGGAGTTCAAATAATTTATTAGGAGTTTTTCAACACAATTATATTGCAAAACCTCAATTTATGTATTTTTTACTCAGTTAAAATTCCAACGGGTCCATTGAAAGGCCCATTTACACCTGCTCGTCCGAAACCTCTACAAAAAGGACCGCAAAAAGTTTTATTCAAATATTAGGAGTTCAAATAATTTATTAGGAGCTTTTCAACACAATTATATTGCAAAACCTCAATTTCTGTACTTTTTACTCATTTAAAATTCCAACGGGTCCATTGAAAGGCCCATTTCGACCCGCTTGTCCGAAACCTCTACAAAAAGGACTGCAAAACAAGTTTTAATAAAATTTTAGGAGTTCATGTAATTGATTAGGAGCTTTTCAACACAATTATATTGCAAAACTTTAATTTCTGTACATTTTACTCAGTTAAAATTCCAACGGGTCCATTGAAAGGCCCATTTAGACCTGCTCGTCCGAAACCTCTACAAAAAGGACCGCAAAAATGTTTTATTCAAATATTAGGAGTTCAAATAATTGATTAGGAGATTTTCAACACAATTATATTGCAAAACCTAAATTTATGTACTTTTTACACATTTAAAATTCCAACGGGTTCATTGAAAGGCCCATTTAGACCAACTCGTCCGATACCTCTACAAAAAGGACCGCAAAAATGTTTTATTCAAATATTAGGAGTTCAAATAATTTATTAGGAGTTTTTCAACACAATTATAATGCAAAACTCCAATTTATGTATTTTTTACTCAGTTAAAATTCCAACGGGCCCATTGAAAGGCCCATTTACACCTGCTCGTCCGAAACCTCTACATAAAGGACCACAAACAGTTTTATTCAAATATTAGGAGTTAAAATAATTTATTAGGAGCTTTTTAACACAATTATATTGCAAAACCTCAATTTCTGTACTTTTTACTCATTTAAAATTCCAACAGGTCCATTGAAAGGCCCATTTCGACCCGCTTGTCCGAAACCTCTACAAAAAGGACTGCAAAATAAGTTTTAATAAAATTTTAGGAGTTCATGTAATTGATTAGGAGCTTTTCAACACAATTATAATGCAAAACCTCAATTTATGTACTTTTTACTCAGTTAAAATTCCAACGGGTCCATTGAAAGGCCCATTTCGACCCGCTCGTCCGAAACCTCTACAAAAAGGATTGCAAAACAAGTTTTAATTAAATTTTAGGAATTCATGTAATTGATTAGGAGCTTTTCAACACAATTATATTGCAAAACTGTAATTTCTGTACTTTTTACTCAGTTGAAATTCCAACGGGTCCATTGAAAGGCCCATTTAGACCTGCTCGTCCGAAACCTCTACAAAAAGGACCGCAAAACAAGTTTTAATCAAACATTAGGAGTTCAAATAATTGATTAGGAGCTTTCGACACAATTATAATGCAAAACCTCAATTTATGTACTTTTTACTTAGTTAAAATTCCAACGGGTCCATTGAAAGGCCCATTTCGACCCGCTCGTCCGAAACCTCTACAAAAAGGATTACAAAACAAGTTTTAATCAAATTTTAGGAATTCATGTAATTGATTAGGAGCTTTTCAACACAATTATATTGCAAAACTGTAATTTCTGTACTTTTTACTCAGTTAAAATTCCAACGGGTCCATTGAAAGGCCTATTTCGACCCGCTCGTCCGAAACCTCTACAAAATGGACTGCAAAACAAGGTTTAATCAAATATTAGGAGTTCAAATAATTTATTAGGAGCTTTTCAACACAATTATATTGCAAAACCGCAATTTCTGTACTATTTACTAAGTTAAAATTCCAACGGGTCCATTGAAAGGCCCATTTAGACCTCCTCGTCCGAAACCTCTACAAAAAGGACCGCAAAAATGTTTTATTCAAATATTAGGAGTTCAAATAATTGATTAGGAGCTTTTCAACACAATTATATTGCAAAACCTCAATTTCTGTACTCTTTACTCAGTTGAAATTCCAATGGGTCCATTGAAAGGCCCATTTAGACCTCCTCGTCCGAAACCTCTACAAAAAGGACCGCAAAAATGTTTTATTCAAAAATTAGGAGTTCAAATAATTGATTAGGAGCTTTTCAACACAATTATATTGAAAAACCTCAATTTATGTACTTTTTACACATTTAAAATTCCAACGGGTCCATTGAAAGGCCGATTTAGACCAACTCGTCCGAAACCTCTACAAAAAGGACCGCAAAAATTTTGTTTCAAATATTAGGAGTTCAAATAATTTATTAGGAGTTTTTCAACACAATTATATTGCAAAACCTCAATTTATGTATTTTTTACTCAGTTAAAATTCCAACGGGTCCATTGAAAGGCCCATTTACACCTGCTCGTCCGAAACCTCTACAAAAAGGACCGCAAAAAGTTTTATTCAAATATTAGGAGTTCAAATAATTTATTAGGAGCTTTTCAACACAATTATATTGCAAAACCTCAATTTCTATACTTTTTACTCATTTAAAATTCCAACGGGTCCATTGAAAGGCACATTTCGACCCGCTTGTCCGAAACCTCTACAAAAAGGACTGCAAAACAAGTTTTAATATAATTTTAGGAGTTCATGTAATTGATTAGGAGATTTTCAACACAATTATAATGCAAAAACTCAATTTATGTACTTTTTACTCAGTTAAAATTCCAACGGGTCCATTGAAAGGCCCATTTCGACCCGCTCGTCCGAAACCTCTTCAAAAAGGATTGCAAAACAAGTTTTAATCAAATTTTAGGAATTCATGTAATTGATTAGGAGCTTTTCAACACAATTATATTGCAAAACTGTAATTTCTGTACTTTTTACTCAGTTAAAATTCCAACGGGTCCATTGAAAGGCCCATTTAGACCTGCTCGTCCGAAACATCTACAAAAAGGACCGCAAAACAAGTTTTAATCAAATATTAGGAGTTCAAATAATTGATTAGGAGCTTTTCAACACAATTATATTGCAAAACCACAATTTATGTACTTTTTACTCAGTTAAAATTCCAACGGGTCCATTGAAAGGCCAATTTAGGCCTACTCGTCCGAAACCTCTACAAAAAGGACTGCAAAACAAGTTTCAATCAAATTTTAGGAGTTCATGTAATTGATTAAGAGCTTTTCAACACAATTATATTGCAAAACCTCAATTTCTGTACTTTTTACTCAGTTAAAATTCCAACGGGTCCATTGAAAGGCCCATTTCGACCCGCTCGTCCGAAACCTCTACAAAAAGGACTGCAAAACAAGTTTTAATCAAATTTTAGGAGTTCATGTAATTGATTAGGAGCTTTTCAACACAATTATATTGCAAAACCTCAATTTCTGTACTTTTTACCTAGTTAAAATTCCAACGGGTCCATTGAAAGGCCCATTTAGACATGCTCGTTCGAAACCTCTACAAAAAGGACCGCAAAAATGTTTTATTCAAATTTTAGGAGTTCATGTAATTGATTAGGAGCTTTTGAACACAATTATATTGCAAAACCTCAATTTCTGTACTTTTTACTCAATTAAAATTCACACGGGTCAATTGAAAGGCCCATTTAGTCTTGCTCGTCCGAAACCTCTACAAAAAGGACCGCAAAAATATTTTATTCAAATATTAGGAGTTCAAATAATTGATTCGGAGCTTTTCAACACAATTATATTGCAAAACCTCAATTTCTGTACTTTTTACTCAGTTAAAATTCCAACGGGTCTATTGAAAGGCCCATTTAGACCTGCTCGTCCGAAACCTCTACAAAAAGGACCGCAAAAATGTTTTATTTAAATATTAGGAGTTCAAATAATTGATTAGGAGCTTTTCAACACAATTATATTGCAAAACCTCAATTTATGTACTTTTTACTCAGTTAAAATTCCAACGGGTCCATTGAAAGGCCCATTTGGACCTGCTCGTCCGAAACCTCTACAAAAAGGTCCGCACAAATGTTTTATTCAAATATTAGGAGTTCAAATAATTGATTACGAGCTTTTCAACACAATTATATTACAAAACCTCAATTTATGTACTTTTTACACATTTAAAATTCCAACGGGTCCATTGAAAGGCCCATTTAGACCAACTCGTCCGAAACCTCTACAAAAAGGACCGCAAAAATGTTTTATTCAAATATTAGGAGTTCAAATAATTTATTAGGAGTTTTTCAACACAATTATATTGCAAAACCTCAATTTATGTATTTTTTACTCATTTAAAATTCCAACGGGTCCATTGAAAGCCCCATTTACACCTGCTCGTCCGAAACCTCTACAAAAAGGACCGCAAAAAGTTTTATTCAAATATTAGGAGTTCAAATAATTTATTAGGAGCATTTCAACACAATTATATTGCAAAACCTCAATTTCTGTACTTTTTACTCATTTAAAATTCCAACAGGTCCATTGAAAGGCCCATTTCGACCTGCTCGTCCGAAACCTCTACAAAAAGGACTGCAAAACAAGTTTCAATCAAATTTTAGGAGTTCATGTAATTGATTAGGAGCTTTTCAACACAATTATATTGCAAAACCTCAATTTCTGTACTTTTTACTCAGTTAAAATTCCAACGGGTCCATTGAAATGCCCATTTAGACCTGCTCGTCCGAAACCTCTACAAAAAGGACTGCAAAACAAGTTTCAATCAAATATTAGGAGTTCATGTAATTGATTAGGAGCTTTTCAACACAATTATATTGCAAAACCTCAATTTCTGTACTTTTTACTCAGTTAAAATTCCAACGTGTCCATTGAAAGGCCCATTTCGACCCGCTCGTCCGAAACCTCTACAAAAAGGACTGCAAAACAAGTTTTAATCAAATTTTAGGAGTTCATGTAATTGATTAGGAGCTTTTCAACACAATTATATTGCAAAACCTCAATTTCTGTACTTTTTACTCAGTTAAAATTCCAACGGGTCCATTGAAAGGCCCATTTAGACCTGCTCGTTCGAAACCTCTACAAAAAGGACCGCAAAAATGTTTTATTCAAATATTAGGAGTTCATGTAATTGATTAGGAGATTTTGAACACAATTATATTGCAAAACCTCAATTTCTGTACTTTTTACTCAGTTAAAATTCCAACGGGTCAATTGAAAGGCCCATTTAGTCCTGCTCGTCCGAAACCTCTACAAAAAGGACCGCAAAAATGTTTTATTCAAATATTAGGAGTTCAAATAATTGATTCGGAGCTTTTCAACACAATTATATTGCAAAACCTCAATTTCTGTACTTTTTACTCAGTTAAATTTCCAACGGGTCCATTGAAAGGCCCATTTAGACCTGCTCTGTAACCCCCTCGTCCCGGTCTGGCCGGATGACCGGTCCGAGTGGGTCACACGGGGAAAACCGAAGCGAAACCCAAAGGATTCCCCCTCGGTTAGCAACCCAATTTTTTTTTTCTTTTTATATTAATCTTGCCTATATGAATATTAAGTCCTATGTGAGTCACAACAGCGGAAAACGTTCGAAGGAAAAACACATTCGAACCACGACCATGCATAAACAGGCAATTTTAAGCTTATAAGGCAGGCAGTATCGATACCCTTGACAGGGGTATCGATACCCTCCCCTCTCTAGGTCAACCCAGGAAGTCAACACGAGAAGACCGTATCGATACCCTCACCAGGGGTATCGATACCCTCTCCCCCGGTCAACCTTCCTTGGTCAATAGAATAGATCCGTATCGATACTCGGGGACCCCGTATCGATACACTCTATTCTAACTCCCAACTCCAAATTACAGAGACTTTTGAGGGTATCGATACCCTAAGGGTATCGATACCCCAGGCAAAATCTGAGACATTTGGGCAAGAGAGTATCGATACCCTAGTCAGGGGTATCGATACCCCCTGCACTGCAACTCCTCAAACTCAATTAAAACGACCCCAACACGACCCTAAATGCATTTCTCGACTCACCTAAGCGCACACCAACATGCAAGCACACTTATTTAAGCCAAGGGAGTCATTCAAACATGGATTAAAGCATCCATACATAGCATTCCAATTAAGAGCAATTTATGCATATATGGACATACAAGCACTTAAGATTTCATGCCTTAGCAACCAAAATATGTAGACATTCATGGCATGTAACATAAGCAATTTAGACATGATTTACAATCCAAACATGACATCGACAAGCCAATCAAAACAACATAATTAAGGAGCTTAAACATGCTTTTAAACTTCCAACATTAACTCAATTCAATAACACCTATCCCATTGCTTAACTATTACAATCTATTACTTAAAACTCATACATTGAGCTCACCGAAAGCAACACTTGGAGACCTTTCCTTGCCCTTTGCCACCCACAAGCTATCAATCTGCATTGTCGAACAAAAGAGAGCGTAAGCATAAAAGCTTAGTGAGGGTAGCCCATAAAACAAACCTTCGACAATGCAGGGTCCAAGCTCGAGCAACCAACGTGATTTTTTACATGATTTTTCCTTCGATTCACATGAGCAAAGTATAGGTGATGCATGAACATATTACCAAATTCATGCCATGCTCAACAACTTAATAGTTCAACATACAATGATGCATAACTCAATGTATTAACCACATCATATATCGTCTCACATTGAGATTCACATTTCATATCACATTGATACACATATCAATCCATATTATCATGTATGCATAATTTCATATTGGCATAAACATACTTTCTCTTATTGGCACCTAGCTATGACTCGAATACGTGGATAACATGTTGGAACGCATTTCCAACAACAACATTACCTCGGTGGGATTCCACTCATCACCGGTCCTTGCATGTGCGGGATTCCACTCATCGCCACATGCCCTACGGATGGGATTCCACTCATCATCACGTAGAAATATATAAAAGCTTCCGGTGGAATATTACATCACCGTACTCCTCCTTGGTGCCTTAACGCCACCAAGGCCACGTACGTTTTGACTCAATTTGTGTGCACACTCATCCTAATGATCGATCATTGTACCCAAGCATACTAGTGCCAATTAATCAATTTCACGACCTTTGATGTTCAAGAGTCATAACATGGCATCTTACATCATATTAAGCTCAACATCAATTATCTCAACAACATAATATCATAATGTCATGTTCAAGACTAATAATATGGCATCTTACATCATATTAAACTCAACATCATCATGCACAATCATAATACAAACCACATGCATAGCAATGCATCAAACCATGTCTCAACAACATATATAACACATTATACATACACAAATAATCATGAGGCATAACATCAATTAAAGAGATCATCCAATGTCTCTAACTAAAGCTTAGGATTAGGCTACCACCCTAATCCTAACTCTAGGTGAGTCTACCAATCTTAACCTAGTCCACATGCTCGAACCAATTTGTAACGCCCCGGTTTTGGGCTTAGAAGTCTTGGGCGTTGACCGGTTGGTCAAAGTGCTGTTCGAATCGTAAGAGGTTAAATTAGGAAAGCCTAGTTCGGGTTGCATTAAAAATATGGAAAAATGTTCTAAAATCATTTTTTATTATAATTAAGTGAACTGTGAAATCAATTTTGGAAAATGAGTTTCGGAAGTGTGACATTTTGGCTAGTGACCAAAATGTAATTTTTGAAAGTTTGGTGGCTATTTTATAAAGGGTTGAAACTTTGAATCTTTAAGGAGCTATTTACCCAAAGGGAGTTTCTCCAGATTTTTCTAAGATATTTTAACACATAATTCTGATTTTAAAAGAATCAAAAGGAGGGTAAATCTATTTTTAGCTATTTTCTCATTTAACTACCTATTTTCTTCCTATCTTTTTCTCTCAACCCAAACACTCATTTTCCAGAGATCTCATTCTGATTTTCTCACCTAAAATCTTTCTTTCAACTCTCAATTGATTGCAAATCATTGTGTCTTCAAATCCTCTTCAATTGCTTCAAGATTTATCAAGCTTTTCTATTCCAAAAAGAGGAGAAACTCAAGTTTGGAGGTAAGAACGTCCTTCTCCTCTGAACTTCAAGTTCTTTAATGAAATTCCTAAAGTTTTCAATCCTAATTTGATAATTGATTAAAGGTTTTAAGGTTGATTTATGGATCTTGGCTAATTATGCAAGATCTTGATGATTTCACTTGATTTTCGTTTGATCTGTTAAATCTGTGTTTTGAGAAGTGATTTTGATGTTAAATGATCATTAAATTGATGTGGAAATGAGTCTTGATTGATGCAATCCCGGATAGGTTGGATTTCCTAAGTTTAGCTTGTGTTTTAAGGTAGCTTTTGTGGTGATCTTGGTGATCTGATGTTGCTGGAGGAATAAGGATGTTTATAGGTTGTTTTTAGATGTGTTATGATGTTAATGGAAGTGAGGTTTTGCTGGTTTGTGGCTGGGCTTTGTTTAGAAGTGTTTCGGATGCATTTTCGGTTGTGTTTGGTGGCCGAAAATGGAGGTTTAGTGAGAGCAGCGAGTTTAGATGCTTTCATTGAAGCAATTAATGCATGATGATGCATTAATCCTCTGCTTTAATGTGTTGAAACAGGGGAGGCATCCTTGGATCCAAGAATTGTTGATCCGGAGGCTTGATTTGGTGCTTTGGCTTGAAGCAAAGTGGAAATCGGTGAGTGGATTTGTGAAAATGGTTTTCGGCTTTGAAACCAAGGTTTTGGGAGCTTAGTTTAAGTCTAAACAACTTTGCTAAGCTCAAGTGTAAGTTTTCGGATTACTCTCTTAAGTGGTGGCCATGTTTTGATGTAATGTAAAATGATGATTTTGCATGATTTGGTTACTGTTTTGAAAGCATGATTAAGCATGTTAATTGCTGATGCTTTAGCATGATTTATGCTGATGTTTTAAGCCATGTGTTGAAGGTGACTCTAGGTAGGAGTACCTTGTTTTTATGCATTGTTAAATGATGATTTAATGCTTTGAAATGCATGATGAAATGGCTTGGTTTAAATGCTTTAAAACAGTGGATTACATGATGTATAAAGTGTGTATTGGCAAGTGATGGTTTGTAAAAGTGAAGGTCACTAAGGTGGTTAAAAGTCCTTGAGTGAGCCTTGTTATCTAAGATCATCAAGGTGGTTAAAAGTCCTTGGATGAATCTTGTTGCGGACTCTAAGGTGGTTAAAAGTCCTTAGGTGCTCCTTTCCATGGTGTTTAAAAGTGGGCCAAGGTGTTTAAAAGTCCTTGGGGTAATTCAAGCTACGGACACAAAGGTGGTTAAAAGTCCTTGTGTGGTCCTTTCATGGTGTTTAAAAGTCCATGGCCAAGGTGTTTAAAAGTCCTTGGGGCCAAGGTGTTTAAAAGTCCTTGGGGCCAAGGTGTTTAAAAGTCCTTGGGGAAAGTTGTTGAACTTGATTTCATAAATGAAATGTTTCACTTGAGCCAATATGACATGTATAGTACATTGAGATGCATGAGATGCATGTTTAAATGTTTACGCTGAAGCATGAGATGCTTGTTTAAATGAAATGTGGAAGCATGATATTGCTTGATTTAAAGCATGCTTTGAGCATGTGTAAAGGTTGTTTACAAGCATGATTTACAAATGGTTTTAAATTGCATTATTGAATGGTTTTTAAAGAGCACTCCTCACTAAGCTTTGGCTTACGCTCTCTCGTTTTCTTGATTCAATAATGCAGAGCATTAGAGTACATTGAGGGCAGCAAGTGGAGGCAAGCAAACAAGTGCAAGTAAAGCTCAATGTATGGAAGGTTTTGTTAAACATTTAGCTTTTGTATGTTTTGGCAATGGGGGACCAATGTATATGTTTTGGGAGGTGTTTAAGACTCCCTAAGTATGTTTAATGTTGGTGATGTTGCTGGTTTTTGGGTTTGAACCTTATATGCTTGTTTTGCAAGTTGATGCTTGAGTGGATAGCTTGTGTAGGAAGCATGACCATTGAATTGGGGCTTTTTGCATGTGATGTTATTTTGTTGATTTGATGATGCTTATATGCCTAAAATATGTTTAATTGCATGCTGGTAAGGTTTGGTGATGTTTGGAGCATGTTTGAGTGTCCAATTGCATGATTAGATATGCTTGTTTGCTGAATTTTGAGCAGGCGTTTCGGAACAGGGGTGTACCGTTTCGGAACGGGTGCCTTGCATGAACCCAGGCGTCCGAAACGGTATACACCGTTTCGAAACGGTTTGGCCTCTGCCGAAGCCACGTTCCGGAACCCGTTTCGGAACGGCCCGTGTTTCGGAACATGGCTAGCCTGTTTCGGAACGGTCGACCGTTAGAGGGCTGACATGGTAGTTATATGTTTTGAAATGTTTGCATTTTGGTCCTGAATCTTGTATGATCAATTGCATGAGCTGTGGATGTCCTTTTGAGCTGAAATTTCACAGAGAAGCATGGAACCTGACTAATTTCAAGATGGTAACTTTAATTTGGGATAAATCCCTTAATTTATCAGAATTTACAATTTGGTCCCTAAAGTTGTAATTTGTTCAATTGGGTCCCTGTTTGATCTCTGATGTTTGTGATCTTTTAATATGTTGTTTGTATGATCACAATTAAGGTTAATGTGCATCTAGACAAGATTAAAAAGAAAAAAAAAGGTCGTTAATCAAGGTTGACTTTCGGGTTGACTTTGGTTTTCCCCGTGTGACTTTCTTAATTCGGGTCAACCGTCTAGACCGGGTTAAGGGGGTTACATTTGGTGGTATCAGAGCTGAGTTCTCGAGTAATTGGGAATGTGTGTATGCATGATTGAAGCATGGTTTGGTTGGTATGCTTGTTGAGTGAAAGCATGTTCAGTGATTTGTGATGATGATGTGTATGTGATGCATGATGTGATGATGCATGATGAGGGTACCCATTGCCAAACAAAAGCTAAAGAGATAATGTTGTTTTTGAAATAAATTGAGCTTGAATACTTGGAATTTGCTTACCTTGCTGGTCCTGACTTGTTTTATTTTGTATTGTTATGCATGGTAATAGTATGGCACCACGTAGAGAGTTACGGAGTAGCGCGAGAGCTACGACCCCGGAGGGGAATGTGAATGATGAGCACACTGGTAGTGCTGTGATACCTCCTCCTCCACCTGGTGGTGGTGGTGCGGAGAGGGGAAGAGCTGGAGCTGAGGCAGCTGGTGCTGGAGCTGCGGGGCCTGAGGTTGGTCAGGGGCAAGCGATGCCTGACATGTCTGTGCTGGTACAAGCTATTGCGGGTGCGTTTCGAGCAGCAGTAGCTGGAGCTCAAGGAGCTGGGCATCAGGGAGATGCTGGTGCTAGACTACCCTTGGAACGTTTGCGCAGTCTTGGTGGGACTGAGTTTAGGGGTATGTCAGCTGAGAGGTCAGAAGCATGGCTGGAGAGTACCAAGCGTGTCTTGGGACAGATGAGTTGCACTGATGTGCAAAAGCTGGGATGTGTGGTGTCACTGCTGCAAGGTGATGCTTATACGTGGTGGACGACCACAATCTCTGGGATGGCTGATGCTGATGTTACTTGGACGTTCTTTCAGCATGCGTTCAAGAGGAGATATCTGGGAGTTAGATATCTGGATGAGAAGAAGCGTGAATTCATGTCTCTGACCCAAGGGAGCATGAGTGTGGCTGAGTATGAGGTACAGTTTGTACGTCTTAGCTAGTATGCACCGGAGCTGATACCTGATGAGCGCGAGAGGTGCGAAAGGTTCCGTTATGGCTTGGTGACGGAAGTTAAGACCTATATGTTGGCTGCGGAGTACAATGATTTCGATGTGTTGGTTAGTCGTTCCAAGGACATTGAGATGAATCTGAGTTTGTCTGCTAAAGGTGCTGGAGCTAGTTCTGGGAAGAGAACTGCAGAGTATAGTTCCGGTGGTCAGAACAAGAGAGGGCGTGATCAGAGGTTTCAGTCCTCGTCTAAGAGAGGTGGAGGTGCACCTGCTAGGGGTGGCAATGCTAGAGCTGACCCTAGTGCTTGTTGGATTTGCGGATCCCGTGGTCACTTGAGGCGTGACTGTCCTCGTGCTGGGAGGGAGGTGCAAGCTCCTGTGATGGCAGCTGGTTATGAGTGCTGGAACTGTGGTTCAGCTGATCATTTGAGACGTGATTGTCCGAGGATGGCTGGTGGTCAAGAGCGTGCTCCTGTTGTTGCAGCACCGCAGAGAGGTCGTGGGCGCGGCCGTGGTAATTTTCAGAGGCGAGAGGAAGGTGGTCGCGGAGTAGCTCATGTTGTGGCTATTCAACCTGAGGGTGGAGGCCAAGCGAGGGTGTATGCTCAGCGCGAAGGAAGGAATGATGCTGATGTGATTGCAGGTACCTTTACTTTGCAATCCTTGTCATTGCTTTCTTTGATTGATTCTGGATCTACGCATTCATACATTCTTCGTGAGCATGCTGAGTTGCTTGGTTTGCCTGTTGAGTCTTTGGATGTTGGTGTTAGAGTCACTAGTTCTTTTGGTGAAACTGTTGTGACTCGTAAGCTTTATAGAAGGTGTCCTTTGGTTGTTCAAGAGCATGTCTTTCATGTTGATCTTATGGAGTTGCCCTTCTATGGTTTTGATGTGATCCTTGGTATGGATTGGCTTGCTGAGCATCGTGCTGTTGTGGATTGTGAGAATAAGCGGGTTTCTCTTAAGCTTGCGGATGATTATGAAGTGGTGGTGGTTGGTGAGAATGTGAAGTTTCTTGCCAATGTTGTTTCTACCTTGGAGGCGAGCAGGATGCTGAGGCAAGGTTGTGAAGCTTTTCTAGCTTTTGTGATGAATCCTAGTTCGAAGGAGCTGAGGGTGCAGGATATCAGGGTTGTGAAGGAGTTTCCTGATGTTTTTCCTGAGGAGTTGCCTAGTTTACCTCCTAATCGCGAGGTGGAGTTTGGTATTGAGCTGTATGAGAATACCACTCCTGTGTCCATTACTCCCTATAGAATGGCACCTAAAGAGCTGAAGGAGCTGAAGACGCAGTTGCAAGAGTTGCTTGATCGTGGTTTCATCCGGCCGAGTGTTTCGCCTTGGGGTGCTCCTGTCTTGTTTGTGAAGAAGAAAGATGGCACGATGAGGATGTGCATTGATTACCGTCAGCTGAACAAGTTGACTATCAAGAATCGGTATCCTTTGCCGAGGATTGATGATCTCTTTGATCAATTTCGGGGAGCTGCTGTGTTCTCTAAGATTGACTTGAGGTCAGGGTATTATCAGTTGAAGGTGAAGGATGTGGATGTGCCTAAGACAGCTTTCAGGACAAGGTATGGGCATTATGAGTTCCTTGTGATGCCGTTTGGTCTGACAAATGCTCCTGCTGCTTTCATGGACATGATGAATCGTGTTTTTCATGAATACCTAGACAAGTTCGTTGTGGTGTTCATTGATGATATCCTTGTGTACTCGCGTACTGAGGAAGAGCACGAAGAGCATTTGAGGATTGTGTTGCAAGCTTTGTTGGAGAATCAGCTTTATGCTAAGTTGAGCAAGTGTGAGTTCTGGCTTAGAGAGGTGGTTTTTCTTGGTCATGTTGTCTCAGCTGAGGGGATTCGTGTTGATCCTCAGAAGATTGAAGCAGTGATGAATTGGAAAGTTCCTAAGTCTGTTCAGGAGGTTCGTAGTTTCCTTGGTTTGGCAGGATACTACCGAAGGTTTGTGGATGGTTTTTCCAAGATTGCTGCTCCTTTGACGAAGTTGCTGCAGAAAGATGTTAAGTATGAGTGGACAGAAGCGAGGCAGCAAGCTTTTGAGAAGCTGAAGATGGCTTTGACGCAAGCTCCTATCTTGATTCAGCCTGAATCAGGGAAAGAGTTTGTAGTCTACAGTGATGCATCCTATGTTGGTTTGGGGTGTGTGCTGATGCAAGAGGGTAAGGTTGTGGCTTATGCGTCGCGGCAGTTGAAGGTGCATGAGCGCAACTATCCTACGCATGATATTGAGCTGGCTGCAGTGGTTTTTGCTCTGAAGATCTAGAGGCATTATCTGTATGGTGAGAAGTGTACTGTGTACACGGATCACAAGAGTTTGAGGTATCTGATGTCTCAGAAGGAGTTGAATCTCAGGAAGCGACGTTGGTTGGAGTTGCTTAAGGATTATGATCTGACGATTGAGTATCATCCTGGAAAGGCCAATGTTGTTGCGGATGCCTTGAGTAGAAAGGTAGCTGTTGAGCTGAGAGCTATGTTTGCTAGCTTGAGCATATCGCAGGATGGTGGTCTTGTTGCTGAGTTGCAAGTGAAACCTTCGTTGGTTCAGTTGATCAAGGATAAGCAGTTGTTGGATGATTCCTTGGTGTCTCATGTTCAGGATATCGCGGAGGGTAGGCCTTCGGATTTCTTCTTTAATGAGGATGGAGTGTTGTGTTTTGGTAGTCGGATAGTAGTGCTTGCTGATGCTGAGTTGAGGCGTGCTGTTCTAGCTGAAGGTCATAGTAGTCCTTTTGCTATGCATCCTGGTAGTACAAAGATGTATCGCGATCTTCGCGATGAGTACTATTGGGTGGGTTTGAAGAAGGATGTGGCAGAGTTTGTAAGCAAGTGTTTGGTGTGTCAGCGAGTCAAGGCTGAACATCAGGTTCCTTCTGGTTTGTTGCAACCGTTGAAAATCCCTGAATGGAAGTGGGAGAGGGTTACCATGGATTTTGTATCTGGTTTGCCTTTGTCTCCGTCGAAGAAGAATTCTGTTTGGGTGATTGTGGATCGCCTGACGAAGTGTGCGCATTTCTTGCCTGTGCATACTACGTTTTCTTTGGATAAGCTGGCAGAGCTGTACATTGCTGAGGTTGTGAGGTTGCATGGTGTGCCTAAGTCGATCATGTCGGATAGGGATCCGAGGTTCACATCGCGATTTTGGCAGTGTTTGCATCAAGCTCTGGGTACAAGGTTGCATTTCAGTACATCCTATCATCCTCAGTCGGATGGCCAGTCTGAGCGAGTTATTCAGATTTTGGAGGATATGTTGAGATGCTGTGTGATAGAGTTTCAAGGTTCTTGGGAGAAGCATCTGCCTTTGGTTGAGTTCGCTTACAACAACAGTTTTCAGGCGAGTATACAGATGGCACCTTATGAGGCTCTGTATGGGAGGAAGTGTAGGACTCCTCTGTGTTGGGCTGAAACTGGTCAAAAGTTGGTTTCGATGCCTGCTTTGTTGAAAGGGACTACCGAGAAGGTGAAGCTCATTTGTGAGCGGTTGAAGGCTGCTTCTGATCGGCAGAAGTCTTACGCGGATTTGAAGCGTAAGGAGATAGAGTTTGCGGTGGGTGATCGCATGTTCTTGAAGGTTTCGCCTTGGAAGAAGGTGATGAGGTTTGGGCGGAAGGGTAAGCTGAGCCCTAGATACATTGGACCGTATGAGGTTGTTGAGCGTGTGGGTCCTGTTGCGTATCGGTTGAGGTTACCTCAGGAGCTAGAGAAGATTCATGATGTGTTCCATGTTTCTATGCTCCGGAAGTATAGATCTGATCCTTCGCATGTGATGCCTGTGGAGGAAGTGGAATTGAATCCGGATTTGACCTATGATGAGGAACCGGTGAAGGTTCTGGATTCAGATAGCAAGGTTCTTCGTGGCAAGACCATTGAGTTGGTGAAGGTGCTGTGGAAGCATCGCGGTGTTGAAGAAGCCACGTGGGAGCGGAAGGAAGACATGCTGAAGCAGTTTCCTTATCTCTTTCCTTCAGGTAAATTTCGAGGACGAAATTTCTTGAGGGGGGGAGAGTTGTAACGCCCCGGTTTTGGGCTTAGAAGTCTTGGGCGTTGACCGGTTGGTCAAAGTGCTGTTCGAATCGTAAGAGGTTAAATTAGGAAAGCCTAGTTCGGGTTGCATTAAAAATATGGAAAAATGTTCTAAAATCATCTTTTATTATAATTAAGTGAACTGTGAAATCAATTTTGGAAAATGAGTTTCGGAAGTGTGACATTTTGGCTAGTGACCAAAATGTAATTTTTGAAAGTTTGGTGGCTATTTTATAAAGGGTTGAAACTTTGAATCTTTAAGGAGCTATTTACCCAAAGGGAGTTTCTCCAGATTTTTCTAAGATATTTTAACACATAATTCTGATTTTAAAAGAATCAAAAGGAGGGAAAATCTATTTTTAGCTATTTTCTCATTTAACTACCTATTTTCTTCTATCTTTTTCTCTCAACCCAAACACTCATTTTCCAGAGATCTCATTCTGATTTTCTCACCTAAAATCTTTCTTTCAACTCTCAATTGATTGCAAATCATTGTGTCTTCAAATCCTCTTCAATTGCTTCAAGATTTATCAAGCTTTTCTATTCCAAAAAGAGGAGAAACTCAAGTTTGGAGGTAAGAACGTCCTTCTCCTCTGAACTTCAAGTTCTTTAATGAAATTCCTAAAGTTTTCAATCCTAATTTGATAATTGATTAAAGGTTTTAAGGTTGATTTATGGATCTTGGCTAATTATGCAAGATCTTGATGATTTCACTTGATTTTCGTTTGATCTGTTAAATCTGTGTTTTGAGAAGTGATTTTGATGTTAAATGATCATTAAATTGATGTGGAAATGAGTCTTGATTGATGCAATCCCGGATAGGTTGGATTTCCTAAGTTTAGCTTGTGTTTTAAGGTAGCTTTTGTGGTGATCTTGGTGATCTGATGTTGCTGGAGGAATAAGGATGTTTATAGGTTGTTTTTAGATGTGTTATGATGTTAATGGAAGTGAGGTTTTGCTGGTTTGTGGCTGGGCTTTGTTTAGAAGTGTTTCGGATGCATTTTCGGTTGTGTTTGGTGGCCGAAAATGGAGGTTTAGTGAGAGCAGCGAGTTTAGATGCTTTCATTGAAGCAATTAATGCATGATGATGCATTAATCCTCTGCTTTAATGTGTTGAAACAGGGGAGGCATCCTTGGATCCAAGAATTGTTGATCCGGAGGCTTGATTTGGTGCTTTGGCTTGAAGCAAAGTGGAAATCGGTGAGTGGATTTGTGAAAATGGTTTTCGGCTTTGAAACCAAGGTTTTGGGAGCTTAGTTTAAGTCTAAACAACTTTGCTAAGCTCAAGTGTAAGTTTTCGGATTACTCTCTTAAGTGGTGGCCATGTTTTGATGTAATGTAAAATGATGATTTTGCATGATTTGGTTACTGTTTTGAAAGCATGATTAAGCATGTTAATTGCTGATGCTTTAGCATGATTTATGCTGATGTTTTAAGCCATGTGTTGAAGGTGACTCTAGGTAGGAGTACCTTGTTTTTATGCATTGTTAAATGATGATTTAATGCTTTGAAATGCATGATGAAATGGCTTGGTTTAAATGCTTTAAAACAGTGGATTACATGATGTATAAAGTGTGTATTGGCAAGTGATGGTTTGTAAAAGTGAAGGTCACTAAGGTGGTTAAAAGTCTTTGAGTGAGCCTTGTTATCTAAGATCATCAAGGTGGTTAAAAGTCCTTGGATGAATCTTGTTGCGGACTCTAAGGTGGTTAAAAGTCCTTAGGTGCTCCTTTCCATGGTGTTTAAAAGTCCATGGGGCCAAGGTGTTTAAAAGTCCTTGGGGCCAAGGTGTTTAAAAGTCCTTGGGGTAATTCAAGCTACGGACACAAAGGTGGTTAAAAGTCCTTGTGTGGTCCTTTCATGGTGTTTAAAAGTCCATGGCCAAGGTGTTTAAAAGTCTTTGGGGCCAAGGTGTTTAAAAGTCCTTGGGGCCAAGGTGTTTAAAAGTCCTTGGGGAAAGTTGTTGAACTTGATTTCATAAATGAAATGTTTCACTTGAGCCAATATGATATGTATAGTACATTGAGATGCATGAGATGCATGTTTAAATGTTTACGCTGAAGCATGAGATGCTTGTTTAAATGAAATGTGGAAGCATGATATTGCTTGATTTAAAGTATGCTTTGAGCATGTGTAAAGGTTGTTTACAAGCATGATTTACAAATGGTTTTAAATTGCATTATTGAATGGTTTTTAAAGAGCACTCCTCACTAAGCTTTGGCTTACGCTCTCTCGTTTTCTTGATTCAATAATGCAGAGCATTAGAGTACATTGAGGGCAGCAAGTGGAGGCAAGCAAACAAGTGCAAGTAAAGCTCAATGTATGGAAGGTTTTGTTAAACATTTAGCTTTTGTATGTTTTGGCAATGGGGGACCAATGTATATGTTTTGGGAGGTGTTTAAGACTCCCTAAGTATGTTTAATGTTGGTGATGTTGCTAGTTTTTGGGTTTGAACCTTATATGCTTGTTTTGCAAGTTGATGCTTGAGTGGATAGCTTGTGTAAGAAGCATGACCATTGAATTGGGGCTTTTTGCATGTGATGTTATTTTGTTGATTTGATGATGCTTATATGCCTAAAATATGTTTAATTGCATGCTGGTAAGGTTTGGTGATGTTTGGAGCATGTTTGAGTGTCCAATTGCATGATTAGATATGCTTGTTTGCTGAATTTTGAGCAGGCGTTTCGGAACAGGGGTGTACCGTTTCGGAACGGGTGCCTTGCATGAACCCAGGCGTCCGAAACGGTATACACCGTTTCGAAACGGTTTGGCCTCTGCCGAAGCCACGTTCCGGAACCCGTTTCGGAACGGCCCGTGTTTCGGAACAGGGCTAGCCTGTTTCGGAACGGTCGACCGTTAGAGGGCTGACATGGTAGTTATATGTTTTGAAATGTTTGCATTTTGGTCCTGAATCTTGTATGATCAATTGCATGAGCTGTGGATGTCCTTTTGAGCTGAAATTTCACAGAGAAGCATGGAACCTGACTAATTTCAAGATGGTAACTTTAATTTGGGATAAATCCCTTAATTTATCAGAATTTACAATTTGGTCCCTAAAGTTGTAATTTGTTCAATTGGGTCCCTGTTTGATCTCTGATGTTTGTGATCTTTTAATATGTTGTTTGTATGATCACAATTAAGGTTAATGTGCATCTAGACAAGATTAAAAAGAAAAAAAAAAGTCGTTAATCAAGGTTGACTTTCGGGTTGACTTTGGTTTTCCCCGTGTGACTTTCTTAATTCGGGTCAACCGTCTAGACCGGGTTAAGGGGGTTACACAATTGCTCAAAACAATTTAAAATATTTTAACCACTCACCTCTACCTCCAAGCTCAAATACAAAGCAACCATGGTCTTCAATTTTCCGGATTTGCTCCCAAGGCTTCACCAACCCAAAACCAAGCTTCTAAACATCTCAACACAAGTAAAACAACCACAAATCAATTCATCAATTAAAGTAGTAAACCCAGAACACTAATCAAACACCAAACTCAACATTTCAAACCATGAACAACCCCCAAAATCACCAAATCCGAGCAGCCCTTATACACAGCCCAAAACTTGTGATTTCAACACATTTAGCACATTCAAATGCTTCCAAAACAGCCCCCAACTATTACCCTAACACCAACCTTCAATTTCCAACACAAACCACACCAAAATTCCCGTTTTCGTACTCCAATCTTACCCAGCAGAAAATTCCATTTTCAAACACCCAAATGACATTTAAATGGTCCCAAATCGTCCTCCTAACATACCCTAACCATCAGCCCTCTAATTACACCCTAAAACCCACCAAAAAACAACTTTTTGACACCTTAAAAATGGCTCCAAGAACCCACTTCGGATTTTCAACAAAACTCAACCAAATTAATATATGTTGCACCTTTTAACATGAATAAACAAACCCCAACTCAATTTATCAAGACAATATGAAAAACCCATTAAAAATCCAAACTTTAAATCAAACCCTAATTTTCAAAAGTTTATATTTTTAGAATCTAAGACCATGTATAGATAGAGATTAAAGAGGAGAGTGAGAATATGATTTTACCTTTCAAAACCCCCTTGAAATGAAGTTGAAATCAATGGAATTGTAGTCAAGCTTTGAGAGGGTTTTGGAGAGGGTTTTGGGTGTTTAACATTGAAGATGGGAAAAGGTGAGAAAGATGACAACTTTATTTTAAAATTGTCTTGCTTTTAAAACTTTTGGGTCAAATTACAACATTGGTCCCTCCCTCCTTATTAAAGCTCAATTTGGTCATTATTTATAGTTGGTTTATTTTAATTAGATTTTATTTGACTCGAACTATAACCCGGCTAACTCCTAGCCCCAAAACACGGGTGTTACATGCTCGTCCGAAACCTCTACAAAAAGGACTGCAAAAATGTTTTATTTAAATATTAGGAGTTCAAATAATTGATTAGGATCTTTTCAACACAATTATATTGCAAAACCTCAATTTCTGTACTTTTTACTCAGTTAAAATTCCAACGGGTCCATTGAAAGGCCCATTTAGACCTGCTCGTCCGAAACCTCTACAAAAAGGACACCAAAAATGTTTTATTCAAATATTAGGAGTTCAAATAATTGATTAGGAGCTTTTCAACACAATTATATTGCAAAACCTCAATTTCTGTATTTTTTACTTATTTAAAATTCCAACGGGTCCATTGAAAGGCCCATTTCGACCCGCTCGTCCGAAACCTCTACAAAAAGGACTGCAAAACAAGTTTTAATCAAATTTTAGGAGTTCATGTAATTGATTAGGAGCTTTTCAACACAATTATATTGCAAAACCGCAATTTCCGTACTTTTTACTCAGTTAAAATTCCAACGGGTCCATTGAAAGGCCCATTTAGACCTGCTCGTCCGTAACCTCTACAAAAAAGGACCGCAAAACAAGTTTTAATCAAATATTATGAGTTCGAATAAATGATTAGGAGCTTTTCAACACAATTATATTGCAAAACCGCAATTTCTATACTTTTTACTCAGTTAAATTTCCAACGGGTCCATTGAAAGGCCCGTTTCGACCCGCTCGTCCGAAACCTCTACAAAAAGGACTACAAAACAAGTTTTAATCAAATTTTAGGAGTTCATGTAATTGATTAGGAGCTATTCAACACAATTATATTGCAAAACCTCAATTTCTGTACTTTTTACTCAATTAAAATTCCAACGGGTCCATTGAAAGGCCCATTTGACCTGCTCGTCCGAAACCTGTACAAAAAGGACCGCAAAATTGTTTTATTCAAATATTAGGAGTTCAAATAATTGATTAGGAGCTTTTCAACACAATTATATTGCAAAACCTCCATTTCTGTACTTTTTACTCATTTAAAATTCTAACGGGTCCATTGAAAGGCCCATTTCGACCCGATCGTCCGAAACCTCTACAAAAAGGACTGCAAAACCAGTTTTAATTAAATATTAGGAGTTCAAATAATTCATTAGGAGCTTTTCAACACATTTATATTGCAAAACCTCAATTCTTGTACTTTTTATGTAACCCCCTCGTCCCGGTCTGGCCGGATGACCGGTCCGAGTGAGCTACACGGGGAAAACCGAGCGAAAACTCCCTAAGGAACTCTCCCTCGGTTAGCAACCCTATATTTTTTTTTCATTTAAATCTTGTCTAGATGAGAATTTCATCCTAAGTGATCATACAGCGGAACAATAGTTACGAAACAATTAATCAAACCCAAACTAACACTTAAAAGCCCATTTTTAAAGTTATCCTGCAGGCGGTATCGATACCCTTAAGGGGGTATCGATACCCCTTTGACTAGGTCAACAGGGTTTGGTCAACCTGAGGAGACAGTAACGATACCCCAAATGAGGGTATCGATACCCTCCCCTAAAGTTGACTTCCCACGGTCAAAGCCAAGACAACGGTATCGATACCCTAGAGATGAGTATCGGTACCGAAATCGACAGTAGCTCCAGTGGCCAAAAAGGTATCGATACTCCCCCTCGAGTATCGATACACGAGGCCTGAAACCACAGGGTAGTATCGATACCAGATCAACGGTATCGATACCCCAACTACGAAACTGCAGGTTTGAGCTGATTTAGGGCACAAGGAGGCCCCTAAATCCCTCTAACACTTCAACCAACACACTATCATCAATCCCTAAGGCAAGCCAACCATAAAGCACGCATATTTAAGCCAAGGGAGTCAATCAAACATGAATTTAAGCATTCATACATAGCATTCAATTCAATGAGCAATATAGGCAATAATAAGCATACATGAAGGCTCAAATGGTCTTAAAAGCACAAGTCAAACACAAGAGGTTTGCAACCATACATAAGGCAACCTAAACACCCTAAAGCATGCCATCATACACACCAACAATCATCAAGGTATTACATGCATACCATCCATAATCAAACCAAAACAACATCAATCAAATGAGTCACACATGCTCATACAAAGACCCTTGCCACATTGCTAGCTATTACAAAATCGATAACCATACTTGAGCTACAAACTTGGAAGCCCTTCTTGCCTTGCCTCGAGCTAACACCACGCTAGTGATCTGCATTGTTGAACATTGAGAGCGTAAGCTATAAGCTTAGTGAGGGTGCTCTAAAACGAAGAACAACAACAATGCAGGGTTCAAGCATGTAATCCTAATCACACACATATCAAGCATTGATATAATCAAGTAGACTTAGCTAGTCTTTCAAGTGGCAATTATGGTCTCTCAATCCTAGCAAGATTAAGCATCAATATAGATCATCATGCAATACCATATATCAAAACCACATATCACCATCATATATCACATTACATAAACAAGTTTAATTGGCCACTTTAATTACCCCGATCGTGCGGATTAAAACCTTGACAACACTTTACCTCGGTGGGATTCCACTCATCACCGGACCTTGCATGTGCGGGATTCCACTCATCGCCACATGCCCTACGGATGGGATTCCACTCATCATCCCGTAGAAATATAATAAGCTTCTGGTGGAATGCTACATCACCGTACTCCTCCTTGATGACTTAACGCCATCAAGGCCACGTACGTTTTGACTCAATTTGTGTGCACACTATCCTAATGATCGATCATTTACAACCGGTAATTTTTAGTGCCAATTATTATAACCACAACATGTATCACCAACCACATATCATCAACACATTCATGCTCAACACATATATCCACATCATGATATACATATACATGCACCATCTAATCACAAGCATTTGAGCATAGTCATCAAGCACATAGCATTCAAGGAAATTAGACTAAGTTAACTACTTGGATTAAAAGGAAGTGGCCTACCAAGAACACTTGCACACACACACACACTACTCATGCTCGAACCAACTTTAAAACAAGTTTAGACCACTCACCGCCCTTCCTTAGCAAATCGAACAATCCTCCTACGCACCCGGATTCGGTCCCAAAGCTCCTTCAACGTTTCCCCTTGCTTCTAGCCAAGCAAAACACACTTATTACACCACAAATCAATGCTAAAGCTCAACTATCAATTCACTTCACAACATAAACCAAATTTCACAAATTCCCCAAACCACAAAATCTCCCAAAACTCAATTTTCGTGCTTCCCAAATCCCTTGCTGAAAAACCCACTTCCAAACACCCAAATGGCTTCCAAAGCATCCCAAAACACTCTCATACCATAGGTAAACCATCAGCCCATCAATTTTAACACAAAACCCATCAAAAACTCAAGTTTTACAACCTTAAATCTAGTCCTAAGACCTTACTACGAATTTCTATCAAAATTCAACCAAATTAAAGTATATGGTGTATTTCATCATGCTTAAACAAACCCCCAACATAATTTAACAAAACAAATTAAAAAGCCCCATCAAAATCCCCAAATTTCATATGAACCCTAATTTTCAAAACCCACAATTTTTGAAATTCAAGACCATGGTTAGATAGAGTTTGAAGAGGAGAGTTAGAAAACATAATTACCTTTGAAAAACGTCTTGGATTGAGGAAGAAAATGAATGGAATAGGGTTTGTAGTGTTGGGAGAGTTTGAAAAGAGAAGATGGGGTTTTAACATGAAAAGGAGATAGGAAAGAGGGAAGACAATTTTTTTGTTAAAGTAGTCTAGCTTTTTAAAAGTTTTTGGTAAAATTGCAACATTGGTCCCTCCCCTTTCAATTGAAGCTTAATTAGGTCACTACTTGAAGTTTAATTATTTTAATTAAATTTAATTTGACTCGAATTATAACCCGGTTAACTCCTAGGCCCAAAACACGGGTGTTACATTTTACTCAGTTAAAATTCCAACGGGTCCATTGAAAGGCCCATTTCAACCCGCTCGTCCGAAACCTCTACAAAAAGGACCGCAAAAATGTTTTATTCAAATATTAGGAGTTCAAATAATTGATTAGGAGCTTTTCAACACAATTATATTGCAAAACCTCAATTTCTGTATTTTTTACTCATTCAAAATTCCAACGGGTCCATTGAAAGGCCCATTTCGACCCGCTCGTCCGAAACCTCTACAAAAAGGACTGCAAATCAGGTTTTAATCAAATTTTAGGAGTTCATGTAATTGATTAGGAGCTTTTCAATACAATTATATTGCAAAACCTCAATTTATGTACTTTTTACTCAGTTAAAATTCCAACGGGTCTATTGAAAGGCCCATTTCGACCCGCTCGTCCGAAACCTCTACAAAAAGAACTGCAAAACAAGTTTTAATCAAATTTTAGGAATTCATGTAATTGATTAGGAGCTTTTCAACACAATTATATTGCGAAACTGCAATTTCTGTACTTTTTACTTAGTTAAAACTCCAAGGGGTCCATTGAAAGGCCCATTTAGACATGCCCGTCAGAAACCTCTACAAAAAGGACTGCAAAACAAGTTTTAATCAAATATTAGGAGTTCAAATAATTGATTATTAGCTTTTCAACACAATTATATTGCAAAACCTAAATTTCTGTACTTTTTACACAGTTAAAATTCCAACGGGTCCATTGAAAGGCCAATTTAGACCTGCTCGTCCGAAACCTCTACAAAAAGGACCGCAAAAATGTTTTATTCAAATATTAGTAGTTCAAATAATTGATTAGGAGCTTTTCAACACAATTATATTGCAAAACCTCAATTTCTGTACTTTTTACTCATTCAAAAATCCAACGGGTCCATTGAAAGGCCCATTTCGACCCGCTCGTCCGAAACCTCTACAAAAAGGACTGCAAAACAAGTTTTAATCGAATTTTAGGAATTCATGTAATTGATTAGGAGCTTTTAAACACAATTATATTGCAAAACCGCAATTTATGTAATTTTTACTCAGTTAAAATTGCAACGGGTCCATTGAAAGGCCCATGTAGACCTGCTCGTCCGAAACCTCTACAAAAAGGACCGCAAAACAAGTTTTAATCAAATATTAGGAGTTCAAATAATTGATTTGGAGCTTTTTAACAAAATTACATTGCAAAACCGCAATTTCTGTACTTTTTACTCAGTTAAAATTTCAACGGGTCCATTGAAAGGCCATTTAGACCTGCTCGTCGGAAACCTCTATAAAAAGGACCGTAAAACAAGTTTTAATCAAATATTATGATTTCAAATAATTGATTAGGAGCTTTTTAACACAATTATATTGCAAAACCGCAATTTCTGTACTTTTTACTCAGTTAAAATTCCAACGGGTCCATTGAAAGGCCCATTTCGACCTGCTCGTCCGAAACTTCTACAAAAAGGACCACAAAACATGTTTTAATAAAATATTAGGAGTTCATGTAATTGATTAGAAGCTTTTCAACACAATTACATTGCAAAACCTCAATTTCTTTACTTTTTACTCAGTTAAAATTCCAACGGGTCCATTGAAAGGTCCATTTAGACCTGCTCGTCCGAAACCTCTACAATAAGGACAGCAAAAATGTTTTATTAAAATATTAGGAGTTCAAACAATTGATTACGATCTTTTAAACACAATTATATTGAAAAATCTCAATTTTATACTTTTTACTCAGATAAAATTCCATCGAGTCCATTGAAAGGCCCATTTAGACCTGCACGTCCGAAACCTCTACAAAAAGGACCGCAAAAAGGTTTTATTCAAATATTAGGAGTTCAAATAATTGATTAGGAGCTTTTCAACACAATTATATTGTAAAACCTCAATTTCTGTACTTTTTACTCAGTTAAAATTCCAACGGGTCCATTGAAAAGCCCATTTAGACCTACTCGTCCGAAACCTCTACAAAAAGGACTGCAGAAATATTTTATTCAAATATTAGGAGTTCAAATAATTGATTAGGAGCTTTTAAACACAATTATATTGAAAAACCTCTATTTTATACCTTTTACTCAGATAAAATTCCAACGGGTCCATTGAAAGGCCCATTTAGACCTGCTCGTCCGAAACCTCTACAAAAAGGACCACAAAAATGTTTTATTCAAATGTTAGGAGTTCAAATAATCGATTAGGAGCTTTTCAACATAATTATATTGAAAAACGTCTATTTTATACTTTTTACTAAGATAAAATTCCAACGGGTCCATTGAAAGGCCCATTTAGACCTGCTCGTCTGAAACATCTACAAAAAGGACCGCAAAAAGATTTTATTCAAATATTAGGAGTTCAAATTATTGATTAGGAGCTTTTCAACACAATTATATTGCAAAACCTCAATTTCTGTACTTTTTACTCAGTTAAAATTCCAACGGGTCCATTGAAAGGCCCATTTCAACCCGCTCGTCTGAAACCTCTACAAAAAGGACCGCAAAACAAGTTTTAATCAAATTTTAGGAGTTCATGTAATTGATTAGAAGCTTTTCAACACATTTAATTTGCAAAACCTCAATTTCTTTACTTTTTACTCAGTTAAAATTCCAACGGGTCCATTGAAAGGCCCATTTAGACCTGCTCGTCCGAAACCTCTACAATAAGGACCACAAAAATGTTTTATTCAAATATTAGGAGTTCAAATAATTGATTACGATCTTTTAAACACAATTATATTGAAAAATCTCAATTTTATACTTTTTACTCAGATAAAATTCCATCAGGTCCATTGAAAGGCCCATTTAGACCTGTACGTCCGAAACCTCTACAAAAAAGACCGCAAAAAGGTTTTATTCAAATATTAGGAGTTCAAATAATTGATTAGGAGCTTTTCAACACAATTATATTGCAAAACCTCAATTTCTGCACTTTTTACTCAGTTGAAATTCCAACGTGTCCATTGAAAGGCCCATTTAGACCTACTCATCCGAAACCTCTACAAAAAGGACCGTAGAAATATTTTATTCAAATATTAGGAGTTCAAATAATTGATTAGGAGCTTTTAAACACAAATATATTGAAAAACCTCTAATTTATACCTTTTACTCAGATAAAATTCCAACGGGTCCATTGAAAGGACCATTTAGACCTGCTCGTCCGAAACCTCTACAAAAAGGACCGCAAAAATGTTTTATTCAAATATTAGGAGTTCTAATAATCGATTAGGAGCTTTTAAACACAATTATATTGAAAAACCTCTATTTTATACTTTTTACTAAGATAAAATTCCAACGGGTCCATTGAAAGGCCCATTTAGACCTGCTCGTCCGAAACCACTACAATAAGGACCGCAAAAATGTTTGATTCAAATATTAGGAGTTCAAATAATTAAATACGATCTTTTAAACACAATTATATTGAAAAATCTCAATTTTATACTTTTTACTCAGATAAAATTCTATCGGGTCCATTTAAAGGCCCATTTAGACCTGCACGTCCGAAACCTCTACAAAAAGGACCGCAAAAAGGTTTTATTCAAATATTAGGAGTTCAAATAATTGATTAGGAGCTTTTCAACACAATTATATTGCAAAACCTCAATTTCTGTACTTTTTACTCAGTTAAAATTCCAACGGGTCTATTGAAAGGCCCATTTAGACCTACTCATCCGAAACCTCTACAAAAAGGACCGCAAAAATGTTTTATTCAAATATTAGGAGTTCAAACAATTGATTAGGAGCTTTTAAACACAATTATCTTGAAAATCCTCAATTTTATACCTTTTACTCATATAAAATTCCAACGGCTCCATTGAAAGGCCCATTTAGACCTGCTCGTCCGAAACCTCTCTAAAAAGGACCGCAAAAAGATATTATTCAAATATTAGGAGTTCAAATAATGTATTAGGAGCTTTTCAACACAATTATATTGCAAAACCTCAATTTCTGTACCTCTTTACTCATTTAAAATTCCAACGGGTCCATTGAAAGGCCCATTTCGAACCGCTCGTCCGAAACCTCTACAAAAAAGACTACAAAACAAGTTTTAATCAAAAATTAGGAGTTCAAATAATTGATTAGGAGCTTTTGAACACAATTATATTGCAAAACCTCAATTTCTGTACTTTTTACTCAGTTAAAATTCCAACGAGTCCATTGAAAGGCCCATTTCGACCCGCTCGTCCGAAACCTCTACAAAAAGGACCGCAAAACAAGTTTTAATAAAATTTTAGGAGTTCATGTAATTGATTAGAAGCTTTTCAACACAATTACATTGCAAAACCTCAATTTCTGTACTTTTTACTCAGTTAAAATTCCAACGGGTCCATTGAAAGGCCCATTTAGACCTGCTCGTCTGAAACCTCTACAAAAAGGACCGCAAAAATGTTTTATTCAAATATTCGGAGTTCAAAAAATTTATTACAAGCTTTTCAACACAATTATATTGCAAAACCGCAATTTCTGTACTTTTTACTCAGTTAAAATTCCAACGGGTCCATTGAAAGGCCCATTAGACCTGCTCGTCCGAAACCTCTACAAAAAGGACTGCAAAAATGTTTTATTCAAATATTAGGAGTTCAAATAATTGATTAGGAGCTTTTCAACACAATTATATTGCAAAACCTCAATTTCTGTACTTTTTACTCAATTAAAATTCCAACGGGTCCATTGAAAGGCCCATTTCGACCCGCTCGTTCGAAACCTCTACAAAAAGGACTGCAAAACTAGTTTTAATTAAATTTTAGGATTTCATGTAATTGATTAGGAGCTTTTCAACATAATTATATTGCAAAACCACAATTTCTGTACTTTTTACTCTGTTAAAATTCCAACGGGTCCATTGAAAGGCCCATTTCGACCCGCTCGTCCGAAACCTCTACAAAAAGGACCGCAAAACAAGTTTTAATCAAATTTTAGGAGTTCAAATAATTGATTAGGAGCTTTTCAACACAATTATATTGCAAAACCTCAATTTCTGTACTTTTTACTCAATTAAAATTCCAACGGGTCCATTGAAAGGCCCATTTCGACCCGCTCGTTCGAAACCTCTACAAAAAGGACTGCAAAACTAGTTTTAATTAAATTTTAGGATTTCATGTAATTGATTAGGAGCTTTTCAACATAATTATATTGCAAAACCACAATTTCTGTACTTTTTACTCTGTTAAAATTCCAACGGGTCCATTGAAAGGCCCATTTCGACCCGCTCGTCCGAAACCTCTACAAAAAGGACCGCAAAACAAGTTTTAATCAAATTTTAGGAGTTCAAGTAATTGATTAGGAGCTTTTCAACACAATAATATTAAAAACCTCTATTTTATTCTTTTTACTCAGATAAAATTCCAACGGGTCCATTGAAAGGCCAATTTAGACCTGCTCGTCTAAAACCTCTACAAAAAGGACCGCAAAAAGGTTTTATTCAAATATTAGGAGTTCAAATAATTGATTAGGAGCTTTTCAACATAATTATATTGCAAAACCTCAATTTCTGTACTTTTTACTCAGTTAAAATTCCAACGGGTCCATTGAAAGGCCCATTTCGACCCGATAGTCTGAAACCTCTACAAAAAGGACGACAAAACAAGTTTTAATCAAACTTTAGGAATTCATGTAATTGATTAGAATCTTTTCAACACAATTACATTGCAAAACCTCAATTTCTGTACTTTTTACTCAGTTAAAATTCCAACGGGTCCATTGAAAGGCCCATTTAGACCTACTCATCCGAAACCTTTACAAAAAGGACCGCAAGAATGTTTTATTCAAATATTAGGAGTTCAAATAATTGATTAGGAGCTTTTCAACACAATTATATTGAAAAACCTCAATTTTATACTTTTTACTCATATAAAATTCCAACGGGTCCATTGAAAGGCCCATTTAGACCTGCTCGTCCGAAACCTCTACAAAAAGGACCGCAAAAAGGTTTTATTCAGATATTAGGAGTTCAAATAATTGATTAGGAGCTTTTCAACACAATTATATTGCAAAACCTCAATTTCTGTACCTCTTTACTCATTTAAAATTCCAACGGGTCCATTGTTAGGCCCATTTCGACCCGCTCGTCCGAAACCTCTACAAAAAGGACTACAAAACAAGTTTTAATCAAATATTAGGAGTTCAAATAATTGATTAGGAGCTTTTGAACACAATTATATTGCAAAACCTCAATTTCTGTACTTTTTACTCAGTTAAAATTCCAACGGGTCCATTGAAAGGCCCATTTCGACCCGCTCGTCCGAAACCTCTACAAAAAGGACCGCAAAACAAGTTTTAATAAAATTTTAGGAGTTCATGTAATTGATTAGAAGCTTTTCAACACAATTACATTGCAAAACCTCAATTTTGTACTTTTTACTCAGTTAAAATTCCAACGGGTCCATTGAAAGGCCCATTTAGACCTGCTAGTCTAAAACCTCTACAAAAAGGACCGAAAAATGATTTATTCAAATATTAGGAGTTCAAATAATTGATTACGATCTTTTCAACACAATTATATTGCAAAACAGCAATTTCTATAATTTTTACTCAGATAAAATTCAACCGGGTCCATTGAAAGGCCCATTTAGACCTGCTCGTCCGAAACCTCTACAAAAAGGACCGCAAAAATGTTTTATTCAAATATTAGGAATTAAAATAATTGATTAGGAGCTTTCCAACACCATTATATTGCAAAACCTCAATTTCTGTACTTTTTACTCAATTAAAATTCCAACGGGTCCATTGAAAGGCCCATTTCGACCCGCTCGATCGAAACCTCTACAAAAAGGACTGCAAAACTAGTTTTAATCAAATTTTAGGAGTTCATGTAATTGATTAGGAGCTTTTCAACACAATTATATTGCAATACCGCAATTTCTATACTTTTTACTCAGTTAAAATTCCAACGGGTCCATTGAAAGGCCCATTTAGACCTGCTCGTCCGAAACCTCTACAAAAATACCGAAAAATGATTTATTCAAATATTAGGAGTTCAAATAATTGATTACGATCTTTTCAACACAATTATATTGCAAAACAGCAATTTCTATAATTTTTACTCAGATAAAATTCAACCGGGTCCATTGAAAGTCCCATTTAGACCTGCTCGTCCGAAACCTCTACAAAAAGGACCGCAAAAATGTTTTATTCAAATATTAGGAATTAAAATAATTTATTAGGAGCTTTTCAACACAATTATATTGCAAAACCTCAATTTCTGTACTTTTTACTCAGTTAAAATTGCAACGGGTCCATTGAATGGCCCATTTCGACCCGCTCGTCCGAAACCTCTACAAAAAGGACTGCAAAACAAGTTTTAATCAAATTTTAGGAGTTCATGTAATTGATTAGGAGCATTTCAACACAATTATATAGCAAAACCTCAATTTATGTACTTTTTACTCAGTTAAAATTTCAACGGGTCCATTGAAAGGCCCATTTAGACCTGCTCGTCTGAAACCTCTACAAAAAGGACCGCAAAAATGTTTTATTCAAATATTAGGAGTTCAAATAATTGATTAGGAGGTTTTCAACACAATTATATTGCAAAACCTCAATTTCTGTACTTTTTACTTAGTTAAAATTCCAACGGGTCCATTGAAAGGCCCATTTCGATCCGCTCGTCCGAAACCTCTACAAAAAGGAACGCAAAAATGTTTTATTTAAATATTAGGAGTTCATGTGATTGATTAGGAGATTTTCAACACAATTATATTGCAAAACCTCAATTTATGTACTTTTACTCAGTTAAAATTCCAACGGGTCCATTGAATGGCCCATTTCGACCTGCTCGTCCGAAACCACTACAAAAAGGACCGCAAAACAAGTTTTATTCAAATATTAGGAGTTCATGTAATTGATTAGGAGCTTTTCAACATAATTATATTGCAAAACCTCAATTTCTGGACTTTTTACTCTGTTAAAATTCGAACGGGTCCATTGAAAGGCCCATTTTAACCTGCTCGTCCGAAACCTCTACAAAAAGGACTGCAAAACAAGTTTTAGTCAAATATTAGGAGTTCAAATAATTGATTAGGAGCTTTTCAACACAATTATATTGCAAAACCTCAATTTCTGTACTCTTTACTTAGTTAAAATTCCAACGGGTCCATTGAAAGGCCCATTTCGATCCGCTCGTCCGAAACCTCTACAAAAAGGAACGCAAAAATGTTTTATTCAAATATTAGGAGTTCATGTAATTGATTAGGAGATTTTCAACACAATTATATTGCAAAACCTCAATTTCTGTACTTTTTACTCAGTTAAAATTCCAACGGGTCCATTGAATGGCCCATTTCGACCTGCTCGTCCGAAACCTCTACAAAAAGGACCGCAAAACAAGTTTTATTCAAATATTAGGAGTTCATGTAATTGATTAGGAGCTTTTCAACATAATTATATTGCAAAACCACAATTTCTGTACTTTTTACTCAGTTAAAATTCCAACGGGTCCATTGAAAGGCCCATTTCGACCCGCTCGTCCGAAACCTCTACAAAAAGGACCGCAAAACAAGTTTTAATCAAATTTTTGGAGTTCAAGTAATTGATTAGGAGCTTTTCAACACAATAATATTAAAAACCTCTATTTTAGACTTTTTACTCAGATAAAATTCCAACGGGTCCATTGAAAGGCCCATTTAGACCTGCTCGTCTAAAACCTCTACAAAAAGGACCGCAAAAAGGTTTTATTCAAATATTAGGAGTTCAAATAATTGATTAGGAGCTTTTCAACATAATTATATTGCAAAACCTCAATTTCTGTACTTTTTACTCAGTTAAAATTCCAACGGATCCATTGAAAGGCCCATTTCGACCCGCTAGTCTGAAACCTCTACAAAAAGGACGACAAAACAAGTTTTAATCAAACTTTAGGAATTCTTGTAATTGATTAGAAGCTTTTCAACACAATTACATTGCAAAACCTCAATTTCTGTACTTTTTACTCAGTTAAAATTCCAACGGGTCCATTGAAAGGCCCATTTAGACCTACTCATCCGAAACCTCTACAAAAAGGACCGCAAGAATGTTTTATTCAAATATTAGGAGTTCAAATAATTGATTAGGAGCTTTTAAACACAATTATATTGAAAAACCTCAATTTTATACTTTTTACTCATATAAAATTCCAACGGGTCCATTGAAAGGCCCATTTAGACCTGCTCGTCCGAAACCGCTACAAAAAGGACCGCAAAAAGGTTTTATTCAGATATTAGGAGTTCAAATAATTGATTAGGAGCTTTTCAACACAATTATATTGCAAAACCTCAATTTCTGTACCTCTTTACTCATTTAAAATTCCAACGGGTCCATTGTTATGCCCATTTCGACCCGCTCGTCTGAAACCTCTACAAAAAGGACTACAAAACAAGTTTTAATCAAATATTAGGAGTTAAAATAATTGATTAGGAGCTTTTGAACACAATTATATTGCAAAACCTCAATTTCTGTACTTTTTACTCAGTTAAAATTCCAACGGGTCCATTTAAAGGCCCATTTCGACCCGCTCGTCCGAAACCTCTACAAAAAGGACCGCAAAACAAGTTTTAATAAAATTTTAGGAGTTCATGTAATTGATTAGAAGCTTTTCAACACAATTACATTGCAAAACCTCAAGTTTTGTACTTTTTACTCAGTTAAAATTCCAACGGGTCCATTGAAAGGCCCATTTAGACCTGCTAGTCTGAAACCTCTACAAAAAGGACCGAAAAATGATTTATTCAAATATTAGGAGTTCAAATAATTGATTACGATCTTTTCAACACAATTATATTGCAAAACCGCAATTTCTATCATTTTTACTCAGTTAAAATTCAACCGGGTCAATTGAAAGGCCCATTTAGACCTGCTCGTCCGAAACCTCTACAAAAAGGACCGCAAAAATGTTTTATTCAAATATTAGGAATTAAAATAATTGATTAGGAGCTTTTCAACACAATTATATTGCAAAACCTCAATTTATGTACTTTTTATTCAATTAAAATTCCAACGGGTCCATTGAAAGGCCCATTTCGACCCGCTCGATCGAAACCTCTACAAAAAGGACTGCAAAACTAGTTTTAATCAAATTTTAGGAGTTCATGTAATTGATTAGGAGCTTTTCAACACAATTATATTGCAATACCGCAATTTCTATACTTTTTACTCAGTTAAAATTCCAACGGGTCCATTGAAAGGCCCATTTCGACCCGCTTGTCCGAAACTTCTACAAAAAGTACCGCAAAACAACTTTTAATCAAATATTAGGAGTTCAAATAATTGATTAGGAGCTTTTCAACAAAATTACATTGCCAAACCGCAATTTCTGTACTTTTTACTTAGTTAAAATTCCAACGGGTCCATTGAAAGGGCCATTTAGACCTGCTCGTCCGAAACCTCTACAAAAAGGACCGCAAAAATGTTTTATTCAAATATTAGGAGTTCAAATAATTGATTAGGAGCTTTTAAACACAATTATATTGAAAAACCTCTATTTTATAGTTTTTCCTCAGATCAAATTCCAACGGGTCCATTGAAAGGTTCATTTAGGCCTGCTCGTCCGAAACCTCAACAAAAAGGACCGCAAAAAGGTGTTATTGAAATATTAGGAGTTCAAATAATTGATTAGGAGCTTTTCAACACAATTATATTGCAAAACCTCAATTTATGTGCTTTTTACTCAGTTAAAATTCCAACGGGTCCATTGAAAGGCCCATTTAGACCTACTCGTCTGAAACCTCAATAAAAAGGACCGCTGAAATATTTTATTCAAATATTAGGAGTTCAAATAATTTATTAGGAGATTTTCAACACAATTATATTGAAAAACCTCTATTTTATACCTTTTACTCAGATAAAATTCCAACGGGTCCATTGAAAGGCCCATTTAGACCTGCTCGTCCGAAACCTCTACAAAAAGGACCGCAAAAATGTTTTATTCAAATATTAGGAGTTAAAATAATTGATTAGGAGCTTTTCAACACAATTATATTGCAAAACCTCAATTTATGTACTTTTTCCTCAGTTAAAATTCCAACGGGTCCATTGAAAGGCCCATTTAGACCTGCTCGACCGAAACCTCTACAAAAAGGACCGCAAAAATGTTTTATTCAAATATTAGGAGTTCAAATAATTGATTAGGAGCTTTTAAACACAATTAAATTGCAAAACCTCAATTTATGTACTTTTTAATCAGTTAAAATTCTAACGGGTCCATTGAAAGGCCCATTTCGACCCGCTCGTCCGAAACCTCAACAAAAAGGACTGCAAAACAAGTTTTAATCAAATTTTTGGAGTTCATGTAATTGATTAGAAGCTTTTCAACACAATTACATTACAAAACCTCAATTTCTGTACTTTTTACTCAGTTAAAATTCCAACGGGTCCATTGAAAGGCCCATTTAGACCTGCTCGTCCGAAACCTCTAGAAAAAAGACCGCAAAAAAGTTTTATTCAAATATTAGGAGTTCAAATAATTGATTAGGAGCTTTTCAACACAATTATATTGCAAAACCTCAATTTCTGTATTTTTTTCATCAGTTAAAATTCCAAGGGGTCCATTGAAAGGCCCATTTCGACCTGCTCGTCCGAAACCTCTACAAAAAGGACCACAAAACAAGTTTTAATAAAATTTCAGGAGTTCATGTAATCGATTAAAGCTTTTCAACACAATTACATTGCAAAACCTCAATTTCTATACTTTTTACTCAGTTAAAATTCCAACGGGTCCATTGAAAGGCCCATTTAGACCTGCTCGACCGAAACCTCTACAAAAAGGACCGCAAAAATGTTTTATTCAAATATTAGGAGTTCAAATAATTGATTAGGAGCTTTTAAACACAATTAAATTGCAAAACCTCAATTTATGTACTTTTTAATCAGTTAAAATTCTAACGGGTCCATTGAAAGGCCCATTTCGACCCGCTCGTCCGAAACCTCAACAAAAAGGACTGCAAAACAAGTTTTAATCAAATTTTTGGAGTTCATGTAATTGATTAGGAGCTTTTCAACACAATTATATTGCAAAACCACAATTTCTGTACTTTTTACTCAGTTAAAATTCCAACGGGTCCATTGAAAGACCCATTTCGACCCGCTCGTCCGAAACCTCTACAAAAAGGACTACAAAACAAGTTTTAATCAAATTTTAGGAGTTCATGTAATTGATTAGAAGCTTTTACACACAATTAAATTTCAAAACCTCAATTTATGTACTTTTTAATCAGTTAAAATTCTAACGGGTCCATTGAAAGGCCCATTTCGACCCGCTCGTCCGAAACCTCAACAAAAAGGACTGCAAAACAAGTTTTAATCAAATTTTTGGAGTTCATGTAATTGATTAGGAGCTTTTCAACACAATTATATTGCAAAACCACAATTTCTGTACTTTTTACTCAGTTAAAATTCCAACGGGTCCATTGAAAGGCCCATTTCGACCCGCTCGTCCAAAACCTCTACAAAAAGGACCGCAAAACAAGTTTTAATCAAATATTAGGAGTTCAAGTAATTGATTAGGAGCTTTTCAACACAATTATATTAAAAACCTCTATTTTATACTTTTTACTCAGATAAAATTCCAACGAGTCCATTGACAGGCCCATTTAGACCTGCTCGTCTGAAACCTCTACAAAAAGGACCGGAAAAAGGTTTTATTCAAATATTAGGAGTTCAAATAATTGATTAGGAGCATTTCAACATAATTATATTGCAAAACATCAATTTCTGTACTTTTTACTCAGTTAAAATTCCAACAGGTCCATTGAAAGGCCCATTTCGACCCGCTTGTCTGAAACCTCTACAAAAAGGACGACAAAACAAGTTTTAATCAAACTTTAGGAGTTCATGTAATTTATTAGAAGCTTTTTAACACAATTACATTGCAAGACCTCAATTTTTGTACTTTTTACTTAGTTAAAATTCCAACGGGTCCATTGAAAGGCCCATTTAGACCTGCTCGTCCGAAACCTCTACAAAAAGGACCGCAAAAATGTTTTATTCAAATATTAGGAGTTCAAATAATTGATTAGTAGCTTTTCAACACAATTATATTGCAAAACCTCAATTTCTATACTTTTTACTCATTTAAAATTACAACGGGTCCATAGAAAGGCCCATTTCGACCCGCTCGTCCGAAACCTCTACAAAAAGGACTGCAAAACAAGTTTTAATCAAAATTTAGGAGTTCATGTAATTGATTAGGAGCTTTCCAACACAATTATATTGCAAAACCTCAATTTCTGTACTTTTTACTCAGTTAAAATTCCAACGGGTCCATTGAAAGGCCCATTTAGACTTGCTCGTCCGAAACCTCTACAAAAAGGACTGCAAAACAAGTTTTAATCAAATTTCAGGAGTTCATGTAATTGATTAAGAGCTTTTCAACACAATTATATTGCAAAACCTTAATTTCTGTACTTTTTACTCAGCTAAAATTCCAACGGGTCCATTGAAAGGCCCATTTAGACCTGCTCGTCCGAAACCTCTACCAAAAGGACCGCAAAAAGGTTTTATTCAAATATTAGGAGTTCAAATAATTGATTAGGAGCTTTTAAACAGAATTATATTGAAAATCTCTATTTTATACTTTTTACTCAGGTAAAATTCCAACGGGTCCATTGAAAGGCCCATTTAGACCTGCTCGTCTGAAACCTCTACAAAAAGGACCGCAAAAAGGTTTTATTCAAATATTAGGAGTTCAAATAATTGATTAGGAGCTTTTCAACACAATTATATTGCAAAACCTCAATTTCTATACTTTTTACTCATTTAAAATTACAACGGGTCCATAGAAAGGCCCATTTCGACCTGCTCGTCCGAAACCTCTACAAAAAGGACTGCAAAACAAGTTTTAATCAAATTTTAGGAGTTCATGTAATTGATTAAGAGCTTTTCAACACAATTATATTGCAAAACCTTAATTTCTGTACTTTTTACTCAGCTAAAATTCCAACGGGTCCATTGAAAGGCCCATTTAGACCTGCTCGTCCGAAACCTCTACTAGAAGGACCGCAAAAAGGTTTTATTCAAATATTAGGAGTTCAAATAATTGATTAGGAGTTTTTAAACAGAATTATATTGAAAATCTCTATTTTATACTTTTTACTCAGGTAAAATTCCAACGGGTCCATTGAAAGGCCCATTTAGACCTGCTCGTCTGAAACCTCTACAAAAAGGACCGCAAAAAGGTTTTATTCAAATATTAGGAGTTCAAATAATTGATTAGGAGCTTTTCAACACAATTATATTGCAAAACCTCAATTTCTATACTTTTTACTCATTTAAAATTACAACGGGTCCATAGAAAGGCCCATTTCGACCCGCTCGTCCGAAACCTCTACAAAAAGGACTGCAAAACAAGTTTTAATCAAAATTTAGGAGTTCATGTAATTGATTAGGAGCTTTCCAACACAATTATATTGCAAAACCTCAATTTCTGTACTTTTTACTCAGTTAAAATTCCAACGGGTCCATTGAAAGGCCCATTTAGACTTGCTCGTCCGAAACCTCTACAAAAAGGACTGCAAAACAAGTTTTAATCAAATTTCAGGAGTTCATGTAATTGATTAAGAGCTTTTCAACACAATTATATTGCAAAACCTTAATTTCTGTACTTTTTACTCAGCTAAAATTCCAACGGGTCCATTGAAAGGCCCATTTAGACCTGCTCGTCCGAAACCTCTACCAAAAGGACCGCAAAAAGGTTTTATTCAAATATTAGGAGTTCAAATAATTGATTAGGAGCTTTTAAACAGAATTATATTGAAAATCTCTATTTTATACTTTTTACTCAGGTAAAATTCCAACGGGTCCATTGAAAGGCCCATTTAGACCTGCTCGTCTGAAACCTCTACAAAAAGGACCGCAAAAAGGTTTTATTCAAATATTAGGAGTTCAAATAATTGATTAGGAGCTTTTCAACACAATTATATTGCAAAACCTCAATTTCTATACTTTTTACTCATTTAAAATTACAACGGGTCCATAGAAAGGCCCATTTCGACCCGCTCGTCCGAAACCTCTACAAAAAGGACTGCAAAACAAGTTTTAATCAAACTTTAGGAGTTCATGTAATTGATTAGGAGCTTTCCAACACAATTATATTGCAAAACCTCAATTTCTGTACTTTTTACTCAGTTAAAATTCCAACGGGTCCATTGAAAGGCCCATTTAGACCTGCTCGTCCGAAACCTCTACAAAAAGGACTGCAAAACAAGTTTTAATCAAATTTTAGGAGTTCATGTAATTGATTAAGAGCTTTTCAACACAATTATATTGCAAAACCTTAATTTCTGTACTTTTTACTCAGCTAAAATTCCAACGGGTCCATTGAAAGGCCTATTTAGACCTGCTCGTCCGAAACCTCTACCAAAAGGACCGCAAAAAGGTTTTATTCAAATATTAGGAGTTCAAATAATTGATTAGGAGCTTTTAAACAGGATTATATTGAAAATCTCTATTTTATACTTTTTACTCAGGTAAAATTCCAACGGGTCCATTGAAAGGCTCATTTAGACCTGCTCGTCTGAAACCTTTACAAAAAGGACCGCAAAAAGGTTTTATTCAAATATTAGGAGTTCAAATAATTGATTAGGAGCTTTTCAACACAATTATATTGCAAAACCTCAATTTCTGTACTTTTTACTCAGTTAAAATTCCAACGGGTCGGGCGGGTGTGGATGAAAATTCTCTCAAATTCTCTCTCAAATTTTCTCTCAACCTCTCTCCTATCTTTTCTCCCTCTCTGCCTTATTTTCACCCTTCTCTGCCTCCTCCTCCCTCTTTTATCAACCCTATTCCGCCATAAGCTCCGCCGTCAACCATGCCTCCACCCTTCCCTTTTACTTTCATCGTGGTGCTTGCTTAGCACACTCATGATGAAAGTGATCACCACCCACCTCGCCCGACGGATTTTTATCTGCCCATCAATATTGTATCCATCATTGGTGCAACTTTGGCTTTGGCAATGGCCACTATCTTCTGTTAAGGCAACTGATGTAGTTCATGTACATCACACACATGCTGGGACATCATTCTTGATTCCCTTCATCAACCCTGACTCCTTTCGAGTACATGAATTTTCCTGGTCTAAACGACCTTGTATCCAATTCCTTCACAGCATCATACCGCTGGGAAACTTATTACTTTTGAATGAAACTATCTGTCAGCGTCTGTTAATGCAGAGGGTTCATTCATTTGATTCTACAATTTTGTTATTACAACAAAATGTTAATATATTGCATTTCGTCTGTTTTATCATCATGTCTACAAAGATATGGATTCTAAGGTTTACAACGGTGCATGAGCACCGTCAACCACACCGGCCGGCCGGGGAGAGGGTGGCTGCAAATCGCCAGACGGCAGCAATCTTACTGCTCCACGATTGCTGGAGCTACAGATATGGTTCGCTTATTTTTAGGAATAACGAACTGCCACGTCACATGTTTGCATGGGAGACTTTGGCCCATGCACGTGTACCATCACCATGCAAGGCATGCAAACCGGTGGAATCCCACCTAAAATTATCACATCTTAACTTACTCCTAATTCTATGGGATTCACTATTTTATTACGATTTAAATATCGTGAATAATAAATTTAAAATGTTGCTTAATTTACAGATTCTAGATATTAAAATAAATATGAATTTTTATTTTTATTATCTAGACAAGTTCATCCTATATAGGACTCTATTCAAGTTTAAAATAATATTATCTTTAAATCTTAGGATTAAAAAGATATTATTTCAACTCAAATCCTTTCCCTACTTCCTTAATACTCTATTTGAATTTAAATTCATATTCTCTTATAATCCCATGATTATAAAGATTCTATTTAAATTCAAATTATTGTTTACATTATCTGTTAATCACAAGTTGAATATGATATAATATAAATTCAATTTACCTTTACTCTTGGATAAGATTCTAAGTAGTTGGGATTTAATAATGTCTTATTATCCTAGTCATTTATTTGAATTAAAATTACTATTATCCTTTAATCTCAGGATTATTGGGATAGCAATTAAATTCAACTCTTCTGACTATTATCCTAATAATAAATTTGAATTTAATTTAATATTCTTTTTTAATCTAAGGATTATCATGAGATTATCTAAATTCAAATTTCCTTATCCCTATCTTGCTTTCAAACGACTAGGAAGATATTGTAAATATTCCTATTATTTTTTTCTTTTGGATAATCTATGTGAATTTAAATTAATTCTATTTTTTAATCTTATGATTATTTGGATTTTACTTAAATTCATATACGTTTTCAAATTTCTTAACAAAACACTTTGGAATTTTGAATCTATCTCACCATTATCCTATCTAAATTATCGCCTAAGTATATTGCTCACTAGGCAATTTCCCACACATCCTGCGCTATACTCCAGCTGTGTGAAACTCGTTTCCATCATTGAGTTCAAACATTCACTCATGGCCTCTACTGATTCCTTTCTCTCCCGCTTTGATAACCTTCAGTTTACAGCAGAAGAGAAACATGTAATCTGTGCTCCTGCCTCAACAAAGGCCATTTCCCTTGACGACTACAAATCGTCACTCATCGGAAAACTCTTCAACACCAAAGCTTATGAAGAGAATGCTGTGATACGACTCTTTACTGCTATTTGGAGAGAATACAAGCTCTCATCGGTAACGTCTCTAGGCTCTGGAAACTTTCTTTTTAAGTTTGAAACTAAAGCCTGCAGGGATGATGTACTAAAAGGAGGGCCCTGGACCTTTAAGAAAGATTGGCTAGCAATCCTACCGGTACAGCCAAACTCACCATTAAGGAATACCAATACGACCAGATGCGAATCTGGGTAAGAATACATAGAGTACCAATCGCTATGATGACTAGTGTTGTGGTAGCAAATGCCGCCGGCCGAACCATTGGTAGTGGGATAGGCGCCGTAATAGGAACTGACTCCCGTCAATCGGAGGAAGGGAATATGACTGAATTCCTCCGTGTCCTGGTCATAATTGATGTAAACCAGCCGCTGAGGCGGTTTGTGTTTGTTCATCTTGAAGAGGATGAAGGCCCCCAAATGTTGCCTATACAATATGAGAACTTACCATCTTTCTGTCATGGATGTGGTATTTTATGCCATCTTAAAGCCACTTGTGTGGATTTCAAGGATGAAAAAAATCGTGCCCCAATAGTATGGAGATTGGCTTCGTGCCCCGGCACCAAAGAGGAAATCTAAAATAACAACCCGAGGAAGGGTTAGTTATTTTGAGCTTGCTAAGCCGGCTATCAACGGTACACTTCTATTTATGTACTCATTTTGGAATTGGATTATGTTTTATTGTTATTATTTTTGCTATCCATTGAACGATGATTTTCATCACCTTTTGCCCCCATTACAGGTGAAGGATCGTCCAAAGGAAAACATGCCGGTATCGTTTATAAATCATACTGCACTTGTTGTGATTTTTTTCTACTTAGTAGGTTTTTTTCCTACTATTTATATTTACTTTTCTCCTTTTCGATTCTGCTCCTCAGGACCAGACTGTAAAGGGAAGTCAGTAGTGGTAGCGGATGCCGCTTCAGCCACAAAGAATTCAGAAGCTGCAGCCTCTGATTCAACGAAAGAACGCAAACCAGGGCAGGCAGCTACTGCGGCTGCTACGGTCACTGATGTTGCTGCACCACTGGGTGCGGAAACGCTGGAGGAGCAGCCGGTTGCCATGGTCGCTGATGCACCCCTGGGTGCGGAAACACTGCAGGAGCAGCCGATTCCAGTCGCACCTGCTGCTATACCTGAAGAGATAATGGCGGATACGGAAGGTGATCCCTCGGGACAGCTCTCGATAGAGCCACTGAATGTAGCCCCCATTGCTGTCATCCCGGCTGACGCAGAATCAGCGAATACGGGAGCCCCCGACACTGCCCAGGCAGCCACAAAGGTTGATGATGTATCTTCCACTCCACCTAACAAACGGTTCATTTTGATCGACAATGACGGCTTCCCGGTGCCCACTGCCGTACCGGCTAAGTCTGCCACCGCTGGACATGGAAGTAATGCCTATGTCAACCCCGACTTTGAGGATTGGATCGCTACTTCCTCGAGTCCACCAAAGAATGTCGTCGAACCACGCAAGGCAAAACGCAGCCCTCCATTGACTGCACCTACGATGGCTAAACGCCCACGTACCTCCCTAAAGGTTCCATTACGACCGGCTAAGCACGGAACAGCACCTACAGCAAAAACTAAACACACTAAAGTTGGGATGAGCAGCAAAGTCTCTTCGGCGGCGGTTGATATTCAACCCCGCCGAGAGAAATGAGGCTCTTGTGCTGGAACTGCCGTGGGCTTGGTTCACCAAAGGCAGTTCGAGGACTTATTTCAATGGTCCGCAAATTAGAACCTTTGATTATCTTTTTATCTGAGACTCGGTTATGTAATTTTAATTTTGAACGGTTAAAACTTTCTTTAGGTATGGAGGGCTGCTTCCATGTGAAAAGCTGCCCAAATTGCTCTGGTTTGATTTTACTTTGGAATAATACTTTGAATGTGGATCTTTTATCGTATTCTGATCGTCATAATGATTCCATTGTTACATCTTCCAATGACTGCTTTCAATTTACCGGAATCTATGGGTATGCCGAAACTAGCATGAAATATAAAACATGGGAACTCATTGATTCTCTTAGTAAAAATTCACCTCTACCTTGGTTAATTGGAGGGGACCTAAACGATATTTTATCGGACTCCGAAAAACAAGGCGGAGGTCGTCGACCGCAATCACAAATCACAAACTTTTGTGAGTGTCTTGCACGTAATGGGATTTTTGATTGCAAACCATGTTCGGGTTGGTTCACTTGGTCGCGTACAGGGCCAAACGTTACAACTGTTTGTGAACGTCTAGATAGATATCTTGCATGTGATGCATGGCTCAATGCCCACATAACATTCCAATGTAGGAATATTTTTTCTCCAAATTCTGATCACTATATCATTATTATGGACACTATACGTACTACGCCTCATGCGCATCGTGGCCACCATGATGATCACGATTGTGACCATTTTCGTTTCGAGGCTTGCTGGGCAAAGGACCCGTCATGTATCTCCGCGGTTCACCAAGCGTGGTCCAACGCGTCGGGCACTCTACTCGACAAATTGACCGCTGTAGGGAACCACTTACATGACTGGCAAGCGAATCGACGCTCCACCTCCAACAATCGCATCGCTGAACTTCAGCGTAAAATTACCTTCTATATGCGTCGGAGAAGACTGTCACAAGACATGTTACTCAATCTCCGTGACGCGAAGTTGGAACTTAGACGCCTTATGGATGCCAAGGAAGCCTACTGGGCACAGCGTTCTCGTGTTACCTGGCTGTCGCAAGGTGATAAGAATACTTCCTTCTTCCATGCCCGAGCTTCTAAACGAAGGAAAAAGAACACTATACGTGGTCTCTACGATGTGGACCAAACTTGGCACACAGAGAAGCCTGAGCTTCTTCGGATTGCATCCGAGTATTTCCAAGATTTGTTCACATCGTCTAATCCGAGTTCCTCTCCAATGCTTTTGGAACATATTACCCCGGTGGTTAGCGCTGAAATGAATGACTCATTACTACGACCCTTCACTGAAGAAGAGGTAACCACAGCTTTCAGGGGTATAGGTCCCAGGAAAGCCCCAGGCTTTGACGGCTTCCCTAGTAGTTTTTACAGACAATACTGGGATGTCATAGGACCTGAGTTTACAAGACTGTGTTTGCGCATGTTACGAGGAGAAGAGGATATGGCAACGGTGAACAAAGCTATCATTGTCCTCATTCCAAAGGTGCCTGACGCTTCAAACATGCGTCAATTTCGGCCGATCAGCCTATGCACTGTTATTTACAAGACCATTGCTAAGGTTCTTGTGAATAGACTTAAACCTATATTACCATATTGTATCAGTGATGCACAAGCTGCTTTTGTTAGTGGCAGGAACATTACTGACAATATTTTGATTGCGCATGAACTTGTGCATACCCTCTATACTAATAACGCTTCGATATATCAGGGGGCTGCATTGAAGCTTGATATAGAGAAAGCATTTGATAAGGTTGAATGGTCCTTCCTTAAAGACGTGATGCTACGTATGGGATTTGCATCTGAATGGGTACAGTTACTACTCCAATGTGTATCCACTATATCTTTTTCAGTCTGTCTTAATGGCGCTCTATCCAATGAGTTCTTTCTGACTAGGGGAATACGGCAAGGGGACCCTCTCTCGCCTTTCCTCTTTCTAATATGCTCCCAAGGGCTTTCAGTGGCACTTGAGGCTGAACAGCAATTGGGACGTCTTATTGGGTTACAAGACAATAGGCGTGCCCCAAGAATTAATCACCTGCTCTTTGCGGATGATAGTATCGTCTTTGTCCGTAATTGCCCAGGGGAAATAGACCGGTTGAAGGAAATTCTCAGTTTGTATGAAGCATCCTCGGGACAATCAGTCAACTTTTCTAAGTCGACTGCCTTTTGTAGCTCCTTCTGTTGGAGGGACTTCACACATGCGCTACAACATACTCTTGGCATCCGTTTGGTTGATGACCCTGGAACCTATCTAAGAGTCCCTCTTCTCATCAGGAGGAATCGAACGACCTGTCTTGGTTTCATTAGAGACAAAGTCAATTCTCGCATGACTAAATGGGATACTAACTTACTGTCGTACAATGGGCGTGAAGTTCTTTTAAAATCAGTGGCGCAAGCTTTGCCCCAATACGTCATGTCATGTTATTTGCTCCCACAAAACATTGTGGATGATGCGACACGATCAATCCGCCGATACTGGTGGACGGGCAGGAGTAACAAAAAAGGATGGCCAATGCTCTCCTGGGATACTATGTGCACCCCCAAAGCTGTAGGGAGCATGGGCTTCCGCGATCTGCGGGACTTTAATATTGCTCTCCTTGGGAAACAAATATGGCGACTAATCCACTCGCCCGACTCATTACTCGCTCGGGTCCTCAAATCACGCTATTATCCCTCCGGGAATATTATGGAGGCGAAAGTTGACCACCGCGCCTCCTATGCTTGGCGAGGTATATGGCAAGCTTTGCAGCAATTACAACCGGGGTTCTTCTGGAGACCCGGAATTAATAGTCGTCTACGCATCCATCGTGATAACTGGGGTGGGTCCGATGGGCTCTCCTTCTTTGGTAGTTATCAAGATAATGAGGAGATACCTTTGCGATGTGGCGATTTTATGATTCGTCATCATAATGCATGGGATGAACATAAAGTTCGTCAATATTTTGACGACGATGACGCAGCCAACATCCTGCACGTACCAATCTCTGATATCCACCGCGATACCTTGTTATGGGGTTTTCATGATACTAATATCTATTCAGTACGCTCCGGCTACCTTTTCTTACGTAGGCCCCCACGACCTCTTGAACGTCCGAACCCTCTATGGAAGATTATTGCTAAATCCAACACGCTCCCGAAGGTCCGCACCTTTGGCTGGCGGGTAGGACGGGGTGCACTACCCACAGGTGACCGACTTGCAACCATTGGTTTGGGCACCGGCATGTGTCCATTCTGCCCCTCGACTCTTGAATCTGCACTTCATGCTTTAAGGGACTGTCCAGGCGCTACTAAGACACTCAGCCTCGCAGGTTTCCCGAGCGAATTTCGGGATAGCATAGTAACCTCGATATCACTTTGGCTGGAACAAGGAGCTAGGCCCCTCTCTTGCACACAATTTGATCTCCTTCTAACTACATTATGGAATCTTTGGAATAGAAGGAATGAGTGGGTCCATTCTCAGCGTTTACAGCCCCCTAGCTCACATTGATGAACTCACAGGATCTACTTCGGGACTACCTAGCGGCCAAACCAAAGATCCCCACGACGAGGCAGCAGATGACGACAGCACTTTCCCCACCTGTATGGAGGCCGCCGCCGGCTGGATCAATCAAAATCAATGTTGATGGTGCTTTTCACCCCTCTACAGGATCGGCTGGAATTGGCATTGTGGCTCGTGATGATACTGGCGCTATCCTGCTTGGACGAGCTGTTTACTTGGATACTATTGCAGATTCCACGTCGGCGGAGCTCCGGGCTATCTCAGATGGTGTCCAACTAGGTGTGGAGGCGGGATGGACAGGGTTTCTTCTTGAATCGGATGCGGCCCTGCTGATCAATCGGCTGTGTAACGCAGGTGAGGATGCCTCCACTCTTCGGCGACAACAGCAGGATACTAGATCCTTTATTGACACTATCTCAGGTCTTAGCTTACATTATGTACCGCGTGGAGCTAACATTTTAGCTCACTCTGTAGCCAATTGGGCTCTTCATTTTAATTCCTCTCTGTATTTTGAGCCGGGCTTGCCCGATGCTCTAAGAACTTTTGTACCGGTTGTTAACCAACCACCTTGATTTATAATATATTTTGGGCACTCTTTTCCCCTCCTAGGGCCTTGCTGGGCTAGCCCAGTAAGGATTAGTGGGGTTTTTAATGAGGCCCTTTCTTCAAAAAAATAAATTCCAACGGGTCCATTGAAAGGCCCATTTCTACCCGCTCGTCTGAAACCTCTACAAAAAGGACCACAAACCTGCTCGTCTGAAACCTCTACAAAAAGGAACGCAAAAATGTTTTATTCAAATATTAGGAGTTCAAATAATTGATTAGGAGCTTTTCGACACAATTATATTGCATAACCGCAATTTCTGTACTTTTTACTCAGTTAAAATTCCAAAGGGTCCATTGAAAGGCCCATTTAGACATGCTCGTCTGAAACCTCTACAAAAAGGACCGCAAAAATGTTTTATTCAAATATTAGGAGTTCATATAATTGATTAGGAGCTTTTCAACACAATTATATTGCAAAACCTCAATTTCTGTACTTTTTACTCAGTTAAAATTCCAACGGGTCTAGTGAAAGGGCCATTTAGACCTGCTCGTCCGAAACCTCTACAAAAAGGACCGCAAAAATGTTTTATTCAAATATTAGGAGTTCAAATAATTGATTAGGAGCTTTTAAACACAATTATATTGAAAAACCTCTATTTTATACTTTTTCCTCAGATAAAATTCCAACGGGTCCATTGAAAGGCTTATTTAGACCTGCTCGTCCGAAACCTCAACAAAAAGAACCGCAAAAAGGTTTTATTCAAATATTAGGAGTTCAAATAATTGATTAGGAGCTTTTCAACACAATTATATTGCAAAACCTCAATTTATGTACTTTTTACTCATTTAAAATTCCAACAGGTCCATTGAAAGGCCCATTTCGACCCGCTCGTCTGAAACCTCTACAAAAAGGACTGCAAAACAAGTTTTAATCAAATTTTAGGAGTTCATGTAATTGATTAGGAGCTTTTCAACACAATTATATTGAAAAACCTCAATTTCTGTACTTTTTACTTAGTTACAATTCCAACGGGGGCACGAACCAACTTGACTCAATGGTTAAGGGAACGGTTGTTGTTCCTAGAGGTCACGGGTTCGAGCACCAGCAGCTGCAGCAGGGTTATTGAGCGTTCATTGTCAAATGGATGAGAGTATATTTAGAACAGATACTACTTGTAATCACTATAGCTTTCATCAAAAAAAATTCCAATGGGTCCATTAAAAGGCCCATTTCGACCCGCTCGTCCGAAACCTCTACAAAAAGGACTGCAAAACAAGTTTTAATCAAATTTTAGGAGTTCATGTAATTGATTAGGAGCTTTCCAACCCAATTATATTGCAAAACCTCAATTTATGTACTTTTTACTCAGTTAAAATTCCAACGGGTCCATTGAAAGGCCCATTTAGACCTGCTCGTCCGAAACCTCTACAAAAAGGACCGCAAAAATGTTTTATTCAAATATTGGGAGTTCAAATAATTGATTAGGAGCTTTTCAACACTATTATATTGCAAAACCTTAATTTATGTACTTTTTACTCATTTAAAATTCCAACAGGTCCATTGAAAGGCCCATTTCGACCCGCTCGTCCGAAACCTCTACATAAAGGACTGCAAAACAAGTTTTAATCAAATTTTAGGAGTTCATGTAATTGATTAGGAGCTTTTCAACACAATTATATTGCAAAACCTCAATTTCTGTACTTTTTACTCAGTTAAAATTCCAACGGGGGCACGAACCAACTTGACTCAATGGTTAAGGGAACGGTTGTTGTTCCTAGAGGTCACGGGTTCGAGCACCAGCAGCTGCAGCAGGGTTATTGAGCGTTCATTGTCAAATGGTTGAGAGTATATTTAGCACAGATACTACTTGTAATCACTTTAGCTTTCATCAAAAAAAAATTCCAACGGGTCCATTGAAAGGCCCATTTCGACCCGCTCGTCCGAAACCTCTACAAAAAGGACTGCAAAACAAGTTTTAATAAAATTATAGGAGTTCATGTAATTGATTAAGAGCTTTTCAACACAATTATATTGCAAAACCTTAATTTCTGTACTTTTTACTCAGCTAAAATTCCAACGGGTCCATTAAAAGGCCCATTTAGACCTTTTCGTCCGAAACCTCTACAAAAAGGATCGCAAAAAGGTTTTATTCAAATATTAGGAGTTCAAATAATTGATTAGGAGCTTTTAAACACAATTATATTGAAAAACCTCTATTTTATACTTTTTACTCAGGTAAAATTCCAACGGGTCCATTGAAAGGCCCATTTAGACCTGCTCGTCTGAAACCTCTACAAAAAGGACCGCAAAAAGGTTTTATTCAAATATTAGGAGTTCAAATAATTGATTAGGAGCTTTTCAACACAATTATATTGCAAAACCTCAATTTCTGTACTTTTTACTCAGTTAAAATTCCAACGGGTCCATTGAAAGGCCCATTTCGACCCGCTCGTCTGAAACCTCTACAAAAAGGACCGCAAAACAAGTTTCAATCAAATTTTAAGAGTTCATGTAATTGATTAGAAGCTTTTCAACACAATTACATTGCAAAACCTCAATTTTTGTACTTTTTACTCAGTTAAAATTCCAACGGGTCCATTGAAAGGCCCACTTAGACCTGCTCGTCCGAAACCTCTACAAAAAGGACCGCAAAAATGTTTTATTCAAATATTAGGAGTTCAAATAATTGATTAGTAGCATTTCAACACAATTATATTGCAAAACCTCAATTTCTATACTTTTTACTCATTTAAAATTACAACGGCTCCATAGAAAGGCCCATTTCGACTCGCTCGTCTGAAACCTCTACAAAAAGGACTGCAAAACAAGTTTTAATCACTTTAGCTTTCATCAAAAAAAAATTCCAATGGGTCCATTAAAAGGCCCATTTCGACCTACTCGTCCGAAACCTCTACAAAAAGGACTGCAAAACAAGTTTTAATCAAATTTTAGGAGTTCATGTAATTGATTAGGAGCTTTCCAACACAATTATATTGCAAAACCTCAATTTCTGTACTTTTTACTCAGTTAAAATTCCAACGGGTCCATTGAAAGGCCCATTTAGACCTGCTCGTCCGAAACCTCTACAAAAAGGACTGCAAAACAAGTTTTAATCAAATTTTAGGAGTTCATGTAATTGATTAGGAGCTTTCCAACACAATTATATTGCAAAACCTCAATATCTGTTATTTTTACTCAGTTAAAATTCCAACGGGTTCATTGAAAGGCCCATTTAGACCTGCTCGTCCGAAACCTCTACAAAAAGGACCGCAAAAATGTTTTATTCAAATATTAGGAGTTCAAATAATTGATTAGGAGCTTTTCAACACTATTATATTGCAAAACCTCAATTTATGTACTTTTTACTCATTTAAAATTCCAACAGGTCCATTGAAAGGCCCATTTCGACCCGCTCGTCCGAAACCTCTACAAAAAGGACTGCAAAACAAGTTTTAATCAAATTTTAGGAGTTCATGTAATTGATTAGGAGCTTTTCAACACAATTATATTGAAAAACCTCAATTTCTGTACTTTTTACTCAGTTAAAATTCCAACGGGGGCACGAACCAACTTGACTCAATGGTTAAGGGAACGGTTGTTGTTCCTAGAGGTCACGGGTTCGAGCACCAGCAGCTGCAGCAGGGTTATTGAGCGTTCATTGTCAAATGGTTGAGAGTATATTTAGAACATATACTACTTGTAATCACTTTAGCTTTCATCAAAAAAAAATTCCAATGGGTCCATTAAAAGGCCCATTTCGACCTACTCGTCCGAAACCTCTACAAAAAGGACTGCAAAACAAGTTTTAATCAAATTTTAGGAGTTCATGTAATTGATTAGGAGCTTTCCAACACAATTATATTGCAAAACCTCAATTTCTGTACTTTTTACTCAGTTAAAATTCCAACGGGTCCATTGAAAGGCCCATTTAGACCTGCTCGTCCGAAACCTCTACAAAAAGGACCGCAAAAATGTTTTATTCAAATATTAGGAGTTCAAATAATTGATTAGGAGCTTTTCAACACTATTATATTGCAAAACCTTAATTTATGTACTTTTTACTCATTTAAAATTCCAACGGGTCCATTGAAAGGCCCATTTCGACCCGCTCGTCCGAAACCTCTACAAAAAGGACTACAAAACAAGTTTTAATCAAATTTTAGGAGTTCATGTAATTGATTAGGAGCTTTTCAACACAATTATATTGCAAAACCTCAATTTCTGTACTTTTTACTCAGTTAAAATTCCAACGGGGGCACGAACCAACTTGACTCAATGGTTAAGGGAACGGTTGTTGTTCCTAGAGGTCACGGGTTCGAGCACCAGCAGCTGCAGCAGGGTTATTGAGCGTTCATTGTCAAATGGTTGAGAGTATATTTAGCACAGATACTACTTGTAATCACTTTAGCTTTCATCAAAAAAAAATTCCAACGGGTCCATTGAAAGGCCCATTTCGACCCGCTCGTCCGAAACCTCTACAAAAAGGACTGCAAAACAAGTTTTAATAAAATTATAGGAGTTCATGTAATTGATTAAGAGCTTTTCAACACAATTATATTGCAAAACCTTAATTTCTGTACTTTTTACTCAGCTAAAATTCCAACGGGTCCATTAAAAGGCCCATTTAGACCTTTTCGTCCGAAACCTCTACAAAAAGGATCGCAAAAAGGTTTTATTCAAATATTAGGAGTTCAAATAATTGATTAGGAGCTTTTAAACACAATTATATTGAAAAACCTCTATTTTATACTTTTTACTCAGGTAAAATTCCAACGGGTCCATTGAAAGGCCCATTTAGACCTGCTCGTCTGAAACCTCTACAAAAAGGACCGCAAAAAGGTTTTATTCAAATATTAGGAGTTCAAATAATTGATTAGGAGCTTTTCAACACAATTATATTGCAAAACCTCAATTTCTGTACTTTTTACTCAGTTAAAATTCCAACGGGTCCATTGAAAGGCCCATTTCGACCCGCTCGTCTGAAACCTCTACAAAAAGGACCGCAAAACAAGTTTCAATCAAATTTTAAGAGTTCATGTAATTGATTAGAAGCTTTTCAACACAATTACATTGCAAAACCTCAATTTTTGTACTTTTTACTCAGTTAAAATTCCAACGGGTCCATTGAAAGGCCCACTTAGACCTGCTCGTCCGAAACCTCTACAAAAAGGACCGCAAAAATGTTTTATTCAAATATTAGGAGTTCAAATAATTGATTAGTAGCATTTCAACACAATTATATTGCAAAACCTCAATTTCTATACTTTTTACTCATTTAAAATTACAACGGCTCCATAAAAAGGCCCATTTCGACTCGCTCGTCTGAAACCTCTACAAAAAGGACTGCAAAACAAGTTTTAATCACTTTAGCTTTCATCAAAAAAAAATTCCAATGGGTCCATTAAAAGGCCCATTTCGACCTACTCGTCCGAAACCTCTACAAAAAGGACTGCAAAACAAGTTTTAATCAAATTTTAGGAGTTCATGTAATTGATTAGGAGCTTTCCAACACAATTATATTGCAAAACCTCAATTTCTGTACTTTTTACTCAGTTAAAATTCCAACGGGTCCATTGAAAGGCCCATTTAGACCTGCTCGTCCGAAACCTCTACAAAAAGGACTGCAAAACAAGTTTTAATCAAATTTTAGGAGTTCATGTAATTGATTAGGAGCTTTCCAACACAATTATATTGCAAAACCTCAATATCTGTTATTTTTACTCAGTTAAAATTCCAACGGGTTCATTGAAAGGCCCATTTAGACCTGCTCGTCCGAAACCTCTACAAAAAGGACCGCAAAAATGTTTTATTCAAATATTAGGAGTTCAAATAATTGATTAGGAGCTTTTCAACACTATTATATTGCAAAACCTCAATTTATGTACTTTTTACTCATTTAAAATTCCAACAGGTCCATTGAAAGGCCCATTTCGACCCGCTCGTCCGAAACCTCTACAAAAAGGACTGCAAAACAAGTTTTAATCAAATTTTAGGAGTTCATGTAATTGATTAGGAGCTTTTCAACACAATTATATTGAAAAACCTCAATTTCTGTACTTTTTACTCAGTTAAAATTCCAACGGGGGCACGAACCAACTTGACTCAATGGTTAAGGGAACGGTTGTTGTTCCTAGAGGTCACGGGTTCGAGCACCAGCAGCTGCAGCAGGGTTATTGAGCGTTCATTGTCAAATGGTTGAGAGTATATTTAGAACATATACTACTTGTAATCACTTTAGCTTTCATCAAAAAAAAATTCCAATGGGTCCATTAAAAGGCCCATTTCGACCTACTCGTCCGAAACCTCTACAAAAAGGACTGCAAAACAAGTTTTAATCAAATTTTAGGAGTTCATGTAATTGATTAGGAGCTTTCCAACACAATTATATTGCAAAACCTCAATTTCTGTACTTTTTACTCAGTTAAAATTCCAACGGGTCCATTGAAAGGCCCATTTAGACCTGCTCGTCCGAAACCTCTACAAAAAGGACCGCAAAAATGTTTTATTCAAATATTAGGAGTTCAAATAATTGATTAGGAGCTTTTCAACACTATTATATTGCAAAACCTTAATTTATGTACTTTTTACTCATTTAAAATTCCAACAGGTCCATTGAAAGGCCCATTTCGACCCGCTCGTCCGAAACCTCTACAAAAAGGACTACAAAACAAGTTTTAATCAAATTTTAGGAGTTCATGTAATTGATTAGGAGCTTTTCAACACAATTATATTGCAAAACCTCAATTTCTATACTTTTTACTCAGTTAAAATTCCAACGGGTCCATTGAAAGGCCCATTTAGACCTGCTCGTCTGAAACCTCTACAAAAAGGACCACAAAAAGGTTTTATTCAAATATTAGGAGTTCAAATAATTGATTAGGAGCTTTTCAACACAATTATATTGCAAAACCTCAATTTCTGTACTTTTTACTCAGTTAAAATTCCAACGGGTCCATTGAAAGGCCCATTTCGACCCGCTCGTCTGAAACCTCTACAAAAAGGACCGCAAAACAAGTTTCAATCAAATTTTAAGAGTTCATGTAATTGATTAGAAGCTTTTCAACACAATTACATTGCAAAACCTCAATTTTGTACTTTTTAATCAGTTAAAATTCCAACGGGTCAATTGAAAGGCCCAATTAGACCAGCTCGTCCGAAACCTCTACACAAAGGACCGCAAAAATGTTTTATTCAAATATTAGTAGTTCAAATAATTGATTAGGAGCTTTAAAACACAATTATAAAGAAAAACCTAAATTTATTCTTTTTACTCAGATAAAATTCAAACTAGTCCATTGAAAGGCCCATTTCGACCCGCTCGTCTGAAACCTCTACAAAGAGGACCGCAAAACAAGTTTTAATCAAATTTTAGGAATTCATGTAATTGATTAGAAGCTTTTTAACACAATTACATTGCAAAACCTCTATTTCTGTACTTTTTTACTCAGTTAAAATTCCAACGGGTCCATTGAAAGGCCCATTTAGACCCGCTCGTCCGAAAACTCTAAAAAAAGGACCGCCAAAATGTTTTATTCAAATATTAGGAGTTCAAATAATTGATTAGGAGCTTTGAAACACAATTATATTGAAAACCCTCAATTTATTCTTTTTACTCAGATAAAATTCCAACGGGTCCATTGAAAGGCCCATTTAGACCTGCTCGTCCGAAACCTCTACAAAAAGGACCGCAAAAAGGTTCTACTCAAATATTAGGTGTTCAAATAATTGATTAGGAGCGTTTCAACACAATTATATTGCAAAACCTCAATTTGTGTACTTTTTACTCATTTAAAATTACAACGGGTCCATAGAAAGGTTCATTTCGACCCGCTCGTCCGAAACCTCTACAAAAAGGACTGCAAAAACAAGTTTTAATCAAATTTTAGGAGTTCCTGTAATTGATTAGGAGATTTTCAACACAATTATATTGGAAAACCTTAATTTTTGTACTTTTTACTCAGTTAAAATTCCAACGGGTCCATTGAAAGGCCCATTTAGACCTGCTCGTCCGAAACCTCTACAAGAAGGACCGCAAAAATGTTTTATTCAAATATTAGGAGTTCAAATAATTGATTAGGATATTTCAAACACAATTATATTGAAAAACCTCAATTTTATACTTTTTACTCAGATAGAATTCCAACGGGTCCATTGAAAGGCCCATTTAGACCTGCTCGTCCGAAACCTCTACAAAAAAGACCGCAAAAAGGTATTATTCAAATATTAGGAGTTCAAATAATTGATTAGGAGCTTTTCAACACAATTATATTGCAAAACCTCAATTTCTGTACTTTTTACTCATTTAAAATTCCAACGGGTCCATTGAAAGGCTCATTTCGACCTGCTCGTCCGAAACCTCTACAAAAAGGACTGCAAAACAAGTTTTAATCAAATATTAGGAGTTCAAATAATTGATTAGGAGCTTTTGAATACAATTATATTGAAAAACCTCAATTTCTGTACTTTTTACTCAGTTAAAATTCCAACGGGTCCTTTGAAAGGCCCATTTCGACCCGCTTGTTCGAAACCTGTACAAAAAGGACCGCAAAACAAGTTTTAATAAAATTTTAGGAGTTCATGTAATTGATTAGAAGCTTTTCAACACAATTATATTGCAAAACCTCAATTTCTGTAATTTTTACTCAGTTAAAATTCCAACGGGTCCATTGAAAGGCCCATTTAGACCTGCTCGTCCGAAACCTCTACAAAAAGGACTGCAAAAATGTTTTATTCAAATATTAGGAGTTCAAATAATTGATTAGGAGCTTTTCAACACAATTATATTGCAAACCCGCAATTTCTGTACTTTTTACTCAGTTAAAATTCTAAAGCATCCATTGAAAGGCCCATTTAGACATGCTCGTTTGAAACCTCTACAAAAAGGACCGCAAAAATGTTTTATTCAAATATTAGGAGTTCAAATAATTGATTAGGAGCTTTTCAACACAATTATATTGAAAAACCTCAATTTTTGTACTTTTTACTCAATTAAAATTCCAACGGGTCCATAGAAAGGCCCATTTCGACCCGCTCGTCCGAAACCTCTACAAAAAGGACTGGAAAACTAGTTTTAATCAAATTTTAGGAGTTCATGTAATTGATTATGAGCTTTTCAACACAATTATTTTACAAAACCGCAATTTCTGTACTTTTTTCTCAGTTAAAATTCCAACGGGTTCATTGAAAGGCCCATTTCGACCCGCTCGTCCGAAACCTCTACAAAAAGGACCGCAAAACAAGTTTTAATCAAATATTAGGAGTTCAAATAATTTATTGGGAGCTTTTCAACACAATTATATTGCCAAACCGCAATTTCTGTACTTTTTACTCAGTTAAAATTCCAACGGGTCCATTGAAAGGCCCATTTCGACTCGCTCGTCCGAAACCTCTACAAAAAGGACTGCAAAACAAGTTTTAATCAAATTTTAAGAGTTCATGTAATTGATTAGGAGCTTTTCAACACAATTACATTGCAAAAACTCAATTTCTGTACTTTTTACTCAGCTAAAATTCCAACGGGTCCATTGAAAGGCCCATTTAGACCTGCTCGTTCGAAAACTCTACAAAAAGGACCGCGAAAATGTTTTATTCAAATATTAGGAGTTCAAACAATTGATTAGGATCTTTTAAACACAATTATATTGAAAAACCTCAATTTTATACTTTTTACTCAGATAAAATTTCAACGGGTCCATTGAAAGGCCCATTTAGACCTGCTCGTCCGAAACCTCTACAAAAAGGACCGAAAAAAGGTTTTATTCAAATATTAGGAGTTCAAATAATTGATTAGGAGCTTTTCAACACAATTATATTGCAAAACCTCAATTTCTGTACTTTTTACTCAGTTAAAATCCCAACGCGTCCATTGAAAGGCCCATTTAGATCTGCTCGTCCGAAACCTCTACAAAAAGGACCGCAAAAATGTTTTATTCAAATATTAGGAGTTCAAATAATTGATTAGGAGCTTTTAAACACAATTATATTGAAAAACCTCTATTTTATACTTTTTACTCAGATAAAATTCCAACGGTTCCATTGAAAGATGTAAAACCTATGTTTGATTTTGATATAATAAAATTTTTAAGAATCATTTTGTAAAACTTAAAATTGTTTTTATAAGTCCCTTAATAAGTTTTTAAAACACCAACACTTTAAAACTGATTTATAAAACTCAAACTCAAAATATTTTCTAAGTGTTCCAAGGCAAAACCATTGAAAAACGTCCAGGAGTATCAATACAGCACCAAGCGTATCGATACCATTTTACCAAACTTGGTTACTGTCGGAACTAGTATCGATACCCCAAACCCTCGTATCGATACCGCCCTGTGTTAAAATTCAAAGAGTTTGAATAGCGTACCGATACGGCAAACCCTCGTATCGATACAACCCTTATAATTTTTAAAAAATTATGTCGGTTTAAAAATATGACCGTTGGTGTCAGTTGGTTGGTAACCAAACTTTAAAAGTTCGTTGACCCGTATCGATACTCCTAACCCTCGTACCGATACGTTTGTGGACAGTGAGCTAAGTTCAGAAAATAGTATCGATACGGCCCTTGCCGTTTCGATACCCAGTACCGATACGCTTACGTGCGTATCGATACCCCTTATTAAATGCACACAACGGCTCTTTCTTTTCTGAGACAGGTACCGATACTCCTTCCCGCGTACCGATACCGGTAGCTGCAGAAGTGCATTAATGGTGGTAAGAGAGGGTTCCAACGGCTCCATTTATGTTCCCAACCACCCAAACGGCTAGAAATCAATGAGAAGGTATAAAAGACATGTCCAAAAGCTACAGCAATAACTATTGATTTTCAAGAAAACACTTTTTCATCAAATCCAAGCAATTGTGCCAAAATTCCTATTTGTCTAGAAATCCCAATTGTAATCTTCATTAATATTTTGTCAAATTGGGTTGAGTGCTTGTATTGGGGCTATTATTTGTATTGAGAGATATCTTTTAGCCATCAAATTTCTTTGTTCACTTGTGTGAGGATTGGGTTGATTTTTGGGTAGAAAAATCAACCGAAATTGTAAAGGGTTGCCTCCTTGTCCTAGAAAAGGGGAAGAGCAATTTAGTGGAATTGTTGCAAATCCTTAGTGAAGCTAAGGTAGTGGATGTAGAGTTCATTTGGAACTTGAACCACTCTAAATATCTTGTCCATCATTTTTAATTTGCAAATTTCCACCACAAAACTTTAAATTTCCAATTCACCCCCCTCTTGGTCAATATCGATCTTGCGATCCACTCAACAATTGGTATCAGAGCCTACCTCTTTGAGGATTAACAACCACATGAGGAGTTCCTTGGAAGAGTGTGATCATCAAAGTATCAAGAGATGACTTCAACCTCCGGTTCCGGCATGTACGAGTCACAATCGACCACAAAGCCTCCCTTCTTCAACGGTGATAACTATTCTTTTTGGAAGAATAGAATGCGTCTATTCATCAAGTCAAATGACTATCTTGTGTAGGATGTCATGGAGGATGGGCCATACATTCCATTGAAGCAAGACGGTGAAGGCAAGATGGTGTTGAAGAAGAAAGTGGAAATAAGTGAAGAGGAGAGGAAAAAGATTCAAGTCAATGATAAAGCTCTCCACATGTTATTTTGTGCTTTCAGTCCGGACATCTACTCAAAGGTCTCATCTATTGAAAGTGCCAAAGAAGTGTGGGACACTCTTGAGACCACTTATGAAGGCACCAATGATGTTAAAGAAACTAAGATTGGGATTCTCAATCTTAGCTATGAAAATTTCAAGATGGAGCCCGATGAGACGGTGTCAAAGATGTTTGATCGATTCTCCACGATTGTCAATGGTCTAAAGGGCTTTGGAGAGAACCGCTATCATCGAAGCAAAGAACTTGAAGACATTGAAGCTTGATGAGCTTGTGGGTTCTCTCCTTACACATGAGATCATGAAGCAAGGAAGGGAAGATGAGAAGAAGAAAGAAGAGAAAAGGGTAGAGAAGCTTGAGGTTGAGAAGAAGAAGAAGATGGGAATAGCTCTCAAGGCTAAAGCTTCACAACATGATGAGAGCTCATCTTGTGAGGAGGATGAACTTGAAGAATTGGCTATGATAGCCAAACGGTTCTCACGCTTCATGAGGTCCAATCGGGGAAGAAAAATCCAAAGAAAGATGGACTTCAAAGGGAAGAACAAAGAAGAAGGAAAGGATCCTATCATTTGCTTTGAGTGCAAACAACCCGGCCACATACGTTCGGAGTGCCCTCAACTCACGAAGAAGGGCTTTGAGAAGAAGAAGAGACTCAAAGCCAAGCTTGCTACTTGGAGTGATGAGGAGTCATCGGAGGATGACGAACAAGAAGTGGCTAATCTTTGTCTAATGGCACTTGAGGAAGATTCCTCCTTGGTAACCTCTAACTCATCTACTTTAGATTTTTCATATGAAGAATTAAATGATGCATATGATGAGTTACAAGAGGTATATGATGAATTAGTTGAGAAGTTTAAAGAGTCGGTCATTAAAAACAAGAAAATCATTTTAGAACTAAATGAGAAAAATGACTCACTCACTCAAACTAATTCAAAATTTGAGAAAAAGATATTAGGATTAAAAGATGAACTAAAATTATTTCAAGATGAAAATGTTGATCTTAATAATCTTTTATCTCAATGCAATAGTGAACACCAAAAGGTGTTGGATGAGCTAAATGAGCTCAAAAAGTCTTTAAAAAATGTTGGTAGTGTCAAGCATGAAGTAGGAGAATCCTCTAGAACACACCAACCTAAGAAAAAGACTAATTACTACAAACAAAGTAGCTACCCTAGACATAGTAAAGCTAAAAGAATTAGAAGTGTATGGGTTCCTAAGGAACTTGTTAAATCTAATAATATTATTGCTATGTCATCTTGGATTCCTAAGGGAACCAAGGTTTTGGGAGCTAACACTCATGGACCCAAAATGATTTGGGTACCAAAAACCAAAGTTTAATATCTTTGTTTGTAGGGGGAGCATTGCTACAAGGCCAAAGCACAAAGTCAAAACTCATGGTACCTTGATAGTGGATGCTCGAGACACATGACCGAAGACAAGAGTCGATTCATGGATTTAAAGCCAAAAAGTAGAGGAGTAGTAACATTTGGTGACAACTCCAAAGGCCACATTAAAGGTATTGGCTCCATAGGTAATCACTCTACCATTCTCATTGAAAATGTCTTATATGTCGATGGTCTTAAACACAATTTATTGAGCATAAGTCAATTGTGTGATAAAGGATTTAATGTTTTATTTGATAAAAATGGATGCAAAATTGTAGACATTAAATCTAATAATATTATGCTCATAGGTCAACGCATAGGAAACATATACATGGTGCATTTAGATGACATACATACATCTCATGCATGCTTAGTTGCTCAAAATGAAAATGATGCATGGTTGTGGCATAGGAAGCTAGGACATGCTAGCATAAGTGTTTTAGAAAAACTAGTCTCTATAAATCTAGTTAGAGGTTTACCCAAAATAAAATTTTCAAATGATAAAATTTGTGATGCATGCTCAAAGGGTAAACAACATAGGTCTTCCTTTAAATCCATTAATGATGTTTCTACTAGTAGATGCTTACAATTAATTCACATGGATTTATTTGGGCCAATTAGGACTATGAGCTTGGGTGGTAAGTCTTATGCTTTTGTGCTAGTTGATGATTTTTCTAGATTTACTTGGGTTCTCTTTTTAAGTACTAAAGATGAGGCTTTGGAAAAATTCATCACATTTTCAAAATTAACCCAAAATGATCTTGAACTTAGAATTTCACATATTAGAAGTGATCATGGAACCGAGTTTCAAAATTTAGGGTTTGAAGAATTTTTGAATGAAAATGGTAATAGCCATAATTTTTCGGCTCCTCGAACTCCTCAACAAAATGGGGTAGTTGAGAGGAAAAATAGAACTTTACAAGAAATGGCTAGAACTATGCTTTGTGAAAACAATTTACCTAAATATTTTTGGGCGGAAGCCAAAAACACCGCTTGTTATATTTTAAATTGAGTAATGATTAGGCCAATTTTAAAGAAAACACCTTATGAGATTTTAAAATCTGAAAAGCCTAACATTAGCTATTTCCACCCTTTTGGGTGCAAGTGTTTTGTTTTAAATAATGGAAAAGATAACTTAGGTAAATTTGATGCAAAAAGTGATGAAGCCATTTTTATAGGTTACTCTTTAACCTCTAAAGCCTATCGAGTATTTAACAAAAGAACTTTAGTAGTAGAAGAATCTATTCATTTTGTATTCGATGATAACCTCCTTCCTAGGAAGGATTCTTGTGATGATGATGATGTAGGGATCATAAATGCCTTTGATGGAGGTCAAACTTCAAAGGAGGATGAGATTCCAACAAAGGAAGAGGACTCACAAGATCCACCTCTTGAAGCCTTGAAGGACTTGGCTATTGAGGAAAAGGAAGTGAGCTACCCAAGGGAGTTGAACTATGTCAAAGATGGTGGAATCTTTGGTTATCCATCCAAGGGGGTACCCACTCGTTCTTCTCTTAGATTAATGAACCATGTTGCATTTATCTCATGCATAGAGCCTAAAAATATAAAAGAAGCATTGAAAGATGACTTTTGGATAATGGCTATGCAAGAAGAGTTAAATTAATTTGAGAGAAGTAATGTATGGACATTAGTTGATAGGCCTAGTAATCAATCTACAATAGGAACTAAATGGGTCTTTAGGAACAAACTAGATGAAAGTGGTAACATTGTGAGAAATAAAACTAGACTTGTAGCACAAGGTTACACTCAAGAAGAGGGAATAGATTTTGACGAAACCTATGCACCCGTAGCTAGAATGGAAGCCATTAGGATGTTGCTTGCATATGCATGTTATCATAATTTCAAGCTTTTTCAAATGGATGTTAAAAGCGCATTTTTAAATGGTTTTATAAATGAAGAAGTGTATGTGGAACAACCACCGGGTTTTGAAGATTCAAAATTTCCAAATCATGTTTTCAAACTTACCAAACCTCTTTATGGTTTAAAACAAGCTCCTAGAGCTTGGTATGAAAGGCTTTCAAATTTTTTAATTGAAAAAGGATTTGAAAAAGGTAAGGTGGACACTACACTCTTTATAAAAATGTATAAAAATGACATCTTAGTAGTTCAAATTTATGTTGATGATATTATTTTTGGTTCTACTAATGAATGTCATTGTCAAGAGTTTGCTAAGTTAATGCAAGGTGAATTTGAGATGAGCATGATGGGGGAGCTCTCATTCTTTTTGGGACTCCAAATCAAGCAAAAGAAGGATGGCACATTCATCAACCAAGCAAAATACATAAAGGATATGCTCAAGAAGTTTGGCTTGGAGAATGCAAAGCCTCAAGCCACTCCTATGAGCTCATCTACAAAGCTTGACAAAGATGAAGGAGGTAAGTGTGTTGACTCTAAGCTTTATCGTTCTATGATTGGATCTTTGCTTTACCTTATCGCAAGTAGACCGGATATCTTGTTTAGTGTTTGCTTGTGTGCTAGGTTTCAAGCTAGTCCTAGAGAGTCTCACCTTATAGCCATTAAGAGAATCTTTAGATACCTTAGAGACACTCCTTGTTTAGGTCTTTGGTATCATAGAGACTCTACCTTCAACCTTCATGCTTACTCGGATGTGGATTATGGGGGTTGCAAAATCGATAGGAAAAGTACTTCGGGAACTTGTCAATTCTTAGGTAGTATGCTCATATCTTGGTTCTCTAAGAAACAAAATAGTGTAGCCTTATCTACCACCGAAGCCGAGTACATATCCTTAGGGAGTTGTTGTGCTCAAGTCCTTTGGATGAAGCAACAACTCTTAGATTATGGAATTAAAGTTGAAACCATACCCCTAAAATGTGACAACACTAGTGCTATTTGTTTAACAAAAAATCCCATCCAACACTCTAGAACCAAACACATAGAAATAAGGCATCATTTCATTAGAGATCATGTCCTTAAGGAAGATGTGGTTATAGAGTATGTAGACACCTTGAATCAATTAGCGGACATATTTACAAAACCCTTAGACAAAGAGCGTTTTTGGTCCCTTAGGAGAGAGTTAGGTCTAGCTAGCCTATCTTGACCTTTTTGGACCTCTTTTGTGCTTAAATATGCTTGTTTTTGTGAAATGTCATCTTTATGTGTTTAATCTCCCAATTTCTTCCATGCCTATAGTTAGGGGGAGTATGATTCTGTTAAAATATGCTTATAACTGCTCATACATCATTTGCATACTCATAGGAGATGTTAGGTTCGAGCCTTTGGTTGTTCTTTGAACCAAATATGTAATTATGGGCATCCCGTATCGATACAGCTCTACGAGTATCGATACCCGTTCTTCATTCTGTTTCCCAGAATTTTCTTCGCTTCACGCGTATCGATACGATTCATCCCGTATCGATACGGGGCGTTTTGATACGGACCCCTCCGTTTCGATACGACTTTTCCAACGGGCATATTTGCGAAAAGACAACTCTATCCCCGTATCGATACCCCAACGGCCGTATCGATACTCGACTGCGCTGATGACATTAAATTAGCTTTTAATGAGTTCAACTTTTACCCAAATTCAAACTTTTCAAAACCTAATTAACCCTAGTCGTTTTTGCCTATAAAAAGACCCTTCCTCCTTCATATTTTTCACATCTCAACTCAAACCTAAAAGAGTTTTTCAATCAAGCAAGGCTTTGTGCTTTCCTTCTCATCTTTGTGCTAGTTTTCTTCAAATCTTCAAGTTTCTATCAAGGTAATCTCCTTTTTCTCTTTTTTCAATTTTTTTGCTGTTTTTGATTTTTTTTTAAACTTTGTTTTTCTTCAAACTTTGTCTTGAAATTTTCTCCTAAAATTTTCTTTTCAAAATTTCTCTTAAAAATTTTCTTTTAAATTCTTTTTACCTTGATTTTTACTCAATTTGAAGAAATTCTTCTTGCTTGACTCCTCTTTTAGATCATGGCACCTAAAGAACCATCGAGGAAGCGTCCAAGGGCTAATCAAGCCGGTGAATCTTCCACCCTTGGAGCGATTGCTCGTCCTAACTACTCAACCATCTATGAGCAATCCTTTGAAGGCAATTCGGGTCTCAATCACTTTCATCAATATGAGAATTATAAGATCCATGCCGAAAGGGTAATATCCATTCCTTTTCTCAATTCGGAGCGTTTCAAGTTTGAATACCTTCCCTTGCTTCATCGTTGGAATTTCATGGATTTTATCTCTATTCCCGGTATTTTCTATCGCCTCTTGGTTTTGATTTTCTATGCTAATGCAAGATGTATTAGTCGTAATGGGGAAGTTGTTGCAATTAGCTCTTATCTTATGGGAAAGAAAATAATCCTTGATGTCAAGTCTATTTGTGAGGTTTTTAAGTTGGATGATGAAGGTCTTGATGATGAGCATGGTATGGGGCATGTTCTTAGTGGATCCGTCACCGCCCTTAATGCTCACGACCGGATCCTACATTTGATGGTTTCGTGGTGGTTTCATCCTTCCGGAGGAAAATATTCCACTATCCGTCAAGTGGATATTTTTTGGATTCGGTGCTTCCGTGAAGCCAAGCGACCAAATCTAGCTCGACTCATGTTCGTGGAGATCGTCTACCTCGTTCAAAATCGTAACACTCCTCATGTCACCTCCTTCACATACGGTACGGCTTTGAGCTATTTCTTTGTTAAAAGGATATTGATTGCTCCTATGACATTCCAACTCCTCTCACCGATCCCATTGATGAGCGATCTCTTGCTCGGGCAAAATTTACTTATCTCAATGGTGAATGGCTACGTCTTGCCGAGTTACCACCGGAAGCCGCCGCCGCCTTCGAAGAAGCTCAAGCTCCTCAAGTCCAACAACCCAATATGGATGCTCTCATGACCTATCTCAATGAGCAATTTACCGGGTTGCGCACGGACATGAATACTCGTCTCACTTCCATGGAAACTACTTTTGACACTAGGATGACGGGTATGGAGAATCGCCTCACATCTCATGAAAGCGGGCACAATTCCTTGAATATTTCCATTGCCGCTTTCCATGATGAATGGCGTAATAGTATGCGCACTAATGAGCCTTTGGGAGTTGATGATGAAGATGATGAAGACAAAGAAGACGATGCTTAGACGTTTCCTCTTGCATATCATTCATATCATCTTGGATTTTCTATTTTATGCACCTATGCTTTATGTTCTTAGGATTAAGTTTGTTTTAGGATTAAAACCTATGCTTTGATTTCTTGTTTGCATTTGTTTGGATTTTAAGTATGTTGCTTAATGAATAAAATCTATGTTGCTTATTATACCTATGATTTCCTTATGCACTTAATTGTCTCAAAGGATTTTTGATCTAACAAAAAGGGGGAGAAGAATCTAGCTCACTTCAAAATATTTTGATTTTAATTCAAAGGTTACCAAGCTTATATTAAGGGGGAGTTAACTTTGTAAAGGTTTTTCAAAAATGTCAAAAATTTTAAGTTTTAGTTTTGTTATATCAAAAAGGGGGAGATTGTAAAACCTATGTTTGATTTTGATATAATTAAATTTTTAAGAATCATTTTGTAAAACTTAAAATTGTTTTTATAAGTCCCTTAATAAGTTTTTAAAACACCAACACTTTAAAAACTGATTTATAAAACTCAAACTCAAAATATTTTCTAAGTGTTCCAAGGCAAAACCATTGAAAAATGTCCAGGAGTATCGATACAGCACCAAGCGTATCGATACCATTTTACCAAACTTGGTTACTGTCGGAACCAGTATCGATACCCCAAACCCTCGTACCGACCGCCATGTGTTAAAATTCAAAGAGTTTGAATAGCGTACCAATACGGCAAACCCTCGTATCGATACGACCCTTATAATTTTTAAAAAATTATGTCGGTTTAAAAATATGACCGATGGTGTCAGTTGGTTGGTAACCAAACTTTAAAAGTTCGTTGACCCGTATCGATACTCCTAACCCTTGTACCGATACGGTTGTGGATAGTGAGCTAAGTTCAGAAAATAGTATCGATACGGCCCTTGCCGTTTCGATACCCAGTACCGATACGCTTACGTGCGTATCGATACCCCTTATTAAATGCACACAATGGCTCTTTCTTTTCTGAGACAGGTACCGATACTCCTTCCCGCGTACCGATACCGGTAGCTGCAGAAGTGCATTAATGGTGGTAAGAGAGGGTTCCAACGGCTCCATTTATGTTCCCAACAACCCAAACGGCTAGAAATCAATGAGGAGGTATAAAAGACATGTCTAAAAGCTACAAAAACAACTATTGATTTTCAAGAAAACACTTTTTCATCAAATCCAAGCAATTGTGCCAAAATTTCTATTTGTCTAGAAATCCCAATTGTAATCTTCATTCATATTTTGTCAAATTGGGTTGAGTGCTTGTATTGGGGCTATTATTTGTATTGAGAGATATCTTTTAGCCATCAAATTTCTTTGTTCACTTGTGTGAGGATTGGGTTGATTTTTGGGTAGAAAAATCAACCGAAATTGTAAAGGGTTGCCTCCTTGTCCTAGAAAAGGGGAAGACCAATTTAGGGGAATTGTTGCAAATCCTTAGTGAAGCTAAGGTAGTGGATGTATAGTTCATTTGGAACTTGAACCACTCTAAATCTCTTGTCCATCATTTTTAATTTGCAAATTTCCACCAAAAAACTTTAAATTTCCAATTCACCCCCCTCTTGGTCAATATCGATCTTGCGATCCACTCAACAAAAGACCCATTTAGACCTGCTCGTCTGAAACCTCTACAAAAAGGACCGCAAAAAGGTTTTATTCAAATATTAGGAGTTCAAATAATTGATTAGGAGCTTTTCAACACAATTATATTGCAAAACCTCAATTTCTGTACTTTTTACTCAGTTAAAATTCCAACGGGTCCATTGAAAGGCCCATATCGACCCTCTCGTCTGAAACCTCTACAAAAAGGACCGCAAAACAAGTTTTAATCAAATATTAGGAGTTCATGTAATGGATTAGAAGCTTTTTACCAGATTTACATTGCAAAACCTCAATTTCTGTACTTTTTACTCAGTTAAAATTCCAACGGGTCCATTGAAAGGCCATATTAGACCTGCTCATCCGAAACCTTTACAAAAAGGACCGCAAAAATATTTTATTCAAATATTAGGAGTTCAAATAATTGATTAGGAGCTTTTCAACACAATTATATTGCAAAACCGCAATTTCTGTACTTTTTACTCTGTTAAAATTCCAACGGGTCCATTGAAAGGCCCATTTAGACATGCTCGTCTGAAACCTCTACAAAAAGGACCGTAAAAATGTTTTATTCAAATATTAGGAGTTCAAATAATTGATTAGGAGCTTTTCAACACAATTATATTGCAAAACCACAATTTTTGTACTTTTTACTCAATTAAAATTCCAACGGGTCCATTGAAAGGCCCATTTCGACCCGCTCGTCCGAAACCTCTACAAAAAGGACTGCAAAACTAGTTTTAATCAAATTTTAGGAGTTCATGTAATTGATTTGGAGCTTTTCAACACAATTATATTGCAAAACCTCAATTTCTGTACTTTTTACTTAGTTAAAATTCCAATGGGTCCATTGAAAGGCCCATTTAGACCTGCTCGTCCGAAACCTCTACAAAAAGGACCGCAAAAATGTTTTATTCAAATATTAGGAGTTCAAATAATTGATTAGGAGATTTCAAACACAATTACATTGAAAACCTCAATTTTATACTTTTTACTCAGATAAAATTCCAACGGGTCCATTGAAAGGCCCATTTAGACCTGCTCGTCCGAAACCTCTACAAAAAAGACCGCAAAAAGGTATTATTCAAATATTAGGAGTTCAAATAATTGATTTGGAGCTTTTCAACAGAATTATATTGAAAAACCTCTATTTTATACTTTTTACTCAGATAAAATTCCAACGTTTCCATTGAAAGACCCATTTAGACCTGCTCGTCAGAAACCTCTGCAAAAAGGACCGCAAAAAGGTTTTATTCAAATATTAGGAGTTCAAATAATTGATTAGGAGCTTTTCAATACAATTATATTGCAAAACCTCAATTTCTATACTTTTTACTCAGATAAAATTCCAACGGGTCCATTGAAAGGCCCATTTCGACCCGCTCGTCTGAAACCTCTACAAAAAGGACCGCAAAACAAGTTTTAATCAAATTTTAGGAGTTCATGTAATGGATTAGAAGCTTTTCAACACAATTACATTGCAAAACCTCAATTTTTGTACTTTTTACTCAGTTAAAATTCCAACGGGTACATTGAAAGGCCCATTTAGACCCGCTCGTCCGAAAACTCTACAAAAAGGACCGGAAAAATGTTTTATTCAAATATTAGGAGTTCAAATAATTGATTAGAAGCTTTTAAACACAATTATATTAAAAAACCTAAATTTATTCTTTTTACTCAGATAAAATTCCAACGGGTCCATTGAAAGGCCCATTTAGACCTACTCGTCCGAAACCTCTACAAAAAGGACCGCAAAAAGGTTTTATTCAAATATTAGGTGTTCAAATAATTGATTAGGAGCGTTTCAACACAATTATATTGCAAAACCTCAATTTCGGTACTTTTTACTCATTTAAAATTACAACGGGTCCATAGAAATGCCCATTTCGACCCGCTCGTCCGAAACCTCTACAAAAAGGACTGCAAAAACAAGTTTTAATCAAATTTTAGGAGTTCGTGTAATTGATTAGGAGCTTTTCAACACAATTATATTGCAGAACCTCAATTTCTCTACTTTTTACTCAGTTAAAATTCCAACGGGTCCATTGAATGGCCCATTTAGACCTGCTTGTCCGAAACCTCTACAAAAAGGACTGCAAAAATGTTTTATTCAAATATTAGTAGTTCAAATAATTGATTAGGAGCTTTTAAACACAATTATATTGAAAAACCTCAATTTATTCTTTTTACTCAGGTAAAATTCCAACGGGTCCATTGAAAGGCTCATTTTGACCCGCTCATCTGAAACCTCTACAAAAAGGACCGCAAAACAAGTTTTAATCAAATTTTAGGAGTTCATGTAATTGATAAGAAGCTTTTCAACACAATTACATTGCAAAACCTCAATTTCTGTACTTTTTACTCAGTTAAAATTCCAACGGGTCCATTGAAAGGCCCATTTAGACCTGCTCGTCCGAAAACTTTACAAAAAGGACCGCAAAAATGTTTTATTCAAATATTAGGAGTTCAAATAATTGATTAGGAGCTTTTAAACACAATTATATTGAAAAACCTCAATTTATTCTTTTTACTCAGATAAAATTCCAATGGGTCCATTGAAAGGCCCATTTAGACCTGCTCGTCCGAAACCTCTACAAAAAGGACCGCAAAAATGTTTTATTCAAATATTAGGAGTTTAAATAATTGATTAGGAGATTTTAAACACAATTATATTGAAAAACCTCAATTTTATACTTTTTACTCAGATAAAATTCCAACGGGTCCATTGAAAGGCCCATTTGGACCGGCTCGTCCGAAACCTTTACTAAAAAGACCACAAAAACGTATTATTCAAATATTAGGAGTTCAAATAATTTATTAGGAGCTTTACAACAAAATTATATTGCAAAACCTCAATTTCTGTACTTTTTACTCATTTAAAATTCCAACGGGTCCATTGAAAGGCCCATTTCGACCCACTCGTCCGAAACCTCTACAAAAAGGACTGCAAAACAAGTTTTAATCAAATATTAGGAGTTCAAATAATTGATTAGGAGCTTTTGAATACAATTATATTGAAAAACCACAATTTCTGTACCTTTTACTCGGTTAAAATTCCAACGGGTCCATTGAAAGCCCATTTCGACCCGCTCGTTCGAAACCTCTACAAAAAGGACCGCAAAACAAGTTTTAATAAAATTTTAGGAGTTCATGTAATTGATTAGAAGCTTTTCAATACAACTATATTGCAAAACCTCTATTTCTGTACTTTTTACTCAGTTAAAATTCCAACGGGTCCATTGAAAGGCCCATTTAGACCTGCTCGTCCGAAACCTCTACAAAAAGGACCGCAAAAATGTTTTATTCAAATATTAGGAGATCAAATAATTGATTAGGAGCTTTTCAACACAATTATATTGCAAAACCTCAATTTCTGTACTTTTTACTCAGTTAAAATTCAAACGGGTCCATTGAAAGGCCCATTTAGACCTGCTCGTCTGAAACCTCTACAAAAAGGACCGCAAAAAGGTTTTATTCAAATATTAGGAGTTCAAATAATTGATTAGGAGCTTTTCAAATCAATTATATTCCAAAACCTCAATTTCTGTACTTTTTACTCAGTTAAAATTCCAACGGGTCCATTGAAAGGCCCATTTAGACCTGCTCGTCCGAAACCTCTACAAAAAGGACCGCAAAAATGTTTTATTCAAATATTAGGAGTTCAAATAATTGATTAGGAGCTTTTCCACACAATTATATTGCAAAACCTCAATTTTTGTACTTTTTACTCAGTTAAAATTCTAACGCGTCCATTGAAAGGCCCATTTAGACCTGGTCGTCCGAAACCTCTACAAAAAGGACTACAAAAACAAGTTTTAATCAAATTTTAGGAGTTCAAATAATTGATTAGGAGCTTTTCAACACAATTATATTGCAAAACCTAAATTTTTGTACTTTTTACTCAGTTAAAATTCCAACGGATCCATTGAAAGGCCCATTTCGACCCGCTTGTTCGAAACCTGTACAAAAAGGACCGCAAAAGAAGTTTTAATAAAATTTTAGGAGTTCATGTAATTGATTAGAAGCTTTTCAACACAATTATAATGCAAAACTTCAATTTATGTACTTTTTACTCAGTTAAAATTCCAACGGGTCCATTGAAAGGCCCATTTCGACCCGCTCGTCCGAAACCTCTACAAAAAGGACTGCAAAACAAGTTTTAATCAAATTTTAGGAGTTCATATAATTGATTAAGAGCTTTTCAACACAATTATATTGCAAAACCTTAATTTCTGTACTTTTTATTCAGCTAAAATTCCAACGGGTCCGTTGAAAGGCCCATTTAGACCTCCTCGTCCGAAACCTCTACAAAAAGGACCGCAAAAACGTTTTATTCAAATATTAGGAGTTCAAATAATGGATTAGGAGCTTTTAAACATAATTATATTGAAAAACCTCTATTTTATACTTTTTACTCAGATAAAATTCCAACGGGTCCATTGAAAGGCCCATTTAGACCTGCTCGTCTGAAACCTCTACAAAAAGGACCGCAAAAAGGTTTTATTCAAATATTAGGAGTTCAAATAATTGATTAGGAGCTTTTCAATACAATTATATTGCAAAACCTCAATTTATGTACTTTTTACTCAGTTAAAATTCCAACGGGTCCATTGAAAGGACCATTTCGACCCGCTCGTCTGAAACCTCTACAAAAAGGATCGCAAAACAAGTTTTAATCAAATTTTAGGAGTTCATGTAATTGATTAGAAGCTTTTCAACACAATTACATTGCAGAACCTCAATTTCTGTACTTTTTACTCAGTTAAAATTCCAACGGGTCCATTGAATGGCCCATTTAGACCTGCTCGTCCGAAACCTCTACAAAAAGGACTACAAAAATGTTTTATTCAAATATTAGTAGTTCAAATAATTGATTAGGAGCTTTTAAACACAAATATATTGAAAAACCTCAATTTATTCTTTTTACTCAGGCAAAATTCCAACGGGTCCATTGAAAGGCCCATTTCGACCCGCTCGTCTGAAACCTCTACAAAAAGGACCGCAAAACAAGTTTTAATCAAATTTTAGGAGTTCATGTAATTGATTAGAAGCTTTTCAACACAATTACATTGCAAAACCTCAATTTATGTACTTTTTACTCAGTTAAAATTCCAACGGGTCCATTGAAAGGCCCATTTAGACCTCCTCGTCCGAAACCTCTACAAAAACGACCGCAAAAATGTTTTAATCAAATTTTAGGAGTTCATGTAATTCATTAGGAGCTTTTCAACACAACTATATTGCAAAACCTCAATTTCTGTACTTTTTACTCAGTTAAAATTCCAACGGGTCCATTGAAAGGCCCATTTAGACCTATTCGTCCGAAACCTCTACAAAAAGGACCGCAAAAAGGTTTTATTCAAATATTAGGAGTTCAAATAATTGATTAGGAGCTTTTCAATACAATTATATTGCAAAACCTCAATTTATGTACTTTTTACTCAGTTAAAATTTCAACGGGTCCATTGAAAGGACCATTTCGACCCGCTCGTCTGAAACCTCTACAAAAAGGATCGCAAAACAAGTTTTAATCAAATTTTAGGAGTTCATGTAATTGATTAGAAGCTTTTTAACACAATTATATTGCAAAACCGCAATTTCTGTACTTTTTACTCATTTAAAATTCCAACGGGTCCATTGAAGGCCCATTTCGACCCTCTCGTCCAAAACCTCTACAAAAAGGACCACAAAACAGGTTTTAATCAAATTTTAGGAGTTCAGGTAATTGATTAGAAGCTTTTCAACACAATTACATTGCAAAACCTCAATTTCAGTACTTTTTACTCAGTTAAAATTCCAACGGGTCCATTGAATGGCCCATTTAGACCTGCTCGTCCGAAACCTCTACAAAAAGGACCGCAAAAATGTTTTATTCAAATATTAGGAGTTCAAATAATTGATTAGGAGCTTTTCAACACAATTATATTGCAAAACCTCAATTTCTGTACTTTTTACTCAGTTAAAATTCCAACGCGTCCATTTAAAGGCCCATTTAGACCTGGTCGTCCGAAACCTCTACAAAAAGGACTACAAAAACAAGTTTTAATCAAATATTAGGAGTTCAAATAATTGATTAGGAGCTTTTCTACACAATTATATTGCAAAACCTCAATTTCTGTACTTTTTACTCAGTTAAAATTCCAACGCGTCCATTGAAAGGCCCATTTAGACCTGGTCGTCCGAAACCTCTACAAAAAGGACTACAAAAACAAGTTTTAATCAAATTTTAGGAGTTCAAATAATTGATTAGGACCTTTTCAACACAATTATATTCCAAAACCTAAATTTCTGTACTTTTTACTCAGTTAAAATTCAAACGGGTCCATTGAAAGGCCCATTTCGACCCGCTTGTTCGAAACCTGTACAAAAAGGACCGCAAAACAAGTTTTAATAAAATTTTAGGAGTTCATGTAATTGATTAGATGCTTTTCAACGCAATTATAATGCAAAACTTCAATTTATGTACTTTTTACTCAGTTAAAATTCCAACGGGTCCATTGAAAGGCCCATTTCGACCCGCTCGTCCGAAACCTCTACAAAAAGGACTGCAAAACAAGTTTTAATCAAATTTTAGGAGTTCATATAATTGATTAAGAGCTTTTCAACACAATTATATTGCAAAACCTTAATTTTTGTACTTTTTATTCAGCTAAAATTCCAACTGGTCCGTTGAAAGGCCCATTTAGACCTCCTCGTCCGAAACCTCTACAAAAAGGACCACAAAAAGGTTTTATTCAAATATTAGGAGTTCAAATAATGGATTAGGAGCTTTTAAACACAATTATATTGAAAAACCTCTATTTTATACTTTTTACTCAGATAAAATTCCAACGGGTCCATTGAAAGGCCCATTTAGACCTGCTCGTCTGAAACCTCTACAAAAAGGACCGCAAAAAGGTTTTATTCAAATATTAGGAGTTCAAATAATTGATTAGGAGCTTTTCAATACAATTATATTGCAAAACCTCAATTTATGTACTTTTTACTCAGTTAAAATTCCAACGGGTCCATTGAAAGGACCATTTCGACCCGCTCGTCTGAAACCTCTACAAAAAGGATCGCAAAACAAGTTTTAATCAAATTTTAGGAGTTCATGTAATTGATTAGAAGCTTTTCAACACAATTACATTGCAGAACCTCAATTTCTGTACTTTTTACTCAGTTAAAATTCCAACGGGTCCATTGAATGGCCCATTTAGACCTGCTCGTCCGAAACCTCTACAAAAAGGACTACAAAAATGTTTTATTCAAATATTAGTAGTTCAAATAATTGATTAGGAGCTTTTAAACACAAATATATTGAAAAACCTCAATTTATTCTTTTTACTCAGGCAAAATTCCAACGGGTCCATTGAAAGGCCCATTTCGACCCGCTCGTCTGAAACCTCTACAAAAAGGACCGCAAAACAAGTTTTAATCAAATTTTAGGAGTTCATGTAATTGATTAGAAGCTTTTCAACACAATTACATTGCAAAACCTCAATTTATGTACTTTTTACTCAGTTAAAATTCCAACGGGTCCATTGAAAGGCCCATTTAGACCTCCTCGTCCGAAACCTCTACAAAAACGACCGCAAAAATGTTTTAATCAAATTTTAGGAGTTCATGTAATTCATTAGGAGCTTTTCAACACAACTATATTGCAAAACCTCAATTTCTGTACTTTTTACTCAGTTAAAATTCCAACGGGTCCATTGAAAGGCCCATTTAGACCTATTCGTCCGAAATCTCTACAAAAAGGACCGCAAAAATGTTTTATTCAAATATTAGGAGTTCAAATAATTGATTAGGAGCTTTTCAACACAATTATATTGCAAAACCTCAATTTCTGTACTTTTTACTCAGTTAAAATTCCAACGGGTCCATTGAAAGGCCCATTTCGACCCGCTCGTCCGAAACCTCTACAAAAGGACTGCAAAACAAGTTTTAATCAAATTTTAGGAGTTCATGTAATTGATTGGGAGCTTTTCAACACAATTATATTGCAAAACCTCTATTTCTGTACTTTTTACTCAGTTAAAATTCAAACGGGTCCATTGAAAGGCCCATTTAGACCTGCTCGTCCGAAATCTCTACAAAAAGGACCCCAAAAATGTTTTATTCAAATATTAGGAGTTCAAATAATTGATTAGGAGCTTTTCAACACAATTATATTGCAAAACCTCAATTTCTGTACTTTTTACTAAGATAAAATTCCAACGGGTCTTTTGAAAGGCCCATTTAGACCTGCTCGTCCGAAACCTCTACAAAAAGGACCGCAAAAATGTTTTATTCAAATATTAGGAGTTCAAATAATTGATTAGGAGCTTTTCAACACAATTATATTGCAAAACCTCAATTTCTGTACTTTTTACTCAGTTAAAATTCCAACGGGTCTATTGAAAGGCCCATTTCGTTTTTTCAGGGGTTTTTTGGTTCTTGCAGGTTCGGTTTTTCCAGGTGGATTTTTTTCATCCACCGTTTCCCCTCCCCCTTACGGCTCTTCTGCTTCAGCCGGTTATGCAAGTTATCTTTTCTCCCTTGGAATTCAGGATGAATCACAAGGGAGTCATCCCACGCATTTACACATTTTCTCATCTTTACATAATCATGTTTTATTTTATATCAATTTTACTAACTTTTGGTTTCTTTGTTTCTCATGGTTTCCGGCTTCGCTTTGTTCTCTCATTTCATATACTCCATTTTTTCCGCTCTGTTATGGAATTCTCTCATCGGTTTTTTCCAGATCTGGGTGGTAAGTGGTTTTCTTTTTGTTTCTTTTCTCTTAATCTGTCTCCTGTATGTTTTTTTTCTAACTCCTATTCGGTTTTGGTTCATGAACCCTAACTCCCTTTTGACGCCGATGGTTAAAACCCATCATCTGAGTGGTGGCGGCAATAATCCTTCGCTATCCTGTCATCTTTTTTGGGCGTTATCCGACCCTTCCTCTTTCCTTTCCGTTCGGAGGAATACAGAAGGGCTCCCCAATCTCAAAACAGTCTTGGATTCTATCTCTCTTCTTTTATTTTTTCCAGTTTTTTTTTAATTTTTTTACCAAACGGTGCTTTGATTTATTTTCTTTTTTTGATCTGCAGATCTCCTTGTTTACATGCAATTAAGTTGGAATCAACTTTGGCCTTTTTCACTTCTGATTTAGGATCTAAACCTTTTTCTTCTCCCCTAATCTCAGTGATTCATGAAGCTTGGTTGTCTATGGCGGCTGTTCTCTGCTGCTACCTTAAGGGCTTCCCTAGTCCTATTTTTCTTTTCTCCTATTTCCCTATTTATTTATACAATCTTTACCTTCTAATCTTTTTTTACTTTGCAGATTTGCTTCATTTCTCAGTCCCTCCGTCACAAGATTTACTCACTGTGAAGATTGGCGGCGGCTGTCATCCAAATCCATCGTTCAACGATGGCTAGGGTTTGCTTTCTCCCCTTATTCTTCCCCTCTTTTTTGGCTTCTTTTTCTGATAACAATCTCTATGTATACTTTTTTACAGTTAATTTCTAAAACATCCCTTAAAAGTTTTCCATTTTCTGCTACAAATGGTTTGGGTTTGCCGTTTGTGTTTTTCCCAGTCCAGGTAGCTTCATTTTCCTCATATATTTTCTGTTCTATTACTATTACTGGGTTGTTTATGTTTCAGTCCGATTTTTTCTCACATGTTGCATCTAATCCATTACCTTTAAATTCTTGGTTTTTGATCTATGCGTTGTTATTAGCCCTTTTCTATGATGTTAATAACTGGGATCATAATTTTTTCATAAATTCTACTTTGCCTAACACAATCATGAACTTTTTAATTTTTAGTTCTATTCATCTCCTTGATGTTTATCAAGCCCTCCTAGGGATTTTTCTTCAAGCCCATTTACTGGGAATATCCATTAAACTTAATAAGCGAATGATATGGTTTCCTCATAACATCCCTCTATACTCTAAACAACATGTCTATTATTGGATGAATAAGAATTTAACTGGATTTAATGATGTTCTCTTCTCAGCTATATATGCCAAGTTCTTCACTTTCAACATCCTCTGTGTTATCAATACCCCTGTATTTCTAGATCATTTTCACTCTGATCATATGTGTTATCTTCTGCATATATGCCATTTACACTTCCATTTTAGTTTATCTATTTCAAAATCCATGCATCCTGCTCACTTTTTGTGTCTGCACTCGAGGCTCATCAGTATAATATCCAATGGCCAAAATAATGGTTTTCAAACTGTTCTGCTGCATCTTATTAAATCTCATGGATATCCCACTATCACAAATTTCTCATTCTTTATGCTCTTGTATATCCTACACATGTCCACCCTTTTCTTTTGCTTTACCAATTTTATCAAAGGCTTTCCAGTTACTCATGTTGTTTGTTTTGCCTTTGTGTTCTCTGATGACGTCTACCTCTATGCCTCACAATCGGTTGCACTTTTACAAGCTACCTCAAGGCTACTCCTGAATGGCTGCTTCTCTCCCAATGGGTTACTTCTTTACCTTAGTTTCTTTAATTTAATTCCTATTATTTTATCCCCATATTTTATTTTGCTCGTTTGGTCTGTATTAATCTTCTTATTCCCGCCTCTCCTCTCCCAGGGGTCTGTAATTTTTATTTCCTGTTTCCTTTATTTTCTGTTTTTCTTTTATTTTTTCTATGCTTTTATTTGCTTTAGTGATCATTTTAATATTGCTATGCATGGTTTATATTACTCGATGTATGTATGTTTTCCTCCAATTGATAATTGCTTACTGCTATATTTGGTAAACATATCCTCAATCTACACCTTATTAGGTGATATTTCACAAGCCCATTTTTGGGATTCTAAATCAATCATTCCTAGAAGGAAAATCCCAATCATATATCAAATTTTCTCTACAAAATTTTCAATATTACTCAAGTTGACTTTACAAAAAATCGTTCCAGTTTTTACTCCCACCCGCCTTTTCCAGCCTTCTCCATCAACTCTGAATTTCTCCGTAATTTACTCTATTTTTCAAAGTTTCCTAAAATTTTATCCTACTATTCAATGCTCATTCAATTTCCGTTCTAATATTCAAATCTATATTAAATTTATTTCCACTTTTGCTTCCCAATCTTTTTGCAGAAATATGATTTTTATCAATAAATTAGATGTGATTAATCTCATAAAGCATTACAAATTTCAATCTCTATTCAATTTATTAAATTCAACCTCCCTTTACTATATTGTCTCTATAATCTTTAATAAATATCCTTTTAAAATAGTGTCAAATACGATCTATGACTATTTTAGATTTCTACTATTACTTTGTTTATTCCAGTCAAATCTCTTACTTAAATCAATTTCATTAACTTACGCTCCTAATCTAGTAACAGTTATACAATTACTGAATTTTTTTCTTCAGTTGCTACAAAATAAATCTCCTTACAATTGCTCTACCAATTTTTTTCCAGCTTTCAATACCCAATATTTAAAAGTTTTAATTTTATTAAAAAATTCTTTTTGTTACCCCAAAGATTAATCACCTTATACATTCAATTTTTTAATCAAATCCTCTTATTATTACCTTTAAATATTTACCATAACTTTTCTCAATATTCAACCTTCTTTCCTTTAATAACTCCCATTACTTCTCTCCTATTTATAATTTATTTTTCATTTAAGGAAAATACTTTACATAATACATCTTCTATTTTCAGAAAGTCCTATCAATCACAATCGTCATTCTTCTATATTTCCCTCTATTATCCCACTTTCCATGAATTCCATGCCCTAACTATACTAGCTACCCTTATATATTCATACTCTAATTATCCTAAGCCACCACAACTTTCTAATCATTCGTCTCTTTCATACCTTCGTCTTCCCTCAATGGCTTCCTCCTCTTCCATCCCCCAAGTCAATTCGATCAGCCTCACCAATGAAGAATCAAAGCTTCGCTATACTCCTGACTTCGATTTTCTCAAGGAGGATCCAAAACTCTTTATCGTTGGTCGCTTCATATCTTCTAAACCATTAGATATTTCCGCTGTCATTAATGCTTTCGAAGGAATCTGGAAGCCCAATGAAGTTGTATCATTCTCAGTGATACAAGACAACTTTCTCAAGATCAAGTTTAAAGAAGTTAAGAATTGCTATGAAATTCTCAATCGCGGACCTTGGTTGTACAAGGATGAATGGCTTGCAGTCACAGAATACGTTCCAGCCAAATCCTTAAATGACTACAACTTCAACACAATGCGTATCTGGATCAGAATCTTCTCCCTTCCTGATTCACTCTTTGATGATTTAGATCGTTCCCATCTGGTGGGACATGCCTTAGGCTCGATGGTAGGCAATGTTCTCCGAACGGATACCCGCAAAGTTGATGGAAATATGGTGGAATTCCTCCGAGTTGAAATCTTTCTCAACATAACAAGACCATTTACTCGATTTGTGTTCATTGGCTCCGGTGAGAACACAATTATGTGTCGTCTCCAATATGAACGACTTCCAACTCTCTGCCCGGGTTGTGGAATTATCAGTCATACCTTAGAGAATTGTCCCAACCGATCTTCTCTCGACCCCAGCAAACTGCAATACAGAGAATGGCTCCGTTATCTTCCTCCTAGACGTCGCCCAGTTGGAATCCGTGGGCGCATTCGTAATGTAGAACCGAATCTGAATCCAAATGTTCCTCCAGTTAATGGTATATGTTTCTCAACTAATACAATTACATCTGATTTTACTTATTCTTCTTTATCAAACTTCATTTTAAATTTCTATTCCCCTAACTTTTTTGTAGCAAACCCGATGAATAACCCAGCTATCCCGGTCAATCCCACAGCTCCTCCAAATAACCAGAACAACTTGGGTAACTCACTTAACTCTTTTATCATCCCTATTACAAACAGTTACAAACCTCTAATATTATTATTTTTTCAAATTAAAGGTTCTCTAAATGAAGGTGATGCAGCCTCATTTACGGAACAAGTTACCGAAGAAGCCCAGAATGTCGACATGACAATGGAAGATGGTCCTAATACGGTCTCTGATCCCCCTGCTGATTTGAAATAAAAGGCTCCTCTTGAGCCTCAACCCCTGACTACAATCTACCCAATTCCGGAAGATGGTTCTGATGATGATTGGGAAACCAATGATGACTATGGTGTTCCCAGCCCTACTGCCGACCAAATCAAAAAATTTGACTCTGAATCGAGTAAGCCTTCTAATCCCACTGATTCACTTTTCAACGATTTTAATCAGTGGTTGCTAAAAACTTACCCAAATGATGCAGCCCCTGCACCTGCTCCTGTTCCAGCACCTGCACCAGCACCCGCACCAATCCAAAATAACCGAGGCATGAAACGCCGCTCCCCAATACAAGTTTCGCTCCCGCCGAAAAAATCCAAACAATCAGGATCTACTCCAAAAGCTGGGATGAGCAGCTCTAAAAACTCTCCGGCGGCGGCTGACTCCCAGCCCCGCCGAGCAAAATGAAGATCCTCTGCTGGAACTGTCAGGGCCTTGGACAAGCTCTGACGGTTCAACATCTCCGAGCCTATGTCCAACGTACCAACCCTAATATTATATTTTTATGTGAAACCAAGTTAAATAATGTGGATTGTAACCGCTTATGTCTATCATTAGGTATGTTAGACATTATTTCTATCCCCCCCTCGGAAGGGTGTTCCGGTATTTCATTATTCGCTGCAAAAGATATCAATATAAGTTTAATTTCCTATTCGCTGCGTTATATTCACATTCAAATTACTAACAATAATAGCACTATGTTTTTCACTGGAATACATGGTTTTTCGGAAACTAGCCAAAAATATAAAACATGGGAATTAATTGATTCCTTACACACTTCTACTAAAAATAAACCTTGGCTTATCGGAGGAGATCTTAATGAGATCCTAACAGATTCGGAAAAACAAGGGGGTCCACGGAGAGCTAGATCCCAAATCAAAAATTTTAGAAATTGTCTTATCCGAAACAACTTATTTGACTGCAAACCAACTTCGGGATGGTTTACATGGACGAAAGTAGGTCCTTTAACCCCGGTAATTCATGAACGTCTTAACCGTTTTGTAGCTAACTACGAATGGAAAGATCTCTACCCTAGTCATTGTATAATTACGAAATATGTCGCAAAATCCGACCACTGTTTCCTCCTTCTTGAATTCGATAAACCTAATAATACAATCAAAACACAAATCCCTAAAAATTTCAGATTTGAAAGTTGTTGGGCTAATAATAAAGACAACATCCAAACAATCAAACGAGCATGGGTAGATACCCCTGGTACAGCCATTAATAAAATTAAAGCGGTAGGACTATACTTAGATGATTGGCAAAATCAACAACGTTTCAAAACAACAGGACGTATTAAATTCCTTACCAAAAAAATAAACAAACTTCTCTATCGTCCCTTAACAGTCACAAATAAACAAACTTATTTAAACTATAGAACGAAATTAAATAATCTCTTAACCGAACAAGAAGCTTATTGGGCCCAAAGATCTCGAACTCTTTGGCTAGCCCAGGGAGACAAAAATACCAAATTCTTTCATGCCAGAGCTACTAATCGTAATAAGAAAAATTCAATCAAAGGCCTCTATGACGCCAATTCTAATTGGTGTACCTCTGAATCTGAGATAATGGATATCGCTTCGAATTATTTTAAAAACCTATTCACAACTTCTAACCCCCAATTATCGAAACTCATTCTTGATAAAATCCAACCCTCCATTAATTCTTCTATTAACGACAACCTTCTAAAGCCGTTCACCAAAGAAGAAATTCTACATGCCTTTAAAGATATTGACCCTAGAAAGGCTCCGGGTGCAGATGGCCTGCCTAGTAGCTTCTTTAGACAACACTGGGACACAGTTGGTGATGATGTTCTTAATCTTTGTATGGATCTTTTAAATGGTAATGCAGATATGTCCTTAGTCAACAAAACTATACTAGTGCTAATACCCAAAGTTCAGGACCCAACATCCATGAAACAACTCAGACCAATAAGCTTATGTACTGTTCTCTATAAAATTGTTGCAAAAACAATTGTTAATAGAATGAAACAGGCTATACCTCTTTGTATTAGCCCTAATCAAGCCGCCTTTGTTCAGGGACGCAACATCTCGGACAATATTCTTGTTGCGCATGAAATAATTCACAATATCAACTCTGGTGCGACTAAATCCTCACAAGGAGCTGCTCTCAAGCTTGATATGGAAAAAGCTTTCGATAGAGTTGAATGGTCTTTTCTTGCAAACGTTATGACTCGAATGGGTTTTGCACCAGGTTGGATTGAACTTATAATGCGTTGTATTTCCACGGTTTCTTTCTCGGTTAAAATTAATAATTCCTTTTCACCAATATTTCACCCTCAACGTGGTCTTCGACAGGGGGATCCTCTTTCCCCTTTTCTTTTTCTATTCTGCACTCAAGGACTTTCGGCTTATTTAGCTGCCGCTCAACAAACTAATATTCTTCCCGGTCTAGGTGCATGTAAGCATGGGCCCAAAGTTAACCACCTACTTTTTGCTGATGATTGTATGGTATTTATAAATACCAATCAATCTGAAGCATCCCTTCTGAAAAATGCTCTTCAAGTTTATGCTAATGCATCTGGTCAAGCTATAAATTTTGAAAAATCAACAATTTTCTATAACCCACGTACACCTTCTGCAACAAGAAATGCACTCAATAGCCTTTTACAAGTATGTGAAGTTTCTAATCCCGGAGTATACCTAGGCATCCCGCTTCTAATAGGGAAAAACAAAACTGAATCCTTAGGCTTTGTACGTGATAAAGTACATGATCGTCTCTCTAGCTGGGACAAACACCTTCTATCCTTTAGTGGTAGAGAGATTTTTATTAAAGCTGTTCTACAATCTCTCCCACAATATGTGATGTCTTGCTACCTTCTACCACACAATATTATCGACAACATGACCACATCAATCCGCCAATACTGGTGGACTGGTAAATCCAACAAAAATGGTTGGCATATGTTACCGTGGAATCGGATATGTTTACCCAAATCCGCTGGTGGAATGGGCTTTAAAGACCTACATGACTTCAACATCGCTCTTTTGGGTAAGCAAATTTGGAAACTAATTTGCGAACCAGACTCTTTACTAGGACAAATATACCGATCTAAATATTTCCCTTCATGCAATATTCTGGATGCGACGAAACCTAGTAGGGGCTCCTTTGCTTGGCAAGGTATATACAACGCTCTTCAGCGCCTTTTCCCTGGTTTTCTTCATCGCCCAAGTATAAACAGTAATATCAGAATACACAAAGATATATGGGGTGGGTCGTCCCCAATTGAGCTAACTGGGGATTATGAAATTTCTGATGAATTTCACATTCGATGTCGGGATTTCATGATCCGCAATCAAACTGCCTGGGATACGGTAAAGGTGTACAATTATTTCAATCCAACTGATGCGGATGCCATTCTCCGTATCCCCATCATAAATGATCATCGGGATTCAATTTTATGGTCTCCCAATGATTCAGGTATCTACTCAGTTCGCTCTGGATATATTTTCCTACAACGCTCTCTTTCACAGCCTCAGCCAACTACTCGGTTTTGGAAATTTTTATCCAAAATAAAAGCTTTACCCAAAATTAAAACTTTTGGCTGGCGTGTGGCATCTGATGCCCTTCCAGTTGGTACTAAAATGCTAGCCTTTTCCACCAGCTCGGGGTTATGCTCTATCTGTGGTAACCATTCGGAATCAATTTGACATGCGATTCGTGACTGTACTGGGGCAGCTGAAGCCCTCCAAATTAGTGGTTTTCCTATCTCTATTTATAAGAGCTCAGCTCCTTCACCCTTACAATGGTTAGAGGAAGCAGCCTCTACACTTTCCCCTGATAAATTTGGTCTTTTTCTTACAGTTTTATGGAATATCTGGAACAGACGTAATGATTGGGTTCACAACACCCATTTACAACCCTCATGGCTAATTGCAGTCAACTCAATTAGCTTACATGATGAATTTTGCAAATCTTCAATTTCAGCTATCTCACCTCCATCCAAAATTTCTAATCTTTACCACTCACCTCCAATTAATTATATCAAAATTAATGTGGACGGTGCTTTTAACCCTTCTACTCGAGCAGCAGCCGTCGGCGTTGTTGCTCGTGACTCTGCCGAAGCAGTCGTGGGTGGTCTTGTTTTCCCTCTTGGTAGCCGTCAGGACGCTATCACCAGTGAGGGGGAAAGCATCCTTGCTGGTCTTACCTTTGCCCGGACTCAAGGATGGAATCGTATCATGATCGAAACGGATTGCGCTTCTCTCGCAAATAGGATCAACAATCATGCTCAAGACCTATCTACTATGGGACCAACTATTCTTCAGATACAAGATGCTCTTCAGGATTTTGAGTTTTCTTCCATTTCTTTTGTACGCCGTGAGGCAAATGTTATAGCCCATACGTTGGCTTCTTTCTCTCTGAATTCTATGACTTCTACGTCATTTGAATCGGATATCCCCCATTGTATTCATCATCTTGTAACAAATATTCTTTGATTCATAATAATTAGGCACTCTTTTCCCCTTTTTAGGGTCCTCTAGCTTTGCTTGAAGGACAATAGTAGGGGTTTTTAATGAGGCCTTTTCTTCAAAAAAAATTCCAACGGGTCTATTGAAAGGCCATTTTAGACCTGCTCGTCCGAAACCTCTACAAAAAGGACCGCAAAAATGTTTTATTCAAATAATAGGAGTTCAAATAATTGATTAGGAGCTTTTCAAATCAATTATATTGCAAAACCTCAATTTCTGTACTTTTTACTCAGTTAAAAATCCAACGGGTCCATTGAAAGGCCCATTTAGACCTCCTCGTCCGAAACCTCTACAAAAACGACCGCAAAAATGTTTTATTCAAATATTAGGAGTTCAAATAATTTATTAGGAGCTTTTCAACACAATTATATTGCAAAACCTCAATTTCTGTACTTTTTACTAAGATAAAATTCCAACGGGTCTATTGAAAGGCCCATTTAGACCTGCTCGTCCGAAACCTCTACAAAAAGGACCGCAAAAATGTTTTATTCAAATATTCGGAGTTCAAATAATTGATTAGGAGCTTTTCAACACAATTATATTGCAAAACCTCAATTTCTGTACTTTTTACTCAGTTAAAATTCCAACGGGTCTATTGAAAGGCCCATTTAGACCTGCTCGTCCGAAACCTCTACAAAAAGGACCGAAAAAATGTTTTATTCAAATATTAGGAGTTCAAATAATTGATTAGGAGCTTTTCAAATCAATTATATTGCAAAACCTCAATTTCTATACTTTTTACTCAGTTAAAAATCCAACGGGTCCATTGAAAGGCCCATTTAGACCTACTCGTCTGAAACCTCTACAAAAAGGACCTCAAAAATGTTTTATTCAAATATTAGGAGTTCAAATAATTGATTAGGAGCTTTTCAACACAATTATATTGCAAAACCTCAATTTCTGTACTTTTTACTCATTTAAAATTCCAACGGGTCCATTGAAAGGCCCATTTTGACCCGCTCGTCCGAAACCTCTACAAAAAGGACTGCAAAACAAGTTTTAATCAAATTTTAGGAGTTCATATAATTGATTAGGAGCCATTCAACACAATAATATTGCAAAACCTCAATTTCTGTACTTTTTACTCAGTTAAAATTCCAACGGGTCCATTGAAAGGCCCATTTAGAACTGCTCGTCCGAAACCTCTACAAAAAGGACCGTAAAAATGTTTTATTCAAATATTAGGAGTTAAAATAATTGATTAGGAGCTTTTGAACACAATTATATTGCAAAACCTCAATTTCTGTACTTTTTACTTAGTTAAAATTCCAACAGGTCCATTGAAAGGCCCATTTCGACCCGCTCGTCCGAAACCGCTACAAAAATGACCGCAAAACAAGTTTTAATCAAATATTAGGAGTTCATGTAATTGATTAGGAGCTTTTCAACACAACTATATTGCAAAACCTCAATTTCTGTACTTTTTACTCAGTTAAAATTGAAACGGGTCCATTGAAAGGCCCAATTAGACTTGCTCATCCGAAACCTCTACAAAAAGGACCGCAAAAATGTTTTATTCAAATATTAGGAGTTCAAATAACTGATTAGGAGCTTTTCAACCCAATTATATTGCAAAACCTCAATTTCTGTTCTTTTTACTCATTTAAAATTCCAACGTGTCCATTGAAAGGCCCATTTAGACCTGCTCGTCCGAAACCTCTACAAAAAGGACCGTAAAAATGTTTTATTCAAATATTAGGAGTTCAAATAATTGATTAGGAGCTTTTAAACACAATTATATTGCAAAACCTCAATTTCTGTACTTTTTAGTCAGTTAAAATTCCAACGGGTCCATTGAAAGGCCCATTTAGACCATCTCGTCCGAAACCTCTACAAAAAGGACCGCAATAATGTTTTATTCAAATATTAGGAGTTCATGTAATTGATTAGGAGCTTTTCAACCCAACTATATTGCAAAGCTTCAATTTATGTACTTTTTACTCAGTTAAAATTCCAACGGGTCCATTGAAAGCCCATTTCGACCCGCTCGTCCGAAACCTCTACAAAAGGACTGCAAAACAAGTTTTAATAAAATTTTAGGAATTCATGTAATTGATTCGGAGCTTTTCAACACAATTTTATTGCAAAACCGCAATTTATGTACTTTTTACTCGGTTAAAATTCCAACGGGTCCATTGAAAGGCCCATTTAGACCTGCTCGTCCGAAACCTCTACACAATGGACTGCAAAACAAGTTTTAATCAAATTCTAGGAGTTCATGTAATTGATTAGGAGCTTTTCAACACAATTATATTGCAAAACCTCAATTTCTGTACTTTTTACTCTTTTAAAATTCGAACGGGTCCATTGAAAGGCCCATTTCGACCTACTCGTCCGAAAACTCTACAAAAAGGACTGCAAAACATGTTTTAGTCAAATATTAGGAGTTCAAATAATTGATTAGGAGCTTTTCAACACAATTATATTGCAAAACCGCAATTTCTGTTCTTTTTACTCAGTTAAAATTCTAACGGGTCCATTGAAAGGCCCATTTCGACCCGCTCGTCCGAAACCTCTACAAAAAGGACCACAAAAATGTTTTATTCAAATATTAGGAGTTCAAATAATTGATTAGGAGCTTTTGAACACAATTATATTGCAAAACCTCAATTTCTGTACTTTTTACTCAGTTAAAATTCCAACGGGTCCATTGAAAGGCCCATTTAGACCTGCTCGTCCGAAACCTCTACAAAAAGGAACGCAAAAATGTTTTATTCAAAAATTAGGAGTTCATGTAATTTATTAGGAGCCTTTAAACAGAATTATATTGCAAAACCTCAATTTCTGTACTTTTTACTCTGTTAAAATTCGAACGGGTCCATTGAACGGCCCATTTCGACCTGCTCGTCCGAAACCTCTACAAAAAGGACTGCAAAACAAGTTTTACTCAAATATTAGGAGTTCAAATAATTGATTAGGAGCTTTTCAACACAATTATATTGCAAAACCGCAATTTCTGTACTTTTTACTCAGTTAAAATTCCAAAGGGTCCATTAAAAGGCCCATTTCGACCCGCTCGTCCGAAACCTCTACAAAAAGGACCGCAAAAATGTTTTATTCAAATATTAGGAGTTCAAATAATTGATTAGGAGCTTTTCAACACAATTATATTGCAAAACCGCAATTTCTGTACTTTTTACTCAGTTAAAATTCAAACGGGTCCATTGAAAGGCCCAATTAGACCTGCTCGTCCGAAACCTCTACAAAAAGGACCGCAAAATAGTTTTATTCAAATATTAGGAGTCCAAATAATTGTTTAGGAGCTTTTCAAATCAATTATATTGCCAAACCTCAATTTCTGTACTTTTTACTCAGTTAAAAATCCAACGGGTCCATTGAAAGGCCCATTTAGACCTCCTCGTCCGAAACCTCTACAAAAAGGACCTCAAAAATGTTTTATTCAAATATTAGGAGTTCAAATAATTGATTAGGAGCTTTTCAACACAATTATATTGCAAAACCTCAATTTCTGTACTTTTTACTCATTTAAAATTCCAACGGGTCCATTGAAAGGCCCATTTTGACCCGCTCGTCCGAAACCTCTACAAAAAGGACTGCAAAACAAGTTTTAATCAAGTTTTAGGAGTTCATGTAATTGATTAGGAGCCATTCAACACAATTATATTGCAAAACCACAATTTCTGTACTTTTTACTCATTTAAAATTCCAACGGGTCCATTGAAAGTCCCATTTAGAACTGCTCGTCCGAAACCTCTACAAAAAGGACCGTAAAAATGTTTTATTCAAATATTAGGAGTTAAAATAATTGATTAGGAGCTTTTGAACACAATTATATTGCAAAACCTCAATTTCTGTACTTTTTACTCAGTTAAAATTCCAACAGGTCCATTGAAAGGCCCATTTCGACCCGCTCATCCGAAACCTCTACAAAAAGGACCGCAAAACAAGTTTTAATCAAATTTTAGGAGTTCATATAATTGATTAGGAGCTTTTCAACACAATTATATTGCAAAACCTCAATTTATGTAATTTTTACTCTGTTAAAATTCGAACGGGTCCATTGAAAGGCCCATTTCGACCTGCTGGTCCGAAACCTCTACAAAAAGGAACGCAAAAATGTTTTATTCAAATATTAGGAGTTCATGTAATTGATTAGGAGCTTTTCAACACAATTATATTGCAAAACCGCAATTTCTGTACTTTTTACTCAGTTAAAATTCCAACGGGTCCATTGAAAGGCCCATTTCGACCCGCTCGTCTGAAACCTCTACAAAAAGGACCGCAAAAATGTTTTATTCAAATATTAGGAGTTTAAATAATTGATTAGGAGCTTTTCAACACAATTATATTGCAAAACCTCAATTCCTGTACTTTTTACTCATTTAAAATTCGAACGGGTCCATTGAAAGGCCCATTTAGACCTGCTCGTCCGAAACCTCTACAAAAAGGACCGCAAAAATGTTTTATTCCAATATTAGGAGTTCAAATAATTGATTAGGAGTTTTTCAACACAATTATATTGCAAAACCTCAGTTTCTGTACTTTTAACTCAGTTAAAATTCCAACGGGTCCATTGAAAGGCCCATTTTAGACCTGCTCGTCTGAAACCTCTACAAAATGGACCGCAAAAATGTTTTATTAAAATATTAGTAGTTCAAATAATTGATTAGGAGCTTTTTAAATCAATTATCTTGCAAAACCTCAATTTCTGTACTTTTTACTCATTTAAAATTCCAACGGGTCCATTGAAAGGCCCATTTCGACCCGCTCGTCCGAAACCTCTACAAAAAGGACTGCAACACAAGTTTTAATCAAATTTTAGGAGTTCATGTAATTGATTAGGAGCCATTCAACACAATTATATTGCAAAACCTCAATTTCTTTACTTTTTACTTAGTTAAAATTCCAACGGGTCCATTGAAAGGCCCATTTAGACCTGCTCGTCCGTAACCTCTACAAAAACGACCGCAAAAATGTTTTATTCAAATATTAGGAGTTCAAATAATTGATTAGGATCTTTTCAACATAATTATATTGCAAAACCTCAGTTTCTGTACTTTTAACTCAGTTAAAATTCCAACGGGTCCATTGAAAGGCCCATTTAGACCTACTCGTCTGAAACCTCTACAAAAAGGACCGCAAAAATGTTTTATTCAAATATTAGGAGTTCAAATAATTGATTAGGAGCTTTTTAAATCAATTATATTGCAAAACCTCAATTTCTGTACTTTTTACTCAGTTAAAATTGAAACGGGTCCATTGAAAGGCCCAATTAGACTTGCTCATCCGAAACCTCTACAAAAAGGAGTGCAAAAATGTTTTATTCAAATATTAGGAGTTCAAATAATTTATTAGGAGCTTTTCAACACAATTATATTGCAAAACCTCAATTTCTGTACTTTTTACTCAGTTAAAATTCCAACGGGTCTATTGAAAGGCCCATTTAGACCTGCTCCTCCGAAACCTCTACAAAAAGGACCGCAAAAATGTTTTATTCAAATATTAGGAGTTCAAATAATTGATTAGGAGCTTTTCAAATCAATTATATTCCAAAACCTCAATTTCTGTACTTTTTACTCAGTTAAAATTCCAACGGGTCCATTGAAAGGCCCATTTAGACCTGCTCGTCCGAAACCTCTACAAAAAGGACCGCAAAAATGTTTTATTCAAATATTTGGAGTTCAAATAATTGATTAGGATCTTTTCAACATAATTATATTGTAAAACCTCAATTTCTGTAGTTTTTACTCATTTAAAATTCTAACGGGTCCATTGAAAGGCCCATTTCGACCCGCTCGTCCGAAACCTCTACAAAAAGGACTACAAAACAAGTTTTAATCAAATCTTAGGAGTTCATGGAATTTATTAAGAGTGTAACCCCCTTAACCCGGCCTAGAAGGTTGACCCGAATTAAGAAAGTCACACGGGGAAAACCAAAGTCAACCCGAAAGTCAACCTTGGTTAACGACCTTTTTTTTTCTTTTTAAACTTGTCTAGATGCCCATTAACCCTATATGTGATCATACAAACAGCATACTCAAAGATCATAACCATCAGAGATTAAACAGGGACCCAATTGAACAATTTACAACTTTAGGGACCAAATTGTAAATTCTGTAAATTATAAGAGCTTCATCCAAATTAAAGTTACCAATATGAAATTAGTCAGGTTTCATGCTTCACTGCCAAATTTCAACTCAAATGGACATCCCAAACTCATACAATTGCATAAACAAGATTCAGGACCAAAACGCATACATTACGAAACATATAACTGCCAATGTCAGCACCCAACGGTCAGGTGTTCCGAAACAGGGAGAACCTGTTTCGAAACGCGGGGCCGTTCCGCAACGTGTTCCGTAACGAGGGCTGGCAGAGGGCTTTCTGTTTCGGAACGGTACCTCCCGTTTCGAACGCCTGGGCCATTACAGGGCACCCATTCCGAAACGGTAGCTGCCGTTCCGATACGGCCTGCACAGATTGGAGAGAAATGGCTGCTAAAACACACAATTGATCATCCATACATGCTCCAAATTCAACCAAACTTTACCAGCAAGACATACAACATATAAGAGACATATATGCATCAACAATTCAACATTATAGCATCAAATATGAAAAGCCTCAAATCTAAGGCATGCTTCCTACTTAGCAAACCATTCAAGCATTGAACCTCCAAACCAAACACATAATGACCAATTACATGTTCCAGCATTATTGACATCATTAAACAAACTTAGGGAGTTCAAAACCTCTCCCAAAACATCCACATAGGTCCCCCATTGCCAAATGCCAAAAGCTAAAAATGATTAAGAAAACCTTTCCATACTTGAGCCTATCTTCCACTTGATTGCTTGCCTTCCTTGCTGCCCTCAATGCACCTTAATGTTCTGCATTATTGATTTAAGAAAAGAGAGAGAGCGTAAGCAAAAGCTTAGTGAGGAATGCTCATTAAAACCATTCGATAATGCATTTATAAAAACTCTTTTATAAATCATAATCCAACATCATTAACACATGCTCATAAGCATACAAAACATGCATCTCATGCATCAAGTTCATATCATGTCACATTGGCAACAAGTGATATATTTCACATAAGATTCACACATGGACTTTTAAACACCATTGTGATCTTATCCCAATGGACTTTTAAACACCATGGACCCATGGACTTTTAAACACCATGGCAAGGACCACACAAGGACTTTTAAACACCTTTGTGTCCTTAACAAGAACCATCCAAGGACTTTTAAACACCTTGATGTTCTTAAGTAACAAGGCTTACACAAGGAATTTTAACCACCTTTGTAACCTTAACCAAGAGCCAACTATGGACTTTTAAACACCATATTGCTCTTAAAATAAACAAGACTCATCCAAGGAATTTTAACCACCTTGATGATCTTAACCAAGAACCATCCAAGGACTTTTAACCACCTTGATGTTCTTAAAAATACAAGGCTCACACAAGGACTTTTAAACACCTTTGTGACCTTAACCATCACTTGCCAATATGCATCATTAACATCAATATTCCACTGTTTTAAAGCATTTAAACCAAGCCATAACATCATGCATCTTTAAGCATTAAACCACATTTAAACATTGTTCAAAAACAAGGAACTCTTACCTTGAGCTTCCTTCAACACATGGCTTATAATCACATCAAATAAACATGCTATATATGCTTTCAAAACAGATTTAAAAACATGCAAACAACCACATTGCATTCAACCAAAACCATGGCCATCACCAAGAGAGTTTTTCCGAAAACTTACTCTTGAGCTTAGCTAAGTTGCTTAGACTTAAACTAAGCTCCCAAACCTCCAAAACATTGGTTTCAAAGCCGAAAACCAAAATCCACTCACCGATTCCGTTTCGCTTCTTGCCGAAACACCAAAACAAGCTTCCGGATCACCACCACTTGGATCCAAAGATGACTCCCCTGTTTTAAACACATCAAAGCAGAGGATTAATGCATCATCATGCATTAATAGCTTCAATGAAAGCACCTAAACTCGCTGCTCTCATCCACACTCCATTTTCGGCTACCAAACACAACCGAAAATGCATCCAAACAACTCCTCAACATAGCCCAGCCAAGATCCATCAAAACTAAACATCCTTTAACATCATTCAACATCTAAAAAGAACCTAACAACATCCTTATACCTCCAGCAACATCAGATCCACAAGATCACTCCAAAAACAACCAAGAATCACAAGCTAAACTTAGGAAATTCAACCTATCCGGGATTGCATTAATTAAAACTCAATTCCTTATCAAATTAACATTCATTTAACATCAAATAAACACCTTAAACCCAGCCCAATCAGATCAAACGAAAATCCATCAAAAATCACCAAATCTTGCATTTTAAGCCAAGATCCATTACACAACTTAAAAACCACTTATAAAACATCAATTAAGGATTGAGAACTTAGGAATTTCAATAAAGAACTGAGAGTTTAGAGGAGAAGGACGTTCTTACCTCCAAACTTGAGTTTCTCCTCTTTTAGAACCAAAATCTTGAAGAATCAACTAGCAAACGGTGAGGTTTTGTTGATGAGATGATTAGGAATCAAAAGAGAGATGAAATGAGGAATTTAGATGACAAAACCAGAGGGAAAAGATCTGGAGAAAGATGTTTGGCTTGAGAGAAAAATGAGAGAAAATAGAAAATGGAAAAGTTAGTTAGAAATGGAAAATATCTTCCCTCCACTTTTCTTTTGTTTAAAAAAAATCAGAAATAAATCATTTAATATCTTAGAAAAATCTGGAGAAACTCCCTTTGGGTAAATAGCTCCTTAAAGATTCAAAGTTTCAACCCTTTCTAAAACAGTCACGCAGTTTTCAAAAATTACATTTTGGTCACTAGCCAAAATGTCACCCTTCCAAACCTCATTTTGTAAAATTGATTTAACAGTTCACTTATATATATATTAAAAGATGATTTTAGAACATTTTTCCATATTTTTAATGCAACCCGAACTAGGCTTTCCTAATTTCACCTTTTTATATTCGAACAGCACTTTGACCGAACCGGTCAACGCCCAAAACTTCTAAGCCCAAAACCGGGGCGTTACAAAGAGCCATTCAACACAATTATATTGCAAAACCTCAATTTTTGTACTTTTTACTCAGTTAAAATTCCAACGGGTCCATTGAAAGGCCCATTTAGACCTGCTCGTCCGAAACCTCTACAAAAAGGAACATAAAAATGTTTTATTCAAATATTAGGAGTTCATGTAATTGATTAGGAGCTTTTCAACACAATTATATTGCAAAATCTCAATTTCTGTACTTTTTACTCTGTTAAAATTCAAACGGGTCCATTGAAAGGCCCATTTCGACCTGCTCGTCCGAAACCTCTACAAAATGGACTGCAAAACAAGTTTTAGTTAAATATTAGGAGTTCAAATAATTGATTAGGAGCTTTTCAACATAATTATATTGTAAAACCTCAATTTCTGTACTTTTTACTCATTTAAAATTCCAACGGGTCCATTGAAAGGCCCATTTCGACCCGCTCGTCCGAAACCTCTACAAAAAGGATTACAAAACAAGTTTTAATCAAATCTTAGGAGTTCATGTAATTTATTAAGAGTGTAACCCCCTTAACCCGGCCTAGACGGTTGACCCGAATTAAGAAAGTCACACGGGGAAAACCAAAGTCAACCCGAAAGTCAACCTTGGTTAACGACCCTTTTTTTTCTTTTTAAACTTGTCTAGATGCGCATTAACCCTAGATGTGATCATACAAACAGCATACTCAAAGATCATAACCATCAGAGATTAAACAGGGACCCAATTGAACAATTTACAACTTTAGGGACCAAATTGTAAATTCTGTAAATTATAAGAGCTTCATCCAAATTAAAGTTACCAATATGAAATTAGTCAGGTTTCATGCTTCACTGCCAAATTTCAACTCAAATGGACATCCCAAACTCATACAATTGCATAAACAAGATTCAGGACCAAAACGCATACATTACGAAACATATAACTGCCAATGTCAGCACCCAACGGTCAGGTGTTCCGAAACAGGGAGAACCTGTTTCGAAACGCCGGGCCGTTCCGCAACGTGTTCCGTAACGAGGGCTGGCAGAGGGCTTTCCGTTTCGGAACGGTACCTCCCGTTTCGAACGCCTGGGCCATTATAGGGCACCCGTTCCGAAACGGTAGCTGCCGTTCCGATACGGCCTGCACAGATTGGAGAGAAATGGCTGCTAAAACACACAATTGATCATCCATACATGCTCCAAATTCAACCAAACTTTACCAGCAAGACATACAACATATAAGAGACATATATGCATCAACAATTCAACATTATAGCATCAAATATGAAAAGCCCCAAATCTAAGGCATTCTTCCTACTTAGCAAACCATTGAAGCATTGAACCTCCAAACCAAACACATAATGACCAATTACATGTTCCAGCATTATTGACATCATTAAACAAACTTAGGGAGTTCAACACCTCTCCCAAAACATCCACATAGGTCCCCCATTGCCAAATGCCAAAAGCTAAAAATGATTAAGAAAACCTTTCCATACTTGAGCCTATCTTCCACTTGATTGCTTGCCTCCCTTGCTGCCCTCAATGCACCTTAATGTTCTGCATTATTGATTTAAGAAAAGAGAGAGAGAGCGTAAGCAAAAGCTTAGTGAGGAATGCTCATTAAAACCATTCGATAATGCATTTATAAAAACTCTTTTATAAATCATAATCCAACATCATTAACACATGCTCATAAGCATACAAAACATGCATCTCATGCATCAAGTTCATATCATGTCATATTGGCAACAAGTGATATATTTCACATAAGATTCACACATGGACTTTTAAACACCATTGTGATCTTATCCCCATGGACTTTTAAACACCATGGACCCATGAACTTTTAAACACCATGGCAAGGACCACACAAGGACTTTTAAACACCTTTGTGTCCTTAACAAGAACCATCCAAGGACTTTTAAACATCTTGATGTTCTTAAGTAACAAGGCTTACACAAGGAATTTTAACCACCTTTGTAACCTTAACCAAGAGCCAACTATGGACTTTTAAACACCATATTGCTCTTAAAATAAACAAGACTAAACATCCTTTAACATCATTCAACATCTAAAAAGAACCTAACAACATCCTTATACCTCCAGCAACATCAGATCCACGAGATCACTCCAAAAACAACCAAGAATCACAAGCTAAACTTAAGAAATTCAACCTATCCGGGATTGTATTAATTAAAACTCAATTCCTTATCAAATTAACATTCATTTAACATCAAATAAACACCTTAAACCCAGCCCAATCAGATCAAACGAAAATCCATCAAAAATCACCAAATCTTGCATTTTAAGCCAAGATCCATTACACAACTTAAAAACCACTTATAAAACATCAACTAAGGATTGAGAACTTAGGAATTTCAGTAAAGAACTGAGAGTTTAGAGGAGAAGGCCGTTCTTACCTCCAAACTTGAGTTTCTCCTCTTTTAGAACCAAAATCTTGAAGAATCAACTAGCAAATGGTGAGGTTTTGTTGATGAGATGATTAGGAATCAAAAGAGAGATGAAATGAGGAATTTAGATGACAAAACCAGAGGGAAAAGATCTGGAGAAAGATGTTTGGCTTGAGAGAAAAATGAGAGAAAATAGAAAATGGAAAAGTTAGTTAGAAATGGAAAATATCTTCCCTCCACTTTTCTTTTGTTTAAAAAAAATCAGAAATAAATCATTTAATATCTTAGAAAAATCTGGAGAAACTCCCTTTGGGTAAATAGCTCCTTAAAGATTCAAAGTTTCAACCCTTTCTAAAACAGTCACGCAGTTTTCAAAAATTACATTTTGGTCACTAGCCAAAATGTCACCCTTCCAAACCTCATTTTGTAAAATTGATTTCACAGTTCACTTATATATATTAAAAGAGGATTTTAAAACATTTTTCCATATTTTTAATGCAGCCCGAACTAGGCTTTCCTAATTTCACCTTTTTATATTCGAACAACACTTTGACTGAACCGGTCAACGCCCAAAACTTCTAAGCCCAAAACTGGGGCGTTACAACTCTCCCCCCTTAAGAAATTTCGTCCTCGAAATTTACCTGAAGGAAAGAGATAAGGAAAATTCTTCAGCATGTCATCCTTCCGCTCCCACGTGGCTTCCTCAACTTCACGGTGCTTCCACAACACCTTCACCAACTCAATGGTCTTGCCACGAAGAACCTTGCTATCCGAATCCAGAATCCTCACCGGTTCCTCATCATAGGTCAAATCCGGATTCAATTCCACTTCCTCCACAGACATCACATGCGAAGGATCAGATCTATACTTCCGGAGCATAGAAACATGAAACACATCATGAATCTTCTCCAACTCCTGAGGTAGCCTCAGCTTGTACGCAACAGGACCCACACGCTCAACCACCTCATATGGTCCAATGTACCTAGGGCTCAACTTACCCTTCCGGCCAAACCTCATCACCTTCTTCCAAGGCGAAACCTTCAGAAACACACGATCACCCACCGCATACTCAATCTCCTTACGCTTCAAATCCGCGTAAGACTTTTGCCGATCAGAAGCTGCCTTCAAACGCTCACAGATGAGCTTCACTTTCTCGGTGGTTCCTTTTAACAAAGCTGGCATCGAAACCAACTTTTGACCCGTTTCAGCCCAACAAAGAGGAGTCCTACACTTCCTCCCATACAAGACCTCATAAGGTGCCATTCGAATACTTGCTTGATAACTATTGTTATAAGCAAACTCCACCAAAGGCAAATGCTTTTCCCAAGAGCCCTGGAACTCAATCACGCAGCACCTCAACATATCCTCCAAAATCTGGATAACGTGCTCAGACTGACCATCCGACTGAGGATGATAGGATGTACTGAAATTCAGCCTTGTACCCAAAGCTTGATGCAAACACTGCCAAAACCGCGATGTGAACCTCGGATCCCTATCCGACACAATCGACTTAGGCACACCATGCAGCCGCACAATCTCAGCAATGTACAGCTCCAGAAGCTTATCCAAAGAAAACGTAGTATGCACAGGCAAGAAATGCGCACACTTCGTCAGGCGATCCACAATCACCCACACTGAATTCTTCTTCGATGGCGACAAAGGTAAACCAGATACAAAATCCATGGTAACCCTTTCCCACTTCCATTCAGGGATTCTCAACGGTTGCAACAACCCAGAAGGAACCTGATGCTCATCCTTAACTCACTGACACACCATACACTTGCTTACAAACTCCGCCACATCCTTTTTCAAACCCACCCAATAGTACTCATCACGAAGATCACGATACATCTTAGTACTACCAGGGTGCATAGCAAAAGGACTACTATGACCTTCAGTCAGAATAGCAAGCCTCAACTCAGCATCATTGGGCACTACTATCCGACTACCAAAACACAACACTCCATCATCATTAAAGCAGAAATCCGAAGGCCTACCTTCCGTGATATCCTGAACATGAGACACCAAGGAATCATCCAACAACTGCTTTTCCTTGATCAACTGAACAAAAGATGGTTTTACTTGCAACTCAGCCACAAGACCACCGTCACGCGAAACACTCAAACTGGCAAACATAGCCCTCAGCTCAACAGCTACCTTCCTACTCAAGGCATCTGCTACAACATTAGCCTTTCCAGGATGATACTCAATCGTCAGATCATAATCCTTGAGCAACTCCAACCATCGCCGCTGCCTAAGATTCAACTCCTTCTGAGACATCAGATACCTTAAACTCTTGTGATCCGTGTACACAATACACTTCTCACCATACAGATAATGTCTCCAAATCTTCAAAGCAAAAACCACTGCAGCCAACTCAATATCATGCGTAGGATAATTGCGCTCATGCACCTTCAACTGCCGCGATGCATAAGCCACAACCTTACCCTCTTGCATCAGCACACATCCCAAACCAACATAGGACGCATCACTGTAGACCACAAACTCTTTCCCTGATTCAGGTTGAATCAAGATAGGAGCTTGCGTCAAAGCTGCCTTAAGCTTCTCAAAAGCCTGATGTCTCGCTTCTGTCCACTCATACATAACATCCTTCTGCAACAGCTTTGTCAAAGGTGCAGCAATCTTAGAAAACCCATCCACAAACCTCCGGTAGTATCCTGCCAAACCAAGGAAACTACGAACCTCATGAACAGACTTAGGAACCTTCCAATTCATCACCGCCTCAATCTTCTGAGGATCAACACGAATCCCCTCAGCAGAAACTACATGCCCAAGAAACACCACTTCACTCAACCAGAACTCACACTTGCTCAGCTTAGCATAAAGCTGATTCTCCAACAAAGCTTGCAGCACAATCCTCAAATGCTCTTCATGCTCCTCCTCAGTACGCGAGTACACGAGGATATCATCAATGAATACCACAACGAACTTGTCCAGGTACTCATGAAACACACGATTCATCATGTCCATGAAAGCAGCAGGAGCATTCGTCAAACCAAACGGCATCACAAGGAACTCATAATGCCCATACCTTGTCCTGAAAGCTGTCTTAGGCACATCCACATCCTTCACCTTCAACTGGTAATACCCTGACCTCAAGTCAATCTTAGAGAACACAGCAGCTCCCCGAAATTGATCAAAGAGATCATCAATCCTCGGCAAAGGATACCGATTCTTGATAGTCAACTTGTTCAGCTGACGGTAATCAATGCACATTCTCATGGTGCCATCCTTCTTCTTCACAAACAAGACCGGTGCACCCCAAGGTGACACACTCGGCCGAATGAACCCACGATCAAGCAATTCTTGCAATTGCGTCTTCAGCTCCTTCAGCTCCTTAGGTGCCATTCTATAAGGGGTAATGGACACAGGAGTTGTATTCTCATACAGCTCAATTCCAAACTACACTTCACGATTAGGAGGTAAACCAGGCAACTCCTCAGGAAACACACCAGGAAACTCCTTCACAACTCTGATATCTTGCACCCTCAACTCCTTAGAGTTAGGATTCATCACAAACGCTAGATAAGCTTCACAGCCTTGCCTCAGCATCCTGCTCGCCTCCAAGGTAGACACCACATTGGTAAGAAACTTCACATTCTCACCAACCAAAACAACTTCATAATCATCCGCAAGCATCAACGAAACTCGCTTATTCTCACAATCCACAATAGCACGATGCTCAGCAAGCCAATCCATACCAAGGATTACATCAAAACCATAGAAAGGCAACTCCATAAGGTCAACATGAAAAACATGATCTTGAACAACCAAAGGACACCTTCTATACAGCTTTCGAGTCACAACCGTTTCACCAAAAGAACTAGTGACACGAACACCAACATCCAAGGACTCAACAGGCAAACCAAGCAATTCAGCATGCTCACGCAATATGTATGAATGCGTAGATCCAGAATCAATCAAGGAAAGTAATGACAAGGATTGCAAAGTAAAAGTACCTGCAATCACATCCGCGTCATTCCTCCCCTCCCGCTGAGCATACACCCTAGCTTGACCGCCACCCTCAGGCTGAATAGCCACAATATGAGCTACACCCCTACCACCTTCCTCTCCCCGCTGGAAATTACCACGGCCGCGCCCACGACCTCTCTGCGGTGCAGCAACAACAGGAGCACGCACTTGGCCACCGGCCAACATAGGACATTCTCGCCTCAGATGATCCGCAGATCCACAATTCCAGCACCCATTACCAGCTGCTGCAAGAGGAGCTTGCACCTCCCTCACAGCACGAGGACAATCGCGTTTCATATGACCACGTGAACCACATGTCCAACAAGCACTCGGATCAGCTCTAGCATTGCCTCCCCGAGCAGGTACACCACCACCTCGCTTAGCCGAGGACTGATACTTCTGATCACGTCCCCTCTTGTTCCGTCCACCACCGGAACTATATTCCGCAGCTTGCTTTCCAGCACTAGAACCAGCACTCTTAGCAGATAAACCCAAGTTCATCTCAATGTCCTTAGCTCGACCCACCAGCACATCAAAATCATCATACTCAGTAGCCAGCACATACATCTTCACCTCCGTCACTAAACCATAACGGAACCTTTCACACCTTTCTCGCTCATCTGGAACAAGCTCAGGTGCATATTGACTGAGTCGTACAAACTGCACTTCATACTCAGCTACAGTCATGCTCCCCTGGGTAAGAGACATGAACTCTCGCTTCTTTTCATCCAGGTACCTCACACCAAGATACCTTCTCTTGAACACATTCTGGAAGAATGTCCAAGTTATATCAGCTTCCCCCACCCCAGCTATAGTGGTCGTCCACCACGTATAAGCATCATCCTGTAGCAAGGATACAACACACCCCAGCTTTTGCACATCAGTGCAACTCATCTGACCCAAGATCCTCTTGGTACTCTCTAGCCAAGCTTCAGAACCTTCCGCAGACATACCCCTGAACTCAGTCCCTCCTAGACTGCGTAAGTGTTCCAAAGGTAGTCTAACACCAGCATCTCCCTGATGCCCAGCTCCTTGAGCTCCAGCTACTGCCGCTCGAAAAGCACCAGCAATAGCTTGCACCAACATCGTCATGTCAGACATAGCTTGCCCCTGACCAGCCTCAGGTCCAGCGACCCCAGCACCAGCTGCAGCTTCAGCTCTTCCACCCTCAGCACCACCACCACCAGGTGGAGGAGGAGGTAACACCGCACTTCCCGCATTCTCCTCATTCTCATTCTCATTCGGAGTTGTAGCTCGCACATTACTCCTCAACTCTCTACGAGGGGCGATATTCTAACCATGCAATCACAATGCAAATAAACAAAATCAGGTCCAGCAAGGTAAGCAATCCAAGTACTCAAGCTCATTTTCATTTAAAATCAACATCATTTCATTAGCTTTGATTTGGCAATGGGTACCCACAACATGCTTCACCACAGCATACAACTCATTTGCGTCAAATTCACAAACCACTCATCATGCTTTCACTCAACAAGCATACATAGCATACATACTTCAATCATGCACACATTCATTCCCAATTACTCGAGAACTCAGCTCTGATACCACCAAATGTAACCCCCTTAACCCGGCCTAGACGGTTGACCCGAATTAAGAAAGTCACACGGGGAAAACCAAAGTCAACCCGAAAGTCAACCTTGGTTAACGACCCTTTTTTTTCTTTTTAAACTTGTCTAGATGCGCATTAACCCTAGATGTGATCATACAAACAGCATACTCAAAGATCATAACCATCAGAGATTAAACAGGGACCCAATTGAACAATTTACAACTTTAGGGACCAAATTGTAAATTCTGTCAATTATAAGAGCTTCATCCAAATTAAAGTTACCAATATGAAATTAGTCAGGTTTCATGCTTCACTGCCAAATTTCAACTCAAATGGACATCCCAAACTCATACAATTGCATAAACAAGATTCAGGACCAAAACGCATACATTACGAAACATATAACTGCCAATGTCAGCCCCCAACGGTCAGGTGTTCCGAAACAGGGAGAACCTGTTTCGAAACGCGGGGCCATTCCGCAACGTGTTCCAAAACGAGGGCTTCTGTTTTGGAATGGTACCTCCCGTTTCGAAAGCCTGGGTCATTACAGGGCACCCGTTCCGAAACGGTAGCTGCCGTTCCGATACGGCCTGCACAAATTGGAGAGAAATGGCTGCTAAAACACACAATTGATCATCCATACATTCTCCAAATTCAACCAAACTTTACCAGCAAGACATACAACATATAAGAGACATATATGCATCAACAATTCAACATTATAGCATCAAATATGAAAAGCCCCAAATCTAAGGCATGCTTCCTACTTAGCAAACCATTCAAGCATTGAACCTCCAAACCAAACACATAATGACCAATTACATGTTCCAGCATTATTGACATCATTAAACAAACTTAGGGAGTTCAAAACCTCTCCCAAAACATCCACATAGGTCCCCCGTTGCCAAATGCCAAAAGCTAAAAATGATTAAGAAAACATTTCCAAACTTGAGCCTATCTTCCACTTGATTGCTTGCCTTCCTTGCTGCCCTCAATGCACCTTAATGTTCTGCATTATTGATTTAAGAAAAGAGAGAGAGCGTAAACAAAAGCTTAGTGAGGAATGCTCATTAAAACCATTCGATAATGCATTTATAAAACCTCTTTTATAAATCATAATCCAACATCATTAGCACATGCTCATAAGCATACAAAACATGCATCTCATGCATCAAGTTCATATCATGTCATATTGGCAACAAGTGATATATTTCACATAAGATTCACACATGGACTTTTAAACACCATTGTGATCTTATCCCCATGGACTTTTAAACACCATGGACCCATGGACTTTTAAACACCATGGCAAGGACCACACAAGGACTTTTAAACACCTTTGTGTCCTTAACAAGAACCATCCAAGGACTTTTAAACACCTTGATGTTCTTAAGTAACAAGGCTTACACAAGGAATTTTAACCACCTTTGTAACCTTAACCAAGAGCCAACTATGGACTTTTAAACACCATATTGCTCTTAAAATAAACAAGACTCATCCAGGGAATTTTAACCACCTTGATGATCTTAACCAAGAACCATCCAAGGACTTTTAACCACCTTGATGTTCTTAAAAATACAAGGCTCACACAAGGACTTTTAAACACCTTTGTGACCTTAACCATCACTTGCCAATATGCATCATTAACATCAATATTCCACTGTTTTAAAGCATTTAAACCAAGCCATAACATCATGCATCTTTAAGCAGTAAACCACATTTAAACATTGTTCAAAAACAAGGAACTCTTACCTTGAGCTTCCTTCAACACATGGCTTATAATCACAGCAAATAAACATGCTAGATATGCTTTCAAAACAGATTTAAAAACATGCAAACAACCACATTGCATTCAACCAAAACCATGGCCATCACCAAGAGAGTTTTTCCGAAAACTTACTCTTGAGCTTAGCTAAGTTGCTTAGACTTAAACTAAGCTCCCAAACCTCCATAACATTGGTTTCAAAGCCGAAAACCAAAATCCACTCACCGATTCTGTTTCGCTTCTTGCCGAAACACCAAAACAAGCTTCCGGATCACCACCACTTGGATCCAAAGATGACTCCCCTGTTTTAAACACATCAAAGCAGAGGATTAATGCATCATCATGCATTAATAGCTTCAATGAAAGCACCTAAACTCGCTGCTCTCATCCACACTCCATTTTCGGCTACCAAACACAACCGAAAATGCATCCAAACAACTCCTCAACATAGCCCAGCCAAGATCCATCAAAACTAAACATCCTTTAACATCATTCAACATCTAAAAAGAACCAAACAACATCCTTATACCTCCAGCAACATCAGATCCACAAGATCACTCCAAAAACAACCAAGAATCACAAGCTAAACTTAGGAAATTCAACCTATCCGGGATTGCATTAATTAAAACTCAATTCCTTATCAAATTAACATTCATTTAACATCAAATAAACACCTTAAACCCAGCCCAATCAGATCAAACGAAAATCCATCAAAAATCACCAAATCTTGCATTTTAAGCCAAGATCCATTACACAACTTAAAAACCACTTATAAAACATTAATTAAGGATTGAGAGCTTAGGAATTTCAGTAAAGAACTGAGAGTTTAGAGGAGAAGGACGTTCTTACCTCCAAACTTGAGTTTATCCTCTTTTAGAACCAAAATCTTGAAGAATCAACTAGCAAATGGTGAGGTTTTGTTGATGAGATGATTAGGAATCAAAAGAGAGATGAAATGAGGAATTTAGATGACAAAACCAGAGGGAAAAGATCTTGAGAAAGATGTTTGGCTTGAGAGAAAAATGAGAGAAAATAGAAAATGGAAAAGTTAGTTAGAAATGGAAAATATCTTCCCTCCACTTTTCTTTTGTTTAAAAAAAAATCAGAAATAAATCATTTAATATCTTAGAAAAATCTAGAGAAACTCCCTTTGGGTAAATAGCTCCTTAAAGATTCAAAGTTTCAACCCTTTCTAAAACAGTCACGCAGTTTTCAAAAATTACATTTTGGTCACTAGCCAAAATGTCACCCTTCCAAACCTCATTTTGTAAAATTGATTTCACAGTTCACTTATATATATATATTAACAGAGGATTTTAGAACATTTTTCCATATTTTTAATGCAACCCGAACTAGGCTTTCCTAATTTCACCTTTTTATATTCGAACAGCACTTTGACCGAACCGGTCAACGCCCAAAACTTCTAAGCCCAAAACCGGGGCGTTACAAAGAGCCATTCAAAACAATTATATTGCAAAACCTCAATTTCTGTACTTTTTATTCAGTTAAAATTCCAACGGGTCCATTGAAAGGCCCATTAAGACCTGCTCGTCCGAAACCTCTACAAAAAGGAACGTAAAAATGTTTTATTCAAATATTAGGAGTTCATGTAATTGATTAGGTGCTTTTCAACACAATTATATTGCAAAACCTCAATTTCTGTACTTTTTACTCTGTTAAAATTCGAATGGGTCCATTGAAAGGCCCATTTCGACATGCTCGTCCGAAACCTCTACAAAAAGGACTGCAAAACAAGTTTTAGTCAAATATTAGGAGTTCAAATAATTGATTTGGAGCTTTTCAACACAATTATATTGCAAAACCGCAATTTCTGTACTTTTTACTCAGTTAAAATTCCAACGGGTCCATTGAAAGGCCCATTTCGACCCGCTCGTCCGAAACCTCTACAAAAAGGACCGCAAAAATGTTTTATTCAAATATTAGGAGTTCAAATAATTGATTAGGAGCTTTTCAACTCAATTATATTGCAAACCTCAATTTCTGTACTTTTTACTCAGATAAAATTCCAACGGGTCTATTGAAAGGCCCATTTAGACCTGCTCGTCCGAAACCTCTACAAAAAGGACCGCAAAAATGTTTTATTCAAATATTAGGAGTTCAAATAATTGATTAGGAGCTTTTCAAATCAATTATATTGCAAAACCTCAATTTCTGTACTTTTTACTCAGTTAAAATTCCAACGGGTCCATTGAAAGGCCCATTTAGACCTTCTCGTCCGAAACCTCTACAAAAAGGACCGCAAAAATGTTTTATTTAAATATTAGGAGTTAAAATAATTTATTAGGAGCTTTTAAACACAATTATATTGCAAAACCTAAATTTCTGTACTTTTTACTCATTTAAAATTCCAACCGGTCCATTGAAAGGCCCATTTCGACCCGCTCGTCCGAAACCTCTACAAAAAGGACTGCAAAACAAGATTTAATCAAATTTTAGGAGTTCATGTAATTGATTAGGAGCCATTCAACATAATTATATTGCAAAACCTCAATTTCTGTACTTTTTACTCAGAGAAAATTCCAACGTGTCCATTGAAAGGCCCATTTAGAACTGCTCGTCCGAAACCTCTACAAAAAGGACCGTAAAAATGTTTTATTCAAATATAAGGAGTTTAAATATTTGATTAGGAGCTTTTGAATACAATTATATTGCAAAACCTCAATTTCTGTACTTTTTACTCAGTTAAAATTCCAACAGGTCCATTGAAAGGCCCATTTCGACCCGCTCGTCCGAAACCTCTACAAAAAGGACCACAAAACAAGTTTTAATCAAATTTTAGGAGTTCATGTAATTGATTAGGAGCTTTTCAACACAACTATATTGCAAAACCTCAATTTCTGTACTTTTTACTCAGGTAAAATTCCAATGGGTCCATTGAAAGGCCCATTTAGACCTGCTCGTCCGAAACCTCTACAAAAAGGACCGCAAAAATGTTTTATTCAAATATTAGGAGTTCAAATAATTGATTAGGAGCTTTTCAACACAATTATATTGCAAAACCTCAATTTCTGTACTTTTTACTCAGTTAAAATTCCAACGGGTCCATTGAAAGGCCCATTTCGACCCGCTCGTCCGAAACCTCTACAAAAAGAACCGCAAAAATGTTTTATGCAAATATTAGGAGTTTAAATAATTGATTAGGAGCTTTTCAACACAATTATATTGCAAAACCTCAATTCCTGTACTTTTTACTGATTTAAAATTCCAACGGGTCCATTGAAAGGCCCATTTAGACCTGCTAGTCCGAAAACTCGACAAAAACGACCACATAACAAGTTTTAATCAAATTTTAGGAGTTAAAATAATTGATTATGAGCTTTTCAACACAATTATATTGCAAAACCTCAATTTCTGTACTTTTTACTCGGTTAAAATTCCAACGGGTCCATTGAAAGGCCCATTTCGACCCGCTCGTCTGAAACCTCTACAAAAAGGACAGCAAAAATGTTTTATTCAAATATTAGGAGTTTAAATGATTGATTAGGAGCTTTTCAACACAATTATATTTCAAAACCTCAATTCCTGTACTTTTTACTCATTTAAAATTCCAACGGGTCCATTGAAAGGCCCATTTAGACCTGCTCGTCCGAAACCTCTACAAAAAGGACCGCAAAAATGTTTTATTCAAATATTAGGAGTTCAAATAATTGATTAGGAGTTTTTCAACACAATTATATTGCAAAACCTCAGTTTCTGTACTTTTAACTCATTTAAAATTCCAACGGGTCCATTGAAAGGCCCTTTTAGACCTGCTCGTCCGAAACCTCGACAAAGAGGACCGCAAAAATGTTTTATTCAAATATTAGGAGTTCAAATAATTGATTAGGAGCTTTTAAACACAATTATATTGCAAAACCTCAGTTTCTGTACTTTTTACTCAGTTAAAATTCCAACGGGTCCATTGAAAGGCCCATTTAGACCTGCTCGTCCGAAACCTCTACAAAAAGGACCACAAAAAGGTTTTATTCAAATATTAGGAGTTCAAATAATTGATTAGGAGCTTTTCAACACAATTATATTGCAAAACTTCAATTTCTGTACTTTTTACTAAGTTAAAATTCCAACAGGTCTATTGAAAGGCCCATTTAGACCTACTCGTCCGAAACTTTCTACAAAAAGGACCGCAAATATGTTTTATTCAAACATTTTGAGTTCAAATGATTGATTAAGATCTTTTCAAATCAATTATATTGCAAAACCTCAATTTCTGTACTTTTTACTCAGTTAAAATTCCAACGGGTCCATTGAAAGGCCCATTTAGACCTGCTCGTCCGAAACCTCTACAAAAAGGACCGCAAAAATGTTTTATTCAAATATTAGGAGTTCAAATAATTGATTAGGAGCTTTTGAACACAATTATATTGCAAAACCTCAATTTCTGTACTTTTTACTCAGTTAAAATTCCAACGGGTCCATTGAAAGGCCCATTTAGATCTGCTCGTCCGAAACCTCTACAAAAGGACCACAAAAAGGTTTTATTCAAATATTAGGAGTTCAAATAATTGATTAGGAGCTTTTCAACACAATTATATTACAAAACCTCAATTTCTGTACTTTTTACTCAGTTAAAATTCCAAAAGGTCCATTGAAAGGCCCATTTCGACCTGCTCGTCTGAAACCTCTACAAAAAGGACCGTAAAAATGTTTTATTCAAATATTAGGAGTTCAAATAATTGATTAGGAGCTTTTAAACACAATTATATTGAAAAACCTCAATTTTATACTTTTTACTCAGATAAAATTCCAACGGGTCCATTGAAAGGCCCATTTCGACCTGCTCGTCCGAAACCTCTACAAAAAGGACCACAAAAAGGTTTTATTCAAATATTAGGAGTTCAAATAATTGATTAGGAGCTTTTCAACACAATTATATTGCAAAACTTCAATTTCTGTACTTTTTACTAAGTTAAAATTCCAACAGGTCTATTGAAAGGCCCATTTAGACCTACTCGTCCGAAACTTTCTACAAAAAGGACCGCAAATATGTTTTATTCAAACATTATGAGTTCAAATGATTGATTAGGATCTTTTCAAATCAATTATATTGCAAAACCTCAATTTCTGTACTTTTTACTCAGTTAAAATTCCAACGGGTCCATTGAAAGGCCCATTTAGACCTGCTCGTCCGAAACCTCTACAAAAACGACCGCAAAAATGTTTTATTCAAATATTAGGAGTTCAAATAATTGATTAGGAGCTTTTTAAATCAATTATATTGCAAAACCTCTATTTCTGTACTTTTTACTTAGTTAAAATTCCAACGGGTCCATTGAAAGGCCCATTTATACCTGCTCGTCCGGAACCTCTACAAAAAGGACCGCAAAAATGTTTTATTCAAATATTAGGAGTTCAAATAATTTATTAGGAGCTTTTCAACACAATTATATTGCAAAACCTCAATTTCTGTACATTTTACTCAGTTAAAATTCTAACGAGTCTATTGAAAGGCCCATTTAGACCTGCTCCTCCGAAACCTCTACAAAAAGGACCGCAAAAATGTTTTATTCAAATATTAGGAGTTCAAATAATTGATTAGGAGCTTTTCAAATCAATTATATTGCAAAACCTCAATTTATGTACTTTTTACTCAGTTAAAATTCCAACGGGTCCATTGAAAGGCCCATTTAGACCTGCTCGTCCGAAACCTCTACAAAAAGGACCGCAAAAATGTTTTATTCAAATATTAGGAGTTAAAATAATTGATTAGGAGCTTTTCAACATAATTATATTGTAAAACATCTGTACACACCAAATTTTTACCACATTGAATATGAAATAAATAAACTCAAGTGAGCCCAAACATATCTGAGCCCAAACCCAAAATTAAACCCACACTCATTTGATCCCAATCCAATCATACCCGAAATCAAGCCATATCAGGTTCCTTTTAATTAGGTCATGTACATGTCTCTGTACATGTGATGTGATGAATGATTTCTTTAGGTTTAGGGTAAATTTACACCATAGGTCCTAGTTTAGTTTAGTTTGATTAAGATTTAGCCTTTAGGTTCAGATTCCTTTTAATTAGGTCATTAATTCAGGCTTTTAGGATGAGATTTATTTCAATTAGGTCCCTTTCATAAGTTGATTAATCATTTAAGTCCTTTGATTTGTTTCCTTTATTTCATTTTGGTCCTTGAACTAAGATTTGATGATCATTTGGCTTCAATAAATTGATTAATCTATGATTTGGTTTCTAATTAAAATTGTTTTAGTCCAATTTGATGAATAATTTGAACTTTTTAATAATTTAATTTTAATTTATTTGATTAAGTATGATTTTTTTCTTTTTAATTTATTTTGAATAAGTTTATGATTTTTAAGCATGTTATGACTTTCCTTTCACACGTTTAGCATTATAATAAATTTTTTTAGTAGTGCTATTAACCTCATTTCGAGTTTTCCTTTTAGACAACCATAACCCTTAGGTACCAATTTTGGGCGTAGTGTGGGGTGCTATAACCTTCCTCACTCGTAACCGACTCCCGAACCCGACGAAGATCTCAGTGATAATGCAGACCAGTTTTCAGGTTTTCGGTCGTACCCAACCCAAAACGACTGATGGCGACTCCAAGTGTTTGATGGGCTTTTGAAGGCCCAATTTATTCCGACCCACATGTAGTGAGTCGTAGGAGCCCACCCGATTAGAGCCATGATGAACCACAATTGTTAGTGGTCACCTACATATGTACACTCACACACTTTTTACTATGCATTAACTTTGTATTTGTACATATTCATTTGTTTATGATATACTAACTATGTTTTTTTTTTCTCACACACATCATGTTTAGAATGTCTAATAAAGGGATGATGATATACGATTAGCCGTTTAAAATAGAAAGTTTTCGTAATCGAAGTTTTGAAGATTGTTCTATGAATGGTTAATTCTAAAGCAGCACCTTTTATGCATTTAATCAATCGCATTGCATTTGCATGAAATTATTTTTCGGTGCCCACACGAAGGAGACACTTGTCATTTTTTTATTAAAATTTGTTTTGAGAAATTATTTTTGTAAATAAATTTTGAGCAGTGAATAAATGATGATATTTTTGAAAATGAGCTTTCAAACAATAGGCTATGAACAATGAACCAGATTTATAAATTTTGAAGTTCTTTGAAAATCAAATGAATGAAATACTTTTTTGAGAATTGAGATTATAGAGCTTTGACATATGATAAGATTAACCTTTCATATTCCACTTGAAACCAAAAACAAGATTCCTTGATCTTTTATCCCAAATTCCTCATGATCAATACTAGAAAAGTCAAACCTTTCAAGGAAGACGATCATCGAATAACACCATTGTTTTTTGAAAGTTTGACTTAAAGTCAACTTTCTTTTTACAAGATTAGCTTTCCAAGGAAGACGATATCCAAGTCACGCCTTTGTTTTTAAAAGTTCGACCTAGTGTCATCTTTTTTCTGGTCAATACCTCAAAGACATGAAAATTAAAATGTTCACTAGTGTACGAATCTTCCAACAATACGATAAGGTGGGGCATCCTGTGTTGATTCTGCGAATGAGATCAAGTAGTTGGGGCATGTATGAAGAAAAAAAGAAAAAAAAGAAAAAGGAGAAGCATGTATGAAGAAAAAAAGAAAAAAAAAAAGAAAAAGGGAGAAGAAAGGTTAATTTTATCATTCATTATTTGTTTTTAGATGATTCTGTGAATAAATGAGTTAATTCTGAATACCTCTTATTCTAAGGGTAACTCTTTTGTGAAAATATCTATGTATGACATGACATTTGGCATTCCTTCATCATCCCTTCACAAAAAGAGAAAATTATCATTTGTTGTCCCCGTTTGAGCCTTATAATTTTTTTGACTTGAACCCTAACCAAGGATCACCCTCCACACTGGGGGGCAAAGGTGAAGAAATATCTGCTTACATGAGTAAATTGACGATTCTGATCATACTACGAGGATGAAGCCTTATAGACCAGGGGTCAAGAACAAAAGACGTGTTTCAACCACAAGAAGTGACTTGTGCTCAAATCAAAATAAAGTTCTGAATTCATGAAAAAAGAGAACGAAAAAGAAAAAACAAAAAAAACAAAAAAAATATGAAATGAATAGAACAGAACGAGGATCACACATGTTGGGTCCCTCTTCAAAAATGATTATCTTGAGTCCAGTTATCTTCAAGATGAAGCGTGCGACACAATATTGTTCGAAGTTTTGGTTCCAACATTCGTGGAACTATCATGAATCTTTGAAGATAAAAATGAAATAAAGGAAATGAACTCTGGGGTGAAAACTCAAAAATGGGCAGTCTAGAGTAATCCAAAAAAGAAAATATGTGGAAGTAGATTCAAGTCGAGCAAAGTGAGATTCCAACGAAAACAGATGATCCTTGGTTATTGACCCTTAAACACTTGTTTGAGCCTATGTATCCTTTCTTTTATAACTCTGAACCATAGCCTACGTTACATGCCTATAAAGTCCATTTTGATCATACATGGATATTTGAGTTGAAGAGTCCATTTTTAGAATTGATACCTCCTCTTGGGGTTAACTCGTTTGTTTGCAGAAGATTTCTAAACCTTATAATGCATGATGAATAATCAAAAAAAGAAAAAAAGGAAAAAATTAAAGGAGGGTGCCAAATGAAAACCCGCAAAGGGCATTTTGAACCAATGGTGAATTTGAGTCGAAACCTGAAATGACGGTTCGAATATGAAGTCAAATATACATGACTAGCATGCGAGAGATGATCCCCTAGAAGTTCAATAAAGTTCCACACACTCTAAAATCATGAGAAAGGGTTTGAATTTAGTGAACAGTTCTAGAAGTCGCACACGAAGCTTCCAAGATCATTCGATCATTTCTGAACAAATCAATGAACATTTGAAGAATCATGTCTCGTTCAAAACAACTGATCCCAAAACACATTGTACTCCAAACAGACTCGTACCTTGAAATCACCAATAGTCTTGACACATGTTAAAGAGCTATAATTTTGAAAGATTGAAAGAGTAATTGATTTGTTTGATTTTCAATGAAGTTAAATTTTTATGAAATGTTTCAGTTGTGAGCCTTGAGTATGAGGCACATTTTCCTTTTGCAAAAATATTTTCGAAAGCTCTTATGATTTGAAAAATATTTTAAACTCTCTTGAGAATGAAAAATATTCTTTTGACAAGGTTCACTCATATTTGAAGAGCCTAGAATCAAGAATGGGGCAAGGAAAAGAAAAAGGCAAAAGTTTAGAAGACAATTTTTGTTGGGGCAAAAACTGAATTGTCACAGTCTGAAATTGATGAATTTACGCCCAATTGGAGGAAAAAGGAAGTCGAGATGATCAAGCTTGGTTCGAGAAGGAAGACTTCCCAAGCATCTTTGCATCACCATTAACTATGAGAGCATGCATTTACATCATTGATATACATGTTTCCGTATGCATCCTTTGCACATTGATTATCAAACAGGTACAAACAGAACCTTGTCTCAAGCACGAATGAGTGGTTCTACATATCGAACCTTGCCCTAATCACGAGTAAGCAATTTTACATCAAATCCTGCTTCAAACATGAATGATCAGATCTTCGCCTCCAAGATGGAGTGCCGCCATTTGCCTTCAAGATGAAATGATACCCTAAAGCCTCCAAGATAGAGTGCCACATTTGCCTTCAAGAAGAAGTGCCACGATTTGTCTCCAAGATGGAGTTCCAGCATCAAGCTTCCAAGATAGAATGCCATCATTTGCCTCTAAGAGAGAATGCCACCATTTGCCTTCGAGATGAAGTGTCAACTATTACCTCAAAGATAAGTGTTATCGTATCTAATTACTTCGAAGATGAGTAAATGAAGTTGTCAAGCTATCGTCCCCAAAGATGAGGGAGTGGAGTCTTACACCCAAATTAAATTTCGACCCAGCATCCTCAGGTTTGAAGGAGTGGAGTCAGATTTGGCATCCTTAGGTTTGAAGGAGCAAATCAAATTTTCAACTTAGTATCCTTGGGGTTGAAGGATCAGAGTTCCTGACACAGCATCCTCAACTTGATGAGTGAAGTCTTACATCGAGAAACAAATTCTTGAATTTTAGTGCCCTTGAGACGAGCAGGGTACATCTTACAACACCCTTGAGACGAGCGGGGTGCATCTTACACCGAGAAATGAATTCTCGGATTCCAATACCCTTGAGATGAGCGGGGTACACATTTACAGCGCCCTTGAGAAGAGCGGGGTGCATCTTACATCGAGAAACAAATTCTTGAATTTTAGTGCCCTTGATACGAGTGGGGTACATCTTACAACACCCTTGAGACGAGCGGGGTGCATCTTACACCGAGAAATGAATTCTCAGATTCCAATACCCTTGAGACGAGCGGGGTACACCTTTACAGCGCCCTTGAGACGAGCGGGGTGCATTTTACATCGAGAAACAAGTTCTTGAGTCCCAGTGCCCTTGAGACGAGCGGGGTACATCTTACAGCGCCCTTGAGATGAGCGGGGTGCATTTTACATCAAGAAATGAATTCTTGAATCCCAAGTGCCCTTGAGACGAGCGGGGTACACCTTACAGTGCCCTTGAGACGAGCGGGGTGCATTCTACATCAAGAAATGAATTCTTGAATCCCAAGTGCCCTTGAGACGAGCGGGGTACACCTTATAGCGCCCTTGAGACGAGTGGGGTGCATTTTACATCAAGAAATGAATTCTTGAATCCCAAGTGCCCTTGAGACGAGCGGGGTACACCTTACAGCGCCCTTGAGACGAGCGGGGTGCATTCTACATCAAGAAATGAATTCTTGAATCCCAAGTGCCCTTGAGACGAGTGGGGTACACCTTACAGCGCCCTTGAGACGAGCGGGGTGCATTCTACATCAAGAAATGAATTCTTGAATCCCAGTGCCCTTGAGACGAGCGGGGTACACCTTACAGCGCCCTTGAGACGAGCGGGGTGCATTCTACATCAAGAAATGAATTCTTGAATCCCAAGTGCCCTTGAGACGAGCGGGGTACACCTTACAGCGCCCTTGAGACGAGCGGGGTGCATTCTACATCAAGAAATGAATTCTTGAATCCCAGTGCCCTTGAGACGAGCGGGGTACATCTTACAACACCCTTGAGACGAGCGGGGTGCATCTTACACCGAGAAATGAATTCTCCAGTTCCAATACCCTTGAGACGAGCGGGGTACACCTTTACAGCGCCCTTGAGACGAGCGGGGTGCATTTTACATCGAGAAACAAGTTCTTGAGTCCCAGTGCCCTTGAGACGAGCGGGGTACATCTTACAGCGCCCTTGAGACGAGCGGGGTGCATTTTACATCAAGAAATGAATTCTTGAATCTCAGTGCCCTTGAGACGAGCGGGGTACACCTTACAACGCCCTTGAGACGAGCGGGGTGCATATTATATCAGGAAATGAGTTCTTGAATTCCAGTACCCTTGAGACGAGCAGGGTACATCGCCAACGCCCTTGAGACGAACGAGGTGTATATTATATCACGAAGTGAGTTATCGAACATCAACACCCTTAGGACGAGCGGGGGTGTTATCTTTGCATGTTCAATATTCAATGGAAAAATTTGTTGTTTTTTAGTCTTTGCTCTATTCCTCTTGCTCGAGCAATGAGCAAAGAGGGGCAGCTGTACACACCAAATTTTTACCACATTGAATATGAAATAAATAAACCCAAGTGAGCCCAAACATATCTGAGCCCAAACCCAAAATTAAACCCACACTCATTTGATCCCAATCCAATCATACCCGAAATCAAGCCATATCAGGTTCCACTTAAACTAACCTAGTCAAATACTCATTCAACCTCACATGAACCCACTCTCCCTATTTCTCGGTCAAACACAAATCACCCCTAAAAATCTTGTATACCCACTTGGACCATGATCTGTAAACTTGAACGAAAATCAAGCTTTTGATCTTAGTTTGGACTCTTTTTAAGCTTATATAACCTGCAAAGAAATATTAAAAATGGGGGGGAGACACACAGAAAATCAAAAATCCTGCAAAATAGAGAGTAAGAAATCAGTTTCGAAAAACATTGAGAAAGGAGCCAAAAATCGAAATATTACTTACCTTTCCCCGACGTCCAAAGTATCACCATTTTCTGGCGAACGGAACATCAGCCGTCGAATCCGAACGGTCAAAGTATAGGGGAGGCCGAAAGGAACTATATATCGAAAAACGGTGAAGATCTGAAGGTCAGAGTCAGAGATCAAAGAAGAAAGGACCTAAACGGTTTTTGCTTGATTCGTGAGCATCTGAGCATTATCTAACGAAACGGTCACCAGATCTGGGTTCAGCACGTCGAGACGAGTCCTCTGGTGTTAGTTTGAAGTTGAATGGCCGCCATCGACGGCGGCCGACGACGGTGACCGAGGTGGTGACCAGCGACAACAATGACTTGAAGATGATGCTGCCATGGATGATATGCGAGAGAAATTTTGTTTCTTTTGAAACCTGAAAAAGAAGAGCATAATGAAAAGAAAAAAAGAGAGTGATCTGAAATTCGTTTTATCAGAATGAATTGAAATGAATAAAAAAATTTAAGCCAGCTTTGGGAATCGTTAAAGCAACCTGGTTTAGGGTAAAGCGTAATGTACATGTCTCTGTACATGTGATGTGATGAATGATTTCTTTAGGTTTAGGGTAAATTTACACCATAGGTCCTAGTTTAGTTTAGTTTGATTAAGATTTAGCCTTTAGGTTCAGATTCCTTTTAATTAGGTCATTAATTCAGGCTTTTAGGATAAGATTTAGTTCAATTAGGTCCCTTTCATAAGTTGATTAATCATTTAAGTCCTTTGATTTGTTTCCTTTATTTTATTTTGGTCCTTGAACTAAGATTTGATGATCATTTGGCTTCAATAAATTGATTAATCTATGATTTGGTTTCTAATTAAAATTGTTTTAGTCCAATTTGATGAATAATTTGAACTTTTTAATAATTTAATTTTAATTTATTTGATTAAGTATGATTTTTTTCTTTTTAATTTATTTTGAATAAGTTTATGATTTTTAAGCATGTTATGACTTTCCTTTCACACGTTTCGCATTATAATAAATTTTTTTAGTAGTGCTATTAACCTCATTTCGAGTTTTCCTTTTAGACAACCATAACCCTTAGGTACCAATTTTGGGCGTAGTGGGGGTGCTATAACCTTCCTCACTCGTAACCGACTCCCGAACCCGACGAAGATCTCGGTGATGATGCAGACCAGTTTTCAGGTTTTCGGTCGTACCCAACCCAAAACGACTAATGGCGACTCCAAGTGTTTGATGGGCTTTTGAAGGCCCAATTTATTCCGACCCGGACGAAAAATGGTGTCTACAACCTCAATTTCTGTACTTTTTACTCATTTCGACACGCTCGTCCGAAACCTCTACAAAAAGGACTGCAAAACAAGTTTTAATCAAATTTTAGGAGTTCATGTAATTGATTAGGAGCCATTCAACACAATTATATTGCAAAACCTCAATTTCTGTTCTTTTTACTCAGTTAAAATTCCAACATGTCCATTGAAAGGCCCATTTAGAACTGCTCGTCCGAAACCTCTACAAAAAGGACCGCAAAAATGTTTTATTCAAATATTAGGAGTTCATATAATTGATTAGGAGCTTTTGAACACAATTATATTGCAAAACCTCAATTTATGTTCTTTTTACTTAGTTAAAATTCAAACAGGTCCATTGAAAGGCCCATTTCGACCAGCTCGTCCGAAACCTCTACAAAAAGGATCGCAAAACAAGTTTTAATCAAATTTTAGGAGTTCATGTAATTGATTAGGAGCTTTTCAACACAACTATATTGCAAAACCTCAATTTCTGTACTTTTTACTCAGTTAAAATTCCAACGGGTCCATTGAAAAGACCATTTAGACCTGCTCGTCCGAAACTTCTACAAAAAGGACCGCAAAAATGTTTTATTAAAATATTAGGAGTTCAAATAATTGATTAGGAGCTTTTCAACACAATTATATTGCAAAACCTCAATTTCTGTACTTTTTACTTAGTTAAAATTCCTACGGGTCTATTGAAAGGCCCATTTAGACCTACTCGTCCAAAACCTCTACAAAAAGGACCGCAAAAATGTTTTATTCAAACATTATGAGTTCAAATGATTGATGAGGATCTTTTCAAATCAATTATATTGCAAAACCTCAATTTCTGTACTTTTTACTCAGTTAAAATTCCAACGGGTCCATTGAAAGGCCCATTCAGACCTGCTCGTCCGAAACCTCTACAAAAAGGACCGCAAAAATGTTTTATTCAAATATTAGGAGTTCAAATAATTGATTAGGATCTTTTCAACACAATTATATTTCAAAACCTCAATTTCTGTACTTTTTACTCATTTAAAATTCCAACGGGTCCATTGAAAGGCCCATTTCGACCCGCTCGTCCGAAACCTCTACAAAAAGGACTACAAAACAAGTTTTAATCAAATTTTAGGAGTTCATGTAATTGATTAGGAGCCATTCAACACAATTATATTGCAAAACCTCAATTTCTGTACTTTTTACTCAGTTAAAATTCTAACGGGTCCATTGAAAGGCCCATTTAGACCTCCTCGTCCGAAACCTCTACAAAAAGGACTGCAAAAATGTTTTATTCAAATATTAGGAGTTCAAATAATTGATTAGGAGCTTTTCAACACAATTATATTGCAAAACCTTAATTTTTGTACTTTTTACTCATTTAAAATTCCAACGGGTCCATTGAAAGGCCTATTTACACCTACTCATCCGAAACTTCTACAAAAAGGACCGCAAAAATGTTTTATTCAAATATTAGGAGTTCAAATAATTGATTTGGAGCTTTTCAACACAATTATATTGCAAAACCGCAATTTCTGTACTTTTTACTCATTTAAAATTCCAACGGGTCCATTGAAAGGCCCATTTCGACCCGCTCGTCCGAAACCTCTACAAAAAGGACTGCAAAACAAGTTTTAATCAAATATTAGGAGTTCATGTAATTTATTAGGAGCCATTCAACACAATTATATTGCAAAACCTCAATTTCTGTACTTTTTACTCAGATAAAATTCCAACGGGTCCATTGAAAGGCCCATTTAGAACTGCTCGTCCGAAACCTCTACAAAAAGGACCGCAAAAATGTTCTATTCAAATATTAGGAGTTCAAATAATTGATTAGGAGATTTTGAACACAATTATATTGCAAAACCTCAATTTCTGTACTTTTTACTCAGTTAAAATTCAAACGGGTCCATTGAAAGGCCCATTTAGAACTGCTCGTCCGAAACCTCTACAAAAAGGACTGCAAAAATGTTTTATTCAAATATTAGGAGTTCAAATAATTGATTTGGAGCTTTTGAACACAATTATATTGCAAAACCTTAATTTCTGTACTTTTTACCCAGTTAAAATTCCAACGGGTCAATTGAAAGGCCCATTTAGACCTGCTCGTCCGAAACCTCTACAAAAAGGAACGCAAAAATGTTTTATTCAAATATTAGGAGTTCATGTAATTGATTAGGAGCTTTTCAACACAATTATATTGCAAAACCTCAATTTCTGTACTTTTTACTCTGTTAAAATTCGAACGGGTCCATTGAAAGGCCCATTTCGACCTGCTCGTCCGAAACCTCTACAAAAAGGACTGCAAAACAAGTTTTAGTCAAATGTTAGGTGTTCAAATAATTGATTTGGAGCTTTTCAACACAATTTTATTGCAAAATCGCAATTTCTGTACTTTTTACTCAATTAAAATTCCAACGGGTCCATTGAAAGGCCCATTTCGACCCGCTCGTCCGAAACCTCTACAAAAAGAATCGCAAAAATATTTTATTCAAATATTAGGAGTTCAAATAATTGAGTAGGAGCTTTTCAACACGATTATATTGCAAAACCTCAATTTCTGTACTTTTTACTCAGATAAAATTCCAACGGGTCTATTGAAAGGCCTATTTAGACCTGCTCGTCCGAAACCTCTACAAAAAGGACCGCAAAAATGTTTTATTCAAATATTAGGAGTTCAAATAATTGATTAGGAGCTTTTCAAATCAATTATATTGCAAAACCTCAATTTCTATACTTTTTACTCAGTTAAAATTCCAACGGGTCCATTGAAAGGCCCATTTGGACCTGCTCGTCTGAAACCTCTACAAAAAGGACCGCAAAAATGTTTTATTCAAATATTAGGAGTTCAAATAATTGATTAGGAGCTTTTTAAATCAATTATCTTTCAAAACATCAATTTCTGTACTTTTTACTCAGTTAAAATTCCAACGGGTCCATTGAAAGGCCCATTCAGACCTGCTCGTCCGAAACCTCTACAAAAAGGACCGCAAAAATGTTTTATTCAAATATTAGGAGTTCAAATAATTGATTAGGAGCTTTTAAACACAATTATATTGCAAAACCTCAATTTCTGTACTTTTTACTCAGTTAAAATTCCAAAAGGTCCATTGAAAGGCCCATTTCGACCCGCTCGTCCGTAACCTCTACAAAAAGGACCGCAAAACAAGTTTTAATCAAATTTTAGGAGTTCATGTAATTGATTAGGAGCTTTTCAACACAATTATATTGCAAAACCTCAATTTCTGTACTTTTTACTCAGATAAAATTCCAACGGGTCTATTGAAAGGCCCATTTAGACATGCTCGTCCGAAACCTCTACAAAAAGGACCGCAAAAATGTTTAATTCAAATATTAGGAGTTCAAATAATTAATTAGGAGCTTTTCAAATCAATTATATTGCAAAAACTCAATTTCTGTACTTTTTACTCAGTTAAAATTCCAACGGGTCCATTGAAAGGCCCTTTTAGACCTGCTCGTCCGAAACCTCGACAAAGAGGACCGTAAAAATGTTTTATTCAAATATTAGGAGTTCAAATAATTGATTAGGAGCTTTTAAACACAATTATATTGCAAAACCTCAATTTTTGTACTTTTTACTCATTTAAAATTCCAACGGGTCCATTGAAAGGCCCATTTAGACCTGCTCGTCCGAAACCACTACAAAAAGGACCACAAAAATGTTTTATTCAAATATTAGGAGTTCAAATAATTGATTAGGAGTTTTTCAACACAATTATATTGCAAAACCTCAGTTTCTGTACTTTTTACTCAGTTAAAATTCCAACGGGTCCATTGAAAGGCCCATTTAGACCTGCTCGTCCGAAACCTCTACAAAAAGGACCGCAAAAATGTTTTATTCAAATATTAGGAGTTTATATAATTGATTAGGAGCTTTTCAACACAATTATATTGCAAAACCTCAATTTCTGTACTTTTTACTCAGTTAAAATTCCAACGGGTCCATTAAAAGGCCCATTTGGACCTGCTCGTCTGAAACCTCTACAAAAAGGACCGCAAAAATGTTTTATTCAAATATTAGGAGTTCAAATAATTGATTAGGAGCTTTTTAAATCAATTATCTTTCAAAACATCAATTTCTGTACTTTTTACTCAGTTAAAATTCCAACGGGTCCATTGAAAGGCCCATTCAGACCTGCTCGTCCGAAACCTCTACAAAAAGGACCGCAAAAATGTTTTATTCAAATATTAGGAGTTCAAATAATTGATTAGGATCTTTTCAACACAATTATATTTCAAAACCTCAATTTCTGTACTTTTTACTCATTTAAAATTCCAACGGGTCCATTGAAAGGCCCATTTAGAGCTGCTCGTCCGAAACCTCTACAAAAAGGATCGCAAAAATGTTTTATTCAAATATTAGGAGTTCAAATAATTGATTAGGAGCTTCTGAACACAATTATATTGCAAAACCTCAATTTCTGTACTTTTTACTCAGTTAAAATTCCAACGGGTCCATTGAAAGGCCCATTTAGACCTGCTCGTCCGAAACCTCTACAAAAGGACCACAAAAAGGTTTTATTCAAATATTAGGAGTTCAAATAATTGTTTAGGAGCTTTTCAACACAATTATATTGCAAAACCTCAATTTCTGTACTTTTTACTCAGTTAAAATTCCAACAGGTCCATTGAAAGGCTCATTTCGACCTGCTCGTTCGAAACCTCTACAAAAAGGACCGCAAAAATGTTTTATTCAAATATTAGGAGTTCAAATAATTGATTAGGAGCTTTTAAACACAATTATATTGAAAAACCTCAATTTTATAATTTTTAATCAGATAAAATTCCAACGGGTCCATTGAAAGGCCCATTTCGACCTGCTCGTCCGAAACCTCTACAAAAAAGACCACAAAAAGGTTTTATTCAAATATTAGGAGTTCAAATAATTGATCAGGAGCTTTTCAACACAATTATATTGCAAAACCTCAATTTCTGTACTTTTTACTCAGTTAGAATTCCAACAGGTCCATTGAAAGGCCCATTTGACCTGCTCGTCCGAAACTTCTACAAAAAGGACAGCAAAAATGTTTTATTCAAATATTAGGAGTTCAAATAATTGATTAGGAGCTTTTAAACACAATTATATTGAAAAACCTCAATTTTATACTTTTTACTCAGATAAAATTCCAACGGGTCCATTGAAAGGCCCATTTCGACTTGCTCGTCCGAAACCTCTACAAAAAGGACCACAAAAAGGTTTTATTCAAATATTAGGAGTTCAAATAATTGATTAGGAGCTTTTCCACACAATTATATTGCAAAACCTCAATTTCTGTACTTTTTACTCAGTTAAAATTCCAACGGGTCTATTGAAAGGCCCATTTATGTAACGCCCCGGTTTTGGGCTTGGAAGTCTTGGGCGTTGACCGGTTGGTCAAAGTGCTGTTCGAATCGTGAGAGGTTAAATTAGGAAAGCCTAGTTCGGGTTGCATAAAAATTATGGAAAAATGTTCTAAAATCATCTTTTATTATAATTAAGTGAACTGTGAAATCAATTTTGGAAAATGAGTTTCGGAAATGTGACATTTTGGCTAGTGACCAAAATGTAATTTTTGAAAGTTTGGTGGCTATTTTATAAAGGGTTGAAACTTTGAATCTTTAAGGAGCTATTTACCCAAAGGGAGTTTCTCCAGATTTTTCTAAGATATTTTAGCCCATAATTCTGATTTTAAAAGAATAAAAAGGAGGGAAAATCCAAATTTAGCTATTTTCTCATTTAACTACCTATTTTCTCTCTATCTTTTCTCTCAACCCAAACACTCATTTTCCAGAGATCTTGTTCTGATTTTCTCACCTAAAAACCTTCTTTCAACTCTCATTTGATTGCAAATCATTGTGTCTTCAAATCCTCTTCAATTGCTTCAAGTTTCATCAAGCTTTTCTATTCCAAAAAGAGGAGAAACTCAAGTTTGGAGGTAAGAACGTCCTTCTCCTCTGAACTTCAAGTTCTTTAATGAAATTCCTAAAGTTTTCAATCCTAAATTGATGTTTGATTAAAGGTTTTTAAGTTGATTTATGGATCTTGGCTAATTATGCAAGATTTTGATGATTTCACTTGATTTTCGTTTGATCTGTTAAATCAGTGTTTTGAGAAGTGTTTTTGATGTTAAATGATCATTAAATTGATGTGGAAATGAGTCTTGATTGATGCAATCCCGGATAGGTTGGGTTTCCTAATTTTAGCTTATGTTTTAAGGTAGCTTTTGTGGTGATCTTGTGGATCTGGTGTTGCTGGAGGTATAAGGATGGTTGTAGGTTGTTTTTAGATGTTAAATGATGTTAATGGAAGTGAGGTTTTGCTGGTTTGTGGCTGGGCTTTGTTTAGAAGTGTTTCGGATGCATTTTCGGTTGTGTTTGGTGGCCGAAAATGGAGGTTTTGTGAGAGCAGCGAGTTTAGATGCTTTCATTGAAGCAATTAATGCATGATGATGCATTAATCCTCTGCTTTAATGTGTTGGAACAGGGGAGGCATCCTTGGATCCAAGATTTGTTGATCCGGAGGCTTGTTTTGGTGTTTTGGCTTGAAGCGAAGTGGTAATCGGTGAGTGAAAAATGGATTTACAGCTTTAAAACCAAGGGTTGAAGGTTTTGGGAGCTTAGTATAAGTCTAAACAACTTTGCTAAGCTCAAGTGTAAGTTTTCGGATTACTCTCTTTAAGTGGTGGCCATGTTTTGATGAAATGTGAAATGATGATTTTGCATGATTTGCTACTGTTTTGGAAAGCATGTTTTAGCATGTTAATTACTGATGTTTTAGCATGATTTATGCTGATGATTTAAGCCATGTGTTGAAGGTGTCTCTAGGTAAGAGTACCTTGTTTTTATGCATTGTTAAATGATGATTTAATGCTTTGAAATGCATGATGAAATGGCTTGGTTTAAATGCTTTAAAACAGTGGACTATGTGGTGTATAAAGTGTATATTGGCAAGTGATGGTTTGTAAAAGTGAAGGTCACTAAGGTGGTTAAAAGTCCTTGAGTGAGCCTTGTTATCTAAGATCATCAAGGTGGTTAAAAGTCCTTGGATGAATCTTGTTGCGGACTCTAAGGTGGTTAAAAGTCCTTAGGTGCTCCTTTCCATGGTGGTTAAAAGTCCATGGGGCCAAGGTATTTAAAAGTCCTTGGGGCCAAGGTGTTTAAAAGTCCTTGGGGTAATTCAAGTTACGGACACAAAGGTGGTTAAAAGTCCTTGTGTGGTCCATTCATGGTGTTTAAAAGTCCATGGCCAAGGTGTTTAAAAGTCCTTGGGGTCCAAGGTGTTTAAAAGTCCTTGGGGAAAGTTGTTGAACTTGATTTCTAAATGAAATGTATCACTTGAGCCAATATGACATGTATAGTACATGAGCTGCATGAGATGCATGATTTAATGTTTATGTTGAAGCATGAGATGCTAGTTTGAATGAAATGTGGAAGCATGATATTGCTTGATTTAAAGTATGCTTTGAGCATGTGTAAAGGTTGTTTACAAGCATGATTTACAAATGGTTTTTAAATGCATTATTGAATGGTTTTTTAAAGAGCACTCCTCACTAAGCTTTGGCTTACGCTCTCTCGTTTTCTTGATTCAATAATGCAGAGCATTAGAGTGCATTGAGGGCAGAAAGAGGAGGCAAGCAAACAAGTACAAGTAAAGCTCAATGTATGAAGGTTTTATAAGTGTTTTAGCTTTTGTATGTTTTTGGCAATGGGGGACCAATGTATTTGTTTTGGGAGGTGTTAATGACTCCCTAAGTATGTTGAATGTGGTTGATGTCGTTGGTTTTTGGATTGAACCTTATATGCTTGTTTTGCAAGTTGATGCTTGAGTGGATAGCTTGTGTAGGAAGCATGACCTTAAATTTGGGGCTTTTTGCATGAGATGTGATTTTGCTGAATTGATGATGCTTGGATGTCTTAAAAATGTTTAATTGCATGCTGGTAAAGTTTGGTGATGTTTGGAGCATGTTTGAGTGTCCAATTGCATGATCTAGTATGCTTGTTTGCTGATTTTCGTGCAGGCGTTTCGGAACAGGGGTGTACCGTTTCGGAACGGGTGCCTTACATGAACCCAGGCGTCCGAAACGGTATGCACCGTTTCGAAACGGTCTAGCCTCTGCCGAGGCCATGTTCCAGAACCCGTTTCGGAACGGCCCGTGTTTCGGAACAGGGCTAGCCTGTTTCGGAACGGTCGACCGTTAGGGGGCTGACATGGTAGTTATATGTTTTGAAATGTTTGCGTTTTGGTCCTGAATCTTGTATGATCAATTGCATGAGCTGTGGATGTCCTGTTGAGCTGAAATTTCACAGAGAAGCATGAAACATGACTAATTTCAAGATGGTAACTTTAATTTGGGTTAAGTCCCTTAATTTATCAGAATTTACAATTTGGTCCCTAAAGTTGTAATTTGTTCAATTGGGTCCCTGTTTGATCTCTGATGTTTGTGATCTTTCGATATGTTGTTTGTATGGTCACACTTAAGGTTAATGTGCATCTAGACAAGACTAAAAAGAAAAAAAAAGGGTCGTTAACCAAGGTTGACTTTCGGGTTGACTTTGGTTTTCCCCGTGTAATCTTCGTAGTTCGGGTCAACCGTCTAGACCGGGCTACGGGGGTTACATTTGGTGGTATCAGAGCCAGGTTCTCGAGTAATTGGGAATGTGTGTATGCATGATTGAAGCATGGGTTGGTTTGTATGCTTGTTGAGTGAAAGCGTGTTCAGTGATTTGTGATGATGATGTGTATGTGATGCATGTTGTGATGATGCATGATGAGGGTACCCATTGCCAAACAAAAGCTAAAGAGATGATGTTGTTTTCGAAAGAAATTGAGCTTGAATACTTGGAAATTTGCTTACCTTGCTGGTCCTGACTTGTTTTATTTTGTATTGTTGTGCATGGTAAAAGTATGGCACCACGTAGAGAGTTAAGGAGTAGCGCGAGAGCTACGACCCCGGAGGGGAATGTGAATGATGAGCACACTGGTAGTGCTGTGATACCTCCTCCTCCACCTGGTGGTGGTGGTGCGGAGAGGGAAAGAGCTGGAGCTGGAGCTGAGGCAGCTGGTGTTGGAGCTGCAGGACCTGAAGTTGGTCAAGGGCAAGCGATGCCTGACATGTCTGTGCTGGTACAAGCTATTGCGGGTGCGTTTCGAGCAGCTGGAGCTGGAGCTCAAGGAGCTGGGCATCAGGGGGATGCTGGTGCTAGACTACCCTTGGAACGTTTGCGCAGTCTTGGTGGGACTGAGTTTAGGGGTATGTCAGCTGAGAGGTCTGAAACATGGCTGGAAAGTACCAAGCGTGTCTTGGGACAAATGAGTTGCACTGATGTGCAGAAGTTGGGATGTGTGGTGTCACTGTTGCAAGGTGATGCTTATACGTGGTGGACGAGCACAATCTCTGGGATGGCTGATGCTGATGTTACTTGGACGTTCTTTCAGCATGCGTTCAAGAGGAGATATCTGGGAGTTAGATATCTGGATGAAAAGAAGCGTGAATTCATGTCTCTGACCCAAGGGAACATGAGTGTGGCTGAGTATGAGGTGCAGTTTGTACGTCTTAGCCAGTATGCACCGGAGCTGGTACCTGATGAGCGCGAGAGGTGCGAAAGGTTCCGTTATGGTTTGGTGACGGAGGTTAAGACCTATATGTTGGCAGCTGAGTACAATGATTTTGATGTGTTGGTTAGTCGGTCCAAGGACATTGAGATGAACCTGAGTTTGTCTGCTAAGGGTGCTGGAGCTAGTTCTGGGAAGAGAGCTGCTGAGTATAGTTCCGGAGGTCGGAACAAGAGAGGGCGTGATCAGAGGTTTCAGTCCTCGTCTAAGAGAGGTGGAGGTGCACCTGCTAGGGGTGGCAATGCTAGAGCTGACCCTAGTGCCTGTTGGATTTGTGGTTCTCGTGGTCACTTGAAGCGTGACTGTCCTCGTGCTGGAAGGGAGGTGCAAGCTCCTGTGATGGCAGCTGGTTATGAGTGCTGGAACTGTGGTTCAGCTGATCATCTGAGACGTGATTGTCCGAGGATGGCTGGTGGTCAAGAGCGTGCTCCTGTCGCAGCACCGCAGAGAGGTCGTGGGCGCGGCCGTGGTAATTTTCAGAGGCGAGAGGAAGGTGGACGTGGTGTAGCTCATGTTGTGGCTATTCAACCTGAGGGTGGAGGCCAAGCGAGGGTGTATGCTCAGCGCGAGGGAAGGAATGATGCTGATGTGATTGCAGGTACCTTTACCTTGCAATCCTTGTCATTGCTTTCTTTGATTGATTCTGGATCTACGCATTCATACATTCTTCGTGAGCATGCTGAGTTGCTTGGTTTGCCTGTTGAGTCTTTGGATGTTGGTGTTAGAGTCACTAGTTCTTTTGGTGAAACTGTTGTGACTCGTAAGCTTTTTAGAAGGTGTCCTTTGGTTGTTCAAGAGCATGTCTTTCATGTTGATCTTATGGAGTTGCCCTTTTATGGTTTTGATGTGATCCTTGGTATGGATTGGCTTGCTGAGCATCGTGCTGTTGTGGATTGTGAGAATAAGCGGGTTTCGCTTAAGCTTGCGGATGATTATGAAGTGGTGGTGGTTGGTGAGAATGTGAAGTTTCTTGCCAATGTTGTTTCTACCTTGGAGGCGAGCAGGATGCTGAGGCAAGGTTGTGAAGCTTTTCTAGCTTTCGTGATGAATCCTAGTTCGAAGGAGCTGAGGGTGCAGGATATCAGGGTTGTGAAGGAGTTCCCTGATGTTTTTCCTGAGGAGTTGCCTGGTTTACCTCCTAATCGTGAGGTGGAGTTTGGTATTGAGCTGTATGAGAATACCACTCCTGTGTCCATTACTCCCTATAGAATGGCACCTAAGGAGCTGAAGGAGCTGAAGACGCAGTTGCAAGAGTTGCTTGATCGTGGTTTCATCCGGCCGAGTGTTTCACCTTGGGGTGCTCCTGTCTTGTTTGTGAAGAAGAAAGATGGTACGATGAGGATGTGCATTGATTACCGTCAGCTGAACAAGTTGACTATCAAGAATCGGTATCCTTTGCCGAGGATTGATGATCTCTTTGATCAATTTCGGGGAGCTGCTGTGTTCTCCAAGATTGACTTGAGGTCAGGGTATTATCAGTTGAAGGTGAAGGATGTGGATGTGCCTAAGACAGCTTTCAGGACAAGGTATGGGCATTATGAGTTCCTTGTGATGCCGTTTGGTCTGACAAATGCTCCTGCTGCTTTCATGGACATGATGAATCGTGTTTTTCATGAATACCTGGATAAGTTCGTTGTGGTGTTCATTGATGATATCCTTGTGTACTCGCGTACTGAGGAAGAGCACAAAGAGCATTTGAGGATTGTGTTGCAAGCTTTGTTGGAGAATCAGCTTTATGCTAAGCTGAGCAAGTGTGAGTTCTGGCTTAGAGAGGTGGTTTTTCTTGGGCATGTGGTCTCAGCCGAGGGGATTCGTGTTGATCCTCAGAAGATTGAAGCGGTGATGAATTGGAAAGTTCCTAAGTCTGTTCAGGAGGTCCGTAGTTTCCTTGGTTTGGCAGGATACTACCGGAGGTTTGTAGATGGTTTTTCCAGGATTGCTGCTCCTTTGACGAAGTTGCTGCAGAAAGATGTTAAGTATGAGTGGACAGAAGCAAGGCAGCAAGCTTTTGAGAAGCTGAAGATGGCTTTGACGCAGGCTCCTATCTTGATTCAGCCTGAATCAGGGAAAGAGTTTGTAGTCTACAGTGATGCATCCTATGTTGGTTTGGGGTGTGTGCTGATGCAAGAGGGTAAGGTTGTGGCTTATGCGTCGCGGCAGTTGAAGGTGCATGAGCGCAATTATCCTACGCATGATATTGAGCTGGCTGCAGTGGTTTTTGCTCTGAAGATCTGGAGGCATTATCTGTATGGTGAGAAGTGTACTGTGTACACGGATCACAAGAGTTTGAGGTATCTGATGTCTCAGAAGGAGTTGAATCTCAGGCAGCGACGTTGGTTGGAGTTGCTCAAGGATTATGACCTGACGATAGAGTATCATCCTGGAAAGGCCAATGTTGTTGCGGATGCCTTGAGTAGAAAGGTAGCTGTTGAGCTGAGAGCTATGTTTGCTAGCTTGAGCATATCGCAGGATGGTGGTCTTGTTGCTGAGTTGCAAGTGAAACCTTCGTTGGTTCAGTTGATCAAGGATAAGCAGTTGTTGGATGATTCCTTGGTGTCTCATGTTCAGGATATCGCGGAGGGTAGGCCTTCGGATTTCTGTTTTAATGAGGATGGGGTGTTGTGTTTTGGTAATCGGATAGTAGTGCCTGCTGATGCTGAGTTGAGGCATGCTATTCTAGCTGAAGGTCATAGTAGTCCTTTTGCTATGCATCCTGGTAGTACAAAGATGTATCGCGATCTTCGTGATGAGTACTATTGGGTAGGGTTGAAGAAGGATGTTGCAGAGTTCGTGAGCAAGTGTTTGGTGTGTCAGCGCGTTAAGGCTGAACATCAGGTTCCTTCTGGTTTGTTGCAACCGTTGAGAATCCCTGAATGGAAGTGGGAGAGGGTTACCATGGATTTTGTATCTGGTTTGCCTTTGTCTCCGTCGAAGAAGAATTCTGTTTGGGTGATTGTGGATCGCCTGACGAAGTGTGCGCATTTCTTGCCTGTGCATACTACGTTTTCTTTGGATAAGCTGGCAGAGCTGTACGTTGCTGAGGTTGTGAGGTTGCATGGTGTGCCTAAGTCGATCGTGTCGGATAGGGATCCGAGGTTCACATCGCGTTTTTGGCAGTGTTTGCATCAAGCTCTGGGTACAAGGTTGCATTTCAGTACATCCTATCATCCTCAGTCGGATGGCCAGTCTGAGCGTGTTATTCAGATTTTGGAGGATATGTTGAGATGCTGCGTGATAGAGTTCCAAGGTTCTTGGGAGAAGCATCTGCCTTTGGTTGAGTTCGCTTACAACAACAGTTATCAGGCGAGTATACATATGGCACCTTATGAGGCTCTGTATGGGAGGAAGTGTAGGACTCCTCTGTGTTGGGCTGAAACTGGTCAAAAGTTGGTTTCGATGCCTGCTTTGTTGAAAGGTGCCATCGAGAGGGTGAAGCTCATTTGTGAGAGGTTGAAGGCTGCTTCTGATCGGCAGAAGTCTTACGCGGATTTGAAGCGTAAGGAGATAGAGTTTGCGGTGGGTGATCGCGTGTTCTTGAAGGTTTCGCCTTGGAAGAAGGTGATGAGGTTTGGTCGGAAGGGTAAGCTGAGCCCTAGATACATTGGACCGTATGAGGTTGTTGAGCGTGTGGGTCCTGTTGCGTATCGGTTGAGGTTACCTCAGGAGTTGGAGAAGATTCATGATGTGTTCCATGTTTCTATGCTCCGGAGGTATATATCTGATCCTTCGCATGTGTTGCCTGTGGAGGAAGTAGAATTGAATCCGGATTTGACCTATGATGAGGAACCGGTGAAGGTTCTGGATTCGGATAGCAAAGTTCTTCGTGGCAAGACCATTGAGTTGGTGAAGGTGCTGTGGAAGCATCGCGGTGTTGAGGAGGCCACGTGGGAGCGGAAGGAAGATATGCTGAAGCAATTTCCTTATCTCTTTCCTTCAGGTAAATTTCGAGGACGAAATTTCTTAAGGGGGGGAGAGTTGTAACGCCCCGGTTTTGGGCTTGGAAGTCTTGGGCGTTGACCTGTTGGTCAAAGTGCTGTTCGAATCGTGAGAGGTTAAATTAGGAAAGCCTAGTTCGGGTTGCATAAAAATTATGGAAAAATGTTCTAAAATCATCTTTTATTATAATTAAGTGAACTGTGAAATCAATTTTGGAAAATGAGTTTCGGAAATGTGACATTTTGGCTAGTGACCAAAATGTAATTTTTGAAAGTTTGGTGGCTATTTTATAAAGGGTTGAAACTTTGAATCTTTAAGGAGCTATTTACCCAAAGGGAGTTTCTCCAGATTTTTCTAAGATATTTTAGCCCATAATTCTGATTTTAAAAGAATAAAAAGGAGGGAAAATCCAAATTTAGCTATTTTCTCATTTAACTACCTATTTTCTCTCTATCTTTTCTCTCAACCCAAACACTCATTTTCTAGAGATCTTGTTCTGATTTTCTCACCTAGAAACCTTCTTTCAACTCTCATTTGATTGCAAATCATTGTGTCTTCAAATCCTCTTCAATTGCTTCAAGTTTCATCAAGCTTTTCTATTCCAAAAAGAGGAGAAACTCAAGTTTGGAGGTAAGAACGTCCTTCTCCTCTGAACTTCAAGTTCTTTAATGAAATTCCTAAAGTTTTCAATCCTAAATTGATGTTTGATTAAAGGTTTTTAAGTTGATTTATGGATCTTGGCTAATTATGCAAGATTTTGATGATTTCACTTGATTTTCGTTTGATCTGTTAAATCAGTGTTTTGAGAAGTGTTTTTGATGTTAAATGATCATTAAATTGATGTGGAAATGAGTCTTGATTGATGCAATCCCGGATAGGTTGGGTTTCCTAATTTTAGCTTGTGTTTTAAGGTAGCTTTTGTGGTGATCTTGTGGATCTGGTGTTGCTGGAGGTATAAGGATGGTTGTAGGTTGTTTTTAGATGTTAAATGATGTTAATGGAAGTGAGGTTTTGCTGGTTTGTGGCTGGGCTTTGTTTAGAAGTGTTTCGGATGCATTTTCGGTTGTGTTTGGTGGCCGAAAATGGAGGTTTTGTGAGAGCAGCGAGTTTAGATGCTTTCATTGAAGCAATTAATGCATGATGATGCATTAATCCTCTGCTTTAATGTGTTGGAACAGGGGAGGCATCCTTGGATCCAAGATTTGTTGATCCGGAGGCTTGTTTTGGTGTTTTGGCTTGAAGCGAAGTGGTAATCGGTGAGTGAAAAATGGATTTACAGCTTTAAAACCAAGGGTTGAAGGTTTTGGGAGCTTAGTATAAGTCTAAACAACTTTGCTAAGCTCAAGTGTAAGTTTTCGGATTACTCTCTTTAAGTGGTGGCCATGTTTTGATGAAATGTGAAATGATGATTTTGCATGATTTGCTACTGTTTTGGAAAGCATGTTTTAGCATGTTAATTACTGATGTTTTAGCATGATTTATGCTGATGATTTAAGCCATGTGTTGAAGGTGTCTCTAGGTAAGAGTACCTTGTTTTTATGCATTGTTAAATGATGATTTAATGCTTTGAAATGCATGATGAAATGGCTTGGTTTAAATGCTTTAAAACAGTGGACTATGTGGTGTATAAAGTGTATATTGGCAAGTGATGGTTTGTAAAAGTGAAGGTCACTAAGGTGGTTAAAAGTCCTTGAGTGAGCCTTGTTATCTAAGATCGTCAAGGTGGTTAAAAGTCCTTGGATGAATCTTGTTGCGGACTCTAAGGTGGTTAAAAGTCCTTAGGTGCTCCTTTCCATGGTGGTTAAAAGTCCATGGGGCCAAGGTGTTTAAAAGTCCTTGGGGCCAAGGTGTTTAAAAGTCCTTGGGGTAATTCAAGTTACGGACACAAAGGTGGTTAAAAGTCCTTGTGTGGTCCATTCATGGTGTTTAAAAGTCCATGGCCAAGGTGTTTAAAAGTCCTTGGGGTCCAAGGTGTTTAAAAGTCCTTGGGGAAAGTTGTTGAACTTGATTTCTAAATGAAATGTATCACTTGAGCCAATATGACATGTATAGTACATGAGCTGCATGAGATGCATGATTTAATGTTTATGTTGAAGCATGAGATGCTAGTTTGAATGAAATGTGGAAGCATGATATTGCTTGATTTAAAGTATGCTTTGAGCATGTGTAAAGGTTGTTTACAAGCATGATTTACAAATGGTTTTTAAATGCATTATTGAATGGTTTTTTAAAGAGCACTCCTCACTAAGCTTTGGCTTACGCTCTCTCGTTTTCTTGATTCAATAATGCAGAGCATTAGAGTGCATTGAGGGCAGCAAGAGGAGGCAAGCAAACAAGTACAAGTAAAGCTCAATGTATGAAGGTTTTATAAGTGTTTTAGCTTTTGTATGTTTTTGGCAATGGGGGACCAATGTATTTGTTTTGGGAGGTGTTAATGACTCCCTAAGTATGTTGAATGTGGTTGATGTCGTTGGTTTTTGGATTGAACCTTATATGCTTGTTTTGCAAGTTGATGCTTGAGTGGATAGCTTGTGTAGGAAGCATGACCTTAAATTTGGGGCTTTTTGCATGAGATGTGATTTTGCTGAATTGATGATGCTTGGATGTCTTAAAAATGTTTAATTGCATGCTGGTAAAGTTTGGTGATGTTTGGAGCATGTTTGAGTGTCCAATTGCATGATCTAGTATGCTTGTTTGCTGATTTTCGTGCAGGCGTTTCGGAACAGGGGTGTACCGTTTCGGAACGGGTGCCTTACATGAACCCAGGCGTCCGAAACGGTATGCACCGTTTCGAAACGGTTTAGCCTCTGCCGAGGCCATGTTCCGGAACCCGTTTCGGAACGGCCCGTGTTTCGGAACAGGGCTAGCCTGTTTCGGAACGGTCGACCGTTAGGGGGCTGACATGGTAGTTATATGTTTTGAAATGTTTGCGTTTTGGTCCTGAATCTTGTATGATCAATTGCATGAGCTGTGGATGTCCTGTTGAGCTGAAATTTCACAGAGAAGCATGAAACATGACTAATTTCAAGATGGTAACTTTAATTTGGGTTAAGTCCCTTAATTTATCAGAATTTACAATTTGGTCCCTAAAGTTGTAATTTGTTCAATTGGGTCCCTGTTTGATCTCTGATGTTTGTGATCTTTCGATATGTTGTTTGTATGGTCACACTTAAGGTTAATGTGCATCTAGACAAGACTAAAAAGAAAAAAAAGGGTCGTTAACCAAGGTTGACTTTCGGGTTGACTTTGGTTTTCCCCGTGTAATCTTCGTAGTTCGGGTCAACCGTCTAGACCGGGCTACGGGGGTTACAATTTAGACCTACTCGTACGAAACCTCTACAAAAAGGACCGCAAAAATGTTTTATTCAAACATTATGAGTTCAAATGATTGATTAGGATCTTTTCAAATCAATTATATTGCAAAACCTCAATTTCTGTACTTTTTACTCAGTTAAAATTCCAACGGGTCCATTGAAAGGCCCATTTAGACCTGCTCATCCGTAACCTCTACAAAAAGGACCGCAAAAATGTTTTATTCAAATATTAGGAGTTCAAATAAGTGATTAGAAGCTTTTCAACACAATTATATTGCAAAACCTCAGTTTCTGTACTTTTAACTCAGTTAAAATTCCAACGGGTCCATTGAAAGGCCCATTTAGACCTGCTCATCTGAAACCTCTACAAAAAGGACCGCAAAAATGTTTTATTCAAATATTAGGAGTTCAAATAATTGATTAGGAGCTTTTAAAATCAATTATATTGCAAAACCTCAATTTCTATACTTTTTACTCAATTAAAATTCCAACGGGTCCATTGAAAGGCCCATTTAGACCTGCTCGTCCGAAACCTCTACAAAAAGGACCGCAAAAATGTTTTATTCAAATATTAGGAGTTCAAATAATTTATTAGGAGCTTTTCAACACAATTATATTGCAAAACCTCAATTTTTGTACTTTTTACTCAGTTAAAATTCCAACGGGTCTATTGAAAGGCCCATTTAGACCTGCTCCTCCGAAACCTCTACAAAAAGGACCGCAAAAATGTTTTATTCAAATATTAGGAGTTCAAATAATTGATTAGGAGCTTTTCAAATCAATTATATTGCAAAACCTCAATTTCTGTACTTTTTACTCAGTTAAAATTCCAACGGGTCCATTGAAAGGCCCATTTAGACCTGCTCGTCCGAAACCTCTACAAAAAGGACCGCAAAAAGGTTTTATTTAAACATTATGAGTTCAAATGATTGATTCGGATCTTTTCAAATCAATTATATTGCAAAACCTCAATTTCTGTACATTTTTACTCAGTTAAAATTCCAACGGGTCCATTGAAAGTCCAATTTCGACTTGCTCGTCCGAAACCTCTACAAAAAGGACCACAAAAAGGTTTTATTCAAATATTAGGAGTTCAAATAATTGATTAGGAGCTTTTCAACACAATTATATTGCAAAACCTCAATTTCTGTACTTTTTACTCAGTTAAAATTCCAACGGGTCTATTGAAAGGCCCATTTAGACCTACTCGTCCGAAACCTCTACAAAAAGGACCACAAAAATGTTTTATTCAAACATTATGAGTTCAAATGATTGATTAGGATCTTTTCAATTCAATTATATTGCAAAACCTCAATTTCTGTACTTTTTACTAAGTTAAAATTCCAACGGGTCCAATGAAAGTCCCATTTAGACCTGCTCATCCGAAACCTCTACAAAAAGGACCGCAAAAATGTTTTATTCAAATATTAGGAGTTCAAATAATTGATTAGGAGCTTTTCAACACAATTATATTGCAAAACCTCAGTTTCTGTACTTTTAACTCAGTTAAAATTCCAACGGGTCCATTGAAAGGCCCATTTAGACCTGCTCGTCTGAAACCTCTACAAAAAGGACCGCAAAAATGTTTTATTCAAATATTAGGAGTTCAAATAATTGATTAGGAGCTTTTTAAATCAATTATATTGCAAAACCTCAATTTCTATACTTTTTACTCAGTTAAAATTCCAACGGGTCCATTGAAAGGCCCATTTAGACCTGCTCGTCCGAAACCTCTACAAAAAGGACCGCAAAAATGTTTTATTCAAATATTAGGAGTTCAAATAATTTATAAGGAGCTTTTCAACACAATTATATTGCAAAACCTCAATTTCTGTACTTTTTACTCAGTTAAAATTCCAACAGGTCTATTGAAAGGCCCATTTTGACCTGCTCCTCCGAAACCACTACAAAAAGGACCGCAAAAATGTTTTATTCAAATATTAGGAGTTCAAATAATTGATTAGGAGCTTTTCAAATCAATTATATTTCAAAACCTCAATTTATGTAATTTTTACTCAGTTAGAATTCCAACAGGTCCATTGAAAGGCGCATTTGACCTGCTCGTCCGAAACTTCTACAAAAAGGACCGCAAAAATGTTTTATTCAAATATTAGGAGTTCAATTAATTGATCAGGAGCTTTTCAACACAATTATATTGCAAAACCTATATTTCTGTACTTTTTACTCAGTTAGAATTCCAACAGGTCCATTGAAAGGCCCATTTGACCTGCTCGTCCGAAACTTCTACAAAAAGGACCGCAAAAATGTTTTATTCAAATATTAGGAGTTCAAATAATTGATTAGGAGCTTTTAAACACAATTATATTGAAAAACCTCAATTTTATAATTTTTACTCAGATAAAATTCCAACGGGTCCATTGAAAGGCCCATTCCGACTTGCTCGTCCGAAACCTCTACAAAAAGGACCACAAAAAGGTTTTATTCAAATATTAGGAGTTCAAATAATTGATTAGGAGCTTTTCCACACAATTATATTGCAAAACCTCAATTTCTGTACTTTTTACTCAGTTAAAATTCCAACGGGTCTATTGAAAGGCCCATTTAGACCTACTCGTCCGAAACCTCTACAAAAAGGACCGCAAAAATGTTTTATTCAAAAATTATGAGTTCAAATGATTGATTAGGATCTTTTCAAATCAATTATATTGCAAAACCTCAATTTCTGTACTTTTAACTCAGTTAAAATTCCAACGGGTCCATTGAAAGGCCCATTTAGACCTGCTCATCTGAAACCTCTACAAAAAGGACCGCAAAAATGTTTTATTCAAATATTAGGAGTTCAAATAATTGATTAGGAGCTTTTAAAATCAATTATATTGCAAAACCTCAATTTCTATACTTTTTACTCAGTTAAAATTACTACGGGTCCATTGAAAGGCCCATTTAGACCTGCTCGTCCGAAACCTCTACAAAAAGGACCACAAAAATGTTTTATTCAAATATTAGGAGTTCAAATAATTTATTAGGAGCTTTTCAACACAATTATATTGCAAAACCTCAATTTTTGTACTTTTTACTCAGTTAAAATTCCAACGGGTCTATTGAAAGGCCCATTTAGACCTGCTCCTCCGAAACCTCTACAAAAAGGACCGCAAAAATGTTTTATTCAAATATTAGGAGTTCAAATAATTGATTAGGAGCTTTTCAAATCAATTATATTGCAAAACCTCAATTTCTGTACTTTTTACTCAGTTAAAATTCCAACGGGTCCATTGAAAGGCCCATTTAGACCTGCTCGTCCGAAACCTCTACAAAAACGACCGCAAAAATGTTTTATTTAAACATTATGAGTTCAAATGATTGATTCGGATCTTTTCAAATCAATTATATTGCAAAACCTCAATTTCTGTACATTTTTACTCAGTTAAAATTCCAACGGGTCCATTGAAAGTCCCATTTCGACTTGCTCGTCCGAAACCTCTACAAAAAGGAACACAAAAAGGTTTTATTTAAATATTAGGAGTTCAAATAATTGATTAGGAGCTTTTCAACACAATTATATTGCAAAACCTCAATTTCTGTACTTTTTACTCAGTTAAAATTCCAACGGGTCTATTGAAAGGCCCATTTAGACCTACTCGTCCGAAACCTCTACAAAAAGGACCACAAAAATGTTTTATTCAAACATTATGAGTTCAAATGATTGATTAGGATCTTTTCAATTCAATTATATTGCAAAACCTCAATTTCTGTACTTTTTACTCAGTTAAAATTCCAACGGGTCCAATGAAAGTCCCATTTAGACCTGCTCATCCGAAACCTCTACAAAAAGGACCGCAAAAATGTTTTATTCAAATATTAGGAGTTCAAATAATTGATTAGGAGCTTTTCAACACAATTATATTGCAAAACCTCAGTTTCTGTACTTTTAACTCAGTTAAAATTCCAACGGGTCCATTGAAAGGCCCATTCAGACCTGCTCGTCCGAAACCTCTACAAAAAGGACCGCAAAAATGTTTTATTCAAATATTAGGAGTTCAAATAATTTATAAGGAGCTTTTCAACACAATTATATTGCAAAACCTCAATTTCTGTACTTTTTACTCAGTTAAAATTCCAACGGGTCTATTGAAAGGCCCATTTTGACATGCTCCTCCGAAACCACTACAAAAAGGACCGCAAAATGTTTTATTCAAATATTAGGAGTTCAAATAATTGATTAGGAGCTTTTCAAATCAATTATATTGCAAAACCTCAATTTCTGTACTTTTTACTCAGTTAAAATTCCAACGGGTCCATTGAAAGGCCCATTTAGACCTGCTCGTCCGAAACCTCTACAAAAAGGACCGCAAAAATGTTTTATTCAAACATTATGAGTTCAAATGATTGATTAGGATCTTTTCAAATCAATTATATTGCAAAACCTCAATTTCTGTACTTTTTACTCAGTTAAAATTCCAACGGGTCCATTGAAAGGCCCATTTAGACCTGCTCGTCTGAAACCTCTACAAAAAGGACCGCAAAAATGTTTTATTCAAATATTAGGAGTTCAAATAATTGATTAGGAGCTTTTTAAATCAATTATATTGCAAAACCTCAATTTCTATACTTTTTACTCAGTTAAAATTCCAACGGGTCCATTGAAAGGCCCATTTAGACCTGCTCGTCCGAAACCTCTACAAAAAGGACCGCAAAAATGTTTTATTCAAATATTAGGAGTTCAAATAATTTATTAGGAGCTTTTCAACACAATTATATTGCAAAACCTCAATTTCTGTACTTTTTACTCAGTTAAAATTCCAACGGGTCTATTGAAAGGCCCATTTAGACCTGCTCCTCCGAAACCTCTACAAAAAGGACCGCAAAAATGTTTTATTCAAATATTAGGAGTTCAAATAATTGATTAGGAGCTTTTCAAATCAATTATATTGAAAAACCTCAATTTCTGTACTTTTTACTCAGTTAAAATTCCAACGGGTCCATTGAAAGGCCCATTTAGACCTGCTCGTCCGAAACCTCTACAAAAAGGACCGCAAAAATGTTTTATTCAAATATTAGGAGTTAAAATAATTGATTAGGAGCTTTTCAACATAATTATATTGTAAAACCTCAATTTCTGTACTTTTTACTCATTTAAAATTCCAACGGGTCCATTGAAAGGCCCATTTCGACTAGCTCGTCCGAAACCTCTACAAAAAGGACTGCAAAACAAGTTTTAATCAAATTTTAGGAGTTCATGTAATTGATTAGGAGCCATTCAACACAATGATATTGCAAAACCTCAATTTCTGTACTTTTTACTCAGTTAAAATTCCAACAGGTCCATTGAAAGGCCCATTTAGAACTGCTCGTCCGAAACCTCTACAAAAAGGACTGCAAAAATGTTTTATTCAAATATTAGGAGTTCAAATAATTGATTAGGAGCTTTTGAACATAATTATATTGCAAAACCTCAATTTATGTTCTTTTTACTTAGTTAAAATTCCAACAGGTCCATTGAAAGGCCCATTTCGACCAGCTTGTCCGAAACCTCTACAAAAAGGATCGCAAAACAAGTTTTAATCAAATTTTAGGAGTTCATATAATTGATTAGGAGCTTTTCAACACAACTATATTGCAAAACCTCAATTTCTGTACTTTTTAATCAGTTAAAATTCCAACGGGTCCATTGAAAAGCGCATTTAGACCTGCTCGTCCGAAACCTCTACAAAAAGGACCGCAAAAATGTTTTATTAAAATATTAGGAGTTCAAATAATTGATTAGGAGCTTTTCAACACAATTATATTGCAAAACCTCAATTTATGTACTTTTTACTCAGTTAAAATTCCAACGGGTCCATTGAAAAGCCCATTTAGACCTGCTCGTCCGAAACCTCTACAAAAAGGACCGCAAAAATGTTTTATTAAAATATTAGGAGTTCAAATAATTAATTAGGAGCTTTTCAACACAATTATATTGCAAAACCTCAATTTCTGTACTTTTTACTCAGTTAAAATTCCTACGGGTCTATAGAAAGGCCCATTTAGACCTACTCGTCCGAAACCTCTACAAAAAGGACCGCAAAAATGTTTTATTCAAATATTAGGAGTACAAATAATTGATTAGGAGCTTTTCAACACAATTATATTGCAAAATCTCAATTTCTGTACTTTTTACTCATTTAAAATTCCAACGGGTCCATTGAAAGGCCCATTTCGACCCGCTCGTCCGAAACCTCTACAAAAAGGACCGCAAAAATATTTTATTCAAATATTAGGAGTTCAAATAATTGAGTAGGAGCTTTTCAACACAATTATATTGCAAAACCTCAATTTCTGTACTTTTTACTCAGATAAAATTTCAAAGGGTCTATTGAAAGGCCCATTTAGACCTGCTTGTCCGAAACCTCTACAAAAAGGACCGCAAAAATGTTTTATTCAAATATTAGGAGTTCAAACAATTGATTAGGAGCTTTTCAAATCAATTATATTGTAAAACCTCAATTTCTGTACTTTTTACTCAGTTAAAATTCCAACGGGTCTATTGAAAGGCCCATTTAGACCTGCTCGTCCGAAACCTCTACAAAAAGGACCGCAAAAATGTTTTATTCAAATATTAGGAGTTCAAATAATTTAATAGGAGCTTTTCAACACAATTATATTGCAAAACCTCAATTTCTGTACTTTTTACTCAGTTAAAATTCCAACGGGTCTATTGAAAGGCCCATTTAGACCTGCTCCTCCGAAACCTCTACAAAAAGAACCGCAAAAATGTTTTATTCAAATATTAGGAGTTCAAATAATTGATTAGGAGCTTTTTAAATCAATTATCTTGCAAAACCTCAATTTCTGTACTTTTTACTCATTTAAAATTCCAACGGGTCCATTGAAAGGCCCATTTCGACCCGCTCGTCCGAAACCTCTACAAAAAGGACTGCAAATCAAGTTTTAATCAAATTTTAGGAGTTCAAATAATTGATTAGGAGATTTTTAAATCAATTATCTTGCAAAACCTCAATTTCTGTACTTTTTACTCAGTTAAAATTCCAACGGGTCCATTGAAAGGCCCATTTAGACCTGCTCGTCCGAAACCTCTACAAAAAGGACCGCAAAAATGTTTTATTCAAATATTAGGAGTTCATGTAATTGATTAGAAGCTTTTGAACACAATTATATTGCAAAACCTCAATTTCTGTACTTTTTACTCAGTTAAAATTCCAACGGGTCCATTGAAAGACCCATTTAGACCTGCTCGTCCGTAACCTCTACAAAAGGACCACAAAAAGGTTTTATTCCAATATTAGGAGTTCAAATAATTGATTAGGAGCTTTTAAACACAATTATTTTGCAAAACCTCAATTTTTGTACTTTTTACTCAGTTAAAATTCCAACGGGTCCATTGAAAGGCCCATTTAGACCTGCTCGTACGAAACCTCTACAAAAAGGACCGCAAAAATGTTTTATTCAAATATTAGGAGTTCAAATAATTGATTAGGAGCTTTTCAACACAATTATATTTCAAAACGTCAATTTCTGTACTTTTTACTCTGTTAAAATTCGAACGGGTCCATTGAAAGGCCCATTTCAACCTGCTCGTCCGAAACCTCTACAAAAAGGACTGCAAAACAAGTTTTAATCAAATTTTAGGAGTTCATGTAATTGATTAGGAGCCATTCAACACAATTATATTGCAAAACCTCTATTTCTGTACTTTTTACTCAGTTAAAATTCCAACGGGTCCATTGAAAGGCCCATTTAGACCTCCTCGTCCGAAACCTCTACAAAAAGGACCGCAAAAATGTTTTATTCAAATATTAGGAGTTCAAATAATTGATTAGGAGCTTTTCAACACAATTATATTTCAAAACCTCAATTTCTGTACTTTTTACTCTGTTAAAATTCGAACGGGTCCATTGAAAGGCCCATTTCAACCTGCTCGTCCGAAACCTCTACAAAAAGGACTGCAAAACAAGTTTTAATCAAATTTTAGGAGTTCATGTAATTGATTAGGAGCCATTCAACACAATTATATTGCAAAACCTCAATTTATGTACTTTTTACCCAGTTAAAATTCCAACGGGTCCATTGAAAGGCCCATTTAGACCTACTCGTCCGAAACCTCTACAAAAAGGAACACAAAAATGTTTTATTCAAATCTTAGGAGTTCATGTAATTGATTAGGAGCTTTTCAACACAATTATATTGCAAAACCTCAATTTCTGGACTTTTTACTCTGTTAAAATTCGAACGGGTCCATTGAAAGGCCCATTTTAACCTGCTCGTCCGAAACCTCTACAAAAAGGACTGCAAAACAAGTTTTAGTCAAATATTAGGAGTTCAAATAATTGATTAGGAGCTTTTCAACACAATTATATTGCAAAACCGCAATTTCTGTACTTTTTACTCAGTTAAAATTCCAACGGGTCCATTGAAAGGCCCATTTCGGCCCGCTCGTCCGAAACCTCTACAAAAAGGACTACAAACAAGTTTTAATCAATTTTTAGGATTTCATGTAATTGATTAGGAGCTTTTCAACACAATTATTTTGCAAAACCTCAATTTTTGTACTTTTTACTTAGTTAAAATTCTAACGGGTCCATTGAAAGGCCCATTTAGACCTGCTCCTCCGAAACCTCTACAAAAAGGACCGCAAAAATGTTTTATTCAAATATTAGGAGTTCAAATAATTGATTAGAAGCTTTTGAACACAATTATATTGCAAAACCTCAATTTCTGTACTTTTTACTAAGTTAAAATTCCAACGGGTCCATTGAAAGACCCATTTAGACCTGCTCGTCCGTAACCTCTACAAAAGGACCACAAAAAGGTTTTATTCCAATATTAGGAGTTCAAATAATTGATTAGGAGCTTTTAAACACAATTATATTGCAAAACCTCAATTTCTGTACTTTTTACTCAGTTAAAATTCCAACAGGTCCATTGAAAGGCCCATTTCGACCTGCTCGTACGAAACCTCTACAAAAAGGACCGCAAAAATGTTTTATTCAAATATTAGGAGTTCAAATAATTGATTAGGAGCTTTTAAACACAATTATATTGAAAAACCTCAATTTTATACTTTTTACTCAGATAAAATTCCAACGGGTCCATTGAAAGGACCATTTCGACATGCTCGTCCGAAACCTCTACAAAAAGGACCACAAAAAGGTTTTATTCAAATATCAGGAGTTCAAATAATTGATTAGGAGCTTTTCAACACAATTATATTGCAAAACCTCAATTTCTGTACTTTTTACTCATTTAAAATTCCAACGGGTCCATTGAAAGGCCCATTTCGACCCGCTCGTCCGAAACCTCTACAAAAAGGACCGCAAAAATATTTTATTCAAATATTAGGAGTTCAAATAATTGAGTAGGAGCTTTTCAACACAATTATATTGCAAAACCTCAATTTCTGTACTTTTTACTCAGATAAAATTCCAAAGGGTCTATTGAAAGGCCCATTTAGACCTGCTCGTCCGAAACCTATACAAAAAGGACCGCAAAAATGTTTTATTCAAATATTAGGAGTTCAAATAATTGATTAGGAGCTTTTCAAATCAATTATATTGTAAAACCTCAATTTCTGTACTTTTTACTCAGTTAAAATTCCAACGGGTCTATTGAAAGGCCCATTTAGACCTGCTCGTCCGAAACCTCTACAAAAAGGACCGCAAAAATGTTTTATTCAAATATTAGGAGTTCAAATAATTTAATAGGAGCTTTTCAACACAATTATATTGCAAAACCTCAATTTCTGTACTTTTTACTCAGTTAAAATTCCAACGGGTCTATTGAAAGGCCCATTTAGACCTGCTCCTCCGAAACCTCTACAAAAAGAACCGCAAAAATGTTTTATTCAAATATTAGGAGTTCAAATAATTGATTAGGAGCTTTTTAAATCAATTATCTTGCAAAACCTCAATTTCTGTACTTTTTACTCATTTAAAATTCCAACGGGTCCATTGAAAGGCCCATTTCGACCCGCTCGTCCGAAACCTCTACAAAAAGGACTGCAAATCAAGTTTTAATCAAATTTTAGGAGTTCAAATAATTGATTAGGACATTTTTAAATCAATTATCTTGCAAAACCTCAATTTCTGTACTTTTTACTCAGTTAAAATTCCAACGGGTCCATTGAAAGGCCCATTTAGACCTGCTCGTCCGAAACCTCTACAAAAAGGACCGCAAAAATGTTTTATTCAAATATTAGGAGTTCATGTAGTTGATTAGAAGCTTTTGAACAAAATTATATTGCAAAACCTCAATTTCTGTACTTTTTACTCAGTTAAAATTCCAACGGGTCCATCGAAAGACCCATTTAGACCTGCTCGTCCGTAACCTCTACAAAAGGACCACAAAAAGGTTTTATTCCAATATTAGGAGTTCAAATAATTGATTAGGAGCTTTTAAACACAATTATATTGCAAAACCTCAATTTCTGTACTTTTTACTCAGTTAAAATTCCAACAGGTCCATTGAAAGGCCCATTTCGACCTGCTCGTCCGAAACCTCTACAAAAAGGACCGCAAAAATGTTTTATTCAAATATTAGGAGTTCAAATAATTGATTAGGAGCTTTTAAACACAATTATATTGAAAAACCTCAATTTTATACTTTTTACTCAGATAAAATTCCAACGGGTCCATTGAAAGGACCATTTCGACATGCTCGTCCGAAACCTCTACAAAAAGGACCACAAAAAGGTTTTATTCAAATATCAGGAGTTCAAATAATTGATTAGGAGCTTTTCAACACAATTATATTGCAAAAGCTCAATTTCTGTACTTTTTACTCATTTAAAATTCCAACGGGTCCATTGAAAGGCCCATTTCGACCCGCTCGTCCGAAACCTCTACAAAAAGGACCGCAAAAATATTTTATTCAAATATTAGGAGTTCAAATAATTGAGTAGGAGCTTTTCAACACAATTATATTGCAAAACCTCAATTTCTGTACTTTTTACTCAGATAAAATTCCAAAGGGTCTATTGAAAGGCCCATTTGGACCTGCTCGTCCGAAACCTCTACAAAAAGGACCGCAAAAATGTTTTATTCAAATATTAGGAGTTCAAATAATTGATTAGGAGCTTTTCAAATCAATTATATTGTAAAACCTCAATTTTTGTACCATTTACTCAGTTAAAATTCCAACGGGTCTATTGAAAGGCCCATTTAGACCTGCTCGTCCGAAACCTCTACAAAAAGGACCGCAAAAATGTTTTATTCAAATATTAGGAGTTCAAATAATTTATTAGGAGCTTTTCAACACAATTATATTGCAAAACCTCAATTTCTGTACTTTTTACTCAGTTAAAATTCCAACGGGTCTATTAAAAGGCCCATTTAGACCTGCTCCTCCGAAACCTCTACAAAAAGAACCGCAAAAATGTTTTATTCAAATATTAGGAGTTCAAATAATTGATTAGGAGCTTTTTAAATCAATTATCTTGCAAAACCTCAATTTCTGTACTTTTTACTCATTTAAAATTCCAACGGGTCCATTGAAAGGCCCATTTCGACCCGCTCGTCCGAAACCTCTACAAAAAGGACTGCAAATCAAGTTTTAATCAAATTTTAGGAGTTCAAATAATCGATTAGGAGATTTTTAAATCAATTATCTTGCAAAACCTCAATTTCTGTACTTTTTACTCAGTTAAAATTCCAACGGGTCCATTGAAAGGCCCATTTAGACCTGCTCGTCCGAAACCTCTACAAAAAGGACCGCAAAAATGTTTTATTCAAATATTAGGAGTTCATGTAATTGATTAGAAGCTTTTGAACACAATTATATTGCAAAACCTCAATTTCTGTACTTTTTACTCAGTTAAAATTCCAACGGGTCCATTGAAAGGCCCATTTAGACCTGCTCGTCCGTAACCTCTACAAAAGGACCACAAAAAGGTTTTATTCCAATATTAGGAGTTCAAATAATTGATTAGGAGCTTTTAAACACAATTATATTGCAAAACCTCAATTTCTGTACTTTTTACTCAGTTAAAATTCCAACAGGTCCATTGAAAGGCCCATTTCGACCTGCTCGTCCGAAACCTCTACAAAAAGGACCGCAAAAATGTTTTATTCAAATATTAGGAGTTCAAATAATTGATTAGGAGCTTTTAAACACAATTATATTGAAAAACCTCAATTTTATACTTTTTACTCAGATAAAATTCCAACGGGTCCATTGAAAGGACCATTTCGACATGCTCGTCCGAAACCTCTACAAAAAGGACCACAAAAAGGTTTTATTCAAATATCAGGAGTTCAAATAATTGATTAGGAGCTTTTCAACACAATTATATTGCAAAACCTCAATTTCTGTACTTTTTACTCAGTTAAAATTCCAACAGGTCCATTGAAAGGTCCATTTAGACTTGCTCGTCCGAAACCTCTACAAAAAAGAACGCAAAAATGTTTTATTCAAATATTAGGAGTTCAAATAATTGATTAGGAGCTTTTCAACACAATTATATTGCAAAACCTCAATTTATGTACTTTTTAATCAGTTCAAATTCTAATGGGTCCATTGAAAGGCCCATTTCGACCCGTTCGTCCGAAACATCAACAAAAAAGACTGCAAAACAAGTTTTAATCAAATTTTTGGAGTTCATGTAATTTATTAGGAGCTTTTCAACAAAAATATTTTTTTTCAAATATTAGGAGTTCAAATAATTGATTAGGAGCTTTTTAAATCAATTATATTGCAAAACCTCAATTTCTGTACTTTTTACTCAGTTAAAATTTCAACGGGTCCATTGAAAGGCCCATTTAGACCTGCTCGTCCGAAACCTCTACAAAAAGGACCGCAAAATGTTTTATTCAAATATTAGGAGTTCAAATAATTTATTAGGAGCTTTTCAACAAAATTATATTGCAAAACCTCAATTTCTGTACTTTTTACTCAGTTAAAATTCCAACGGGTCTATTGAAAGGCCCATTTAGACCTGCTCCTCCGAAACCTCTACAAAAAGGACCGCAAAAATGTTTTATTCAAATATTAGGAGTTCAAATAATTGATTAGGAGCTTTTCAAATCAATTATATTGCAAAACCTCAATTTCTGTACTTTTTACTCAGTTAAAATTCCAACGGGTCCATTGAAAGGCCCATTTATACCTGCTCGTCCGAAACCTCTACAAAAAGGACCGCAAAAATGTTTTATTCAAATATTATGAGTTAAAATAATTGATTAGGAGCTTTTCAACATAATTATATTGTAAAACCTCAATTTCTGTATTTTTACTCATTTAAAATTCCAACGGGTCCATTGAAAGGCCCATTTCAACCCGCTCGTCTGAAACCTCTACAAAAAGGACTGCAAAACATGTTTTAATATAATTTTAGGAGTTCATGTAATTGATTAGGAGCCATTCAACACAATTATATTGCAAAACCTCAATTTCTGTAATTTTTACTCAGTTAAAATTCCAACGGGTCCATTGAAAGGCCCATTTAGACCTGCTCGTCCGAAACCTCTACAAAAAGGACCGCAAAAATGTTTTATTCAAATATTAGGAGTTCAAATAATTGATTAGGAGCTTTTCAACACAATTATATTGCAAAACCTCAATTTATGTACTTTTTAATCAGTTAAAATTCTAATGGGTCCATTGAAAGGCCCATTTCGACCCGTTCGTCCGAAACATCAACAAAAAAGACTGCAAAACAAGTTTTAATCAAATTTTTGGAGTTCATGTAATTTATTAGGAGCTTTTCAACACAATTATATTCCAAAACCTCAATTTCTGTACTTTTTACTCAGTTAAAATTCCAACGGGTCCATTGAAAGGCCCATTTAGACCTGCTCGTCTGAAACCTCTACAAAAAGGACAACAAAAATATTTTTTTTCAAATATTAGGAGTTCAAATAATTGATTAGGAGCTTTTTAAATCAATTATATTGCAAAACCTCAATTTCTGTACTTTTTACTCAGTTAAAATTTCAACGGGTCCATTGAAAGGCCCATTTAGACCTGCTCGTCCGAAACCTCTACAAAAAGGACCGCAAAATGTTTTATTCAAATATTAGGAGTTCAAATAATTGATTAGGAGCTTTTCAATAAAATTATATTGCAAAACCTCAATTTCTGTACTTTTTACTCAGTTAAAATTCCAACGGGTCTATTGAAAGGCCCATTTAGACCTGCTCCTCCGAAACCTCTACAAAAAGGACCGCAAAAATGTTTTATTCAAATATTAGGAGTTCAAATAATTGATTAGGAGCTTTTCAAATCAATTATATTGCAAAACCTCAATTTCTGTACTTTTTACTCAGTTAAAATTCCAACGGGTCCATTGAAAGGCCCATTTATACCTGCTCGTCCGAAACCTCTACAAAAAGGACCGCAAAAATGTTTTATTCAAATATTATGAGTTAAAATAATTGATTAGGAGCTTTTCAACATAATTATATTGTAAAACCTCAATTTCTGTATTTTTACTCATTTAAAATTCCAACGGGTCCATTGAAAGGCCCATTTCGACCCGCTCGTCTGAAACCTCTACAAAAAGGACTGCAAAACATGTTTTAATATAATTTTAGGAGTTCATGTAATTGATTAGGAGCCATTCAACACAATTATATTGCAAAACCTCAATTTCTGTAATTTTTACTCAGTTAAAATTCCAACGGGTCCATTGAAAGGCCCATTTAGACCTGCTCGTCCGAAACCTCTACAAAAAGGACCGCAAAAATGTTTTATTCAAATATTAGGAGTTCAAATAATTGATTAGGAGCTTTTAAACACAATTATATTGCAAAACCTCAATTTATGTACTTTTTAATCAGTTAAAATTCTAATGGGTCCATTGAAAGGCCCATTTCGACCCGTTCGTCCGAAACATCAACAAAAAAGACTGCAAAACAAGTTTTAATCAAATTTTTGGAGTTCATGTAGTTTATTAGGAGCTTTTCAACACAATTATATTCCAAAACCTCAATTTCTGTACTTTTTACTCAGTTAAAATTCCAACGGGTCCATTGAAAGGCCCATTTAGACCTGCTCGTCTGAAACCTCTACAAAAAGGACAACAAAAATATTTTTTTTCAAATATTAGGAGTTCAAATAATTGATTAGGAGCTTTATAAATCTATTATATTGCAAAACCTCAATTTCTGTACTTTTTACTCAGTTAAAATTTCAACGGGTCCATTGAAAGGCCCATTTAGACCTGCTCGTCCGAAACCTCTACAAAAAGGACCGCAAAATGTTTTATTCAAATATTAGGAGTTCAAATAATTGATTAGGAGCTTTTCAACAAAATTATATTGCAAAACCTCAAGTTCTGTACTTTTTACTCAGTTAAAATTCCAACGGGTCTATTGAAAGGCCCATTTAGACCTGCTCCTCCGAAACCTCTACAAAAAGGACCGCAAAAATGTTTTATTCAAATATTAGGAGTTCAAATAATTGATTAGGAGCTTTTCAAATCAATTATATTGCAAAACCTCAATTTCTGTACTTTTTACTCAGTTAAAATTCCAACGGGTCCATTGAAAGGCCCATTTCGACCTGCTCGTACGAAATCTCTACAAAAAGGACCGCAAAAATGTTTTATTCAAATATTAGGAGTTCAAATAATTGATTTGGAGCTTTTAAACACAATTATATTGAAAAACCTCAATTTTTTACTTTTTACTCAGATAAAATTCCAACGGGTCCATTGAAAGGCCCATTTATACCTGCTCGTCCGAAACCTCTACAAAAAGGACCGCAAAAATGTTTTATTCAAATATTATGAGTTAAAATAATTGATTAGGAGCTTTTCAACATAATTATATTGTAAAACCTCAATTTCTGTATTTTTACTCATTTAAAATTCTAACGGGTCCATTGAAAGGCCCATTTCGACCCGCTCGTCTGAAACCTCTACAAAAAGGACTGCAAAACATGTTTTAATATAATTTTAGGAGTTCATGTAATTGATTAGGAGCCATTCAACACAATTATATTGCAAAACCTCAATTTCTGTAATTTTTACTCAGTTAAAATTCCAACGGGTCCATTGAAAGGCCCATTTCGACCTGCTCGTACGAAACCTCTACAAAAAGGACCGCAAAAATGTTTTATTCAAATATTAGGAGTTCAAATAATTGATTTGGAGCTTTTAAACACAATTATATTGAAAAACCTCAATTTTTTACTTTTTACTCAGATAAAATTCCAACGGGTCCATTGAAAGGCCCATTTATACCTGCTCGTCCGAAACCTCTACAAAAAGGACCGCAAAAATGTTTTATTCAAATATTATGAGTTAAAATAATTGATTAGGAGCTTTTCAACATAATTATATTGTAAAACCTCAATTTCTGTATTTTTACTCATTTAAAATTCTAACGGGTCCATTGAAAGGCCCATTTCGACCCGCTCGTTTGAAACCTCTACAAAAAGGACTGCAAAACATGTTTTAATATAATTTTAGGAGTTCATGTAATTGATTAGGAGCCATTCAACACAATTATATTGCAAAACCTCAATTTCTGTAATTTTTACTCAGTTAAAATTCCAACGGGTCCATTGAAAGGCCCATTTAGACCTGCTCGTCCGAAACCTCTACAAAAAGGACCGCAAAAATGTTTTATTCAAATATTAGGAGTTCAAATAATTGATTAGGAGCTTTTCAACACAATTATATTGCAAAACCTCAATTTCTAAACTTTTTACTCAGTTAAAATTCCAACGGGTCCATTGAAAGGCCCATTTCGACCCGCTCGTCCGAAACCTCTACAAAAAGGACCGCAAAAATGTATTATTGAAATATTAGGAGTTTAAATAATTGATTAGGAGCTTTTCAACACAATTATATTGCAAAACCTCAATTCCTGTACTTTTTACTCATTTAAAATTCCAACGGGTCCATTGAAAGGCCCATTTAGACCTGCTCGTCCGAAACCTCTACAAAAAGGACCGCAAAAATGTTTTATTCAAATATTAGGAGTTAAAATAATTGATTAGGAGTTTTTCAACACAATTATATTGCAAAACCTCAGTTTTTGTACTTTTTACTGAGTTAAAATTCCAACGGGTCCATTAAAAGGCCCATTTAGACCTCCTCGTCCGAAACCTCTACAAAAAGGACCGCAAAAATGTTTTATTCAAATATTAGGAGTTCAAATAATTGATTAGGAGCTTTTCAACACAATTATATTGCAAAACCTCAATTTTTGTACTTTTTACTCATTTAAAATTCCAACGGGTCCATTGAATGGCCCATTTAGACCTGCTCGTCCGAAACCTCTACAAAAAGGACCGCAAAAATGTTTTATTCAAATATTAGGAGTTCAAATAATTGATTAGGAGCTTTTCAACATTATTATATTGCAAAACTTCAATTTATGTAATTTTTACTCAGTTAAAATTTCAACGGGTCCATTGAAAGGCCCATTTAGACCTGCTCGTCCGAAACCTTTACAAAAAGGAACGCAAAAATGTTTTATTCAAATATTAGGAGTTCATGTAATTGATTAGGAACTTTTCAACACAATTATATTGCAAAACCTCAATTTCTTTAGTTTTTACTCTGTTAAAATTCGAACGGGTCCATTGAAAGGCCCATTTCGACCTGCTCGTCCGAAACCTCTACAAAAAGGACTGCAAAACAAGTTTTAGTCAAATATTAGGAGTTCAAATAATATATTAGGAGCTTTTCAACACAATTATATTGCAAAACCGCAATTTCTGTATTTTTTACTCAGTTAATCATGAGCCAATATCGGTCTTGATGTCGTCACCACTGCTGCCATCTCTGATCTGATATTATTTTTCTTTTCATATGCACACTTTTTTTTCCGTTGCTATCATTAGGCCACGCTCGTTCCTTGGCTTCTCCTTTGTTGGAATCTTACATCTCTAGTGAAATCTTACATCTCTGGTGAAATTTCTGCTCGTTTATTTTTGTTGTTTTGTCGAAAAGGTTATAGTTTAGCCTTAAAAAACTATTTGGTTCTATCTTAGCCATCCGTCATAAAAAAGATAGCAGAAAAGGTTTTAGTTTAGCCTTAAAGAAAAACTATATTATTTTTCAAGGAATTCTACATCAAAAATCCAAGCTGAGACTCTAGTACGTGTAACTACCAGCTTGAGGGGAGTGTTGATTCATGTGATCATTATTTAATGGAAGCAGCTACTTAGTCCGTGAATGGCAGAAAAAGCTGGAAGACATCTCAAAAGAAGATGCAAAAACCAGAAAAAGATCATCACTGACAGAGGAAAGCTGGAAGACATCTAAGGGAGGTGCAAAACCAACAACTACAGCAAAATTGGTAGTCATCTCAAGAAGGATGCCGAAACCAGCAACATCAGCTGTAAATTTTCAACAATGACCATGCAAAGAACAACATGATTATATCCTAGTTGTTCAACTCAATGGCTCCCGGAAAAGGGAGATTTTCTTTTTCTCTAAGAAACAACATAAGAAATATGAGTAGGGCATCACATCCAAGATCCAAGCTGGTGCTCTACTACATTTACTCACCAGCTTGAGGGGGAGTGTAAGTTATCCGAGAAGTGTTAGAGTTCGAGGGAGAGTGTAAGTTATCTGAGAAGTGGTAGAGTTTTATTTAATGTATAATTAGAGTTTATTCTCAAGTCAGTAGTTTAGATTTACTAGAAGTCTTATTTAAATATTATTTAAATTAGAGATAAAAGTATAGTTTAACTATACTAAAACTCTGTAATTGCCTATTTAAAGGCTCACCTTACACATTTGAATAATTAAGAATAATAAGAAAGTACAGAGAAACATATTGTTCTCTCTGGAAAATATCCTCTTCATCTTCTTCAAACAACAAATCTCTAACCACCTATCACACACAAACTACCATTATTCATTGAATCTCCGGCCACCATGGCCCCTTTCTCACATGGTATCAGAGCATGTCCGTGTGCTAGCTGCGAGCTTACCAAGCGCTCCATGTGCTGCGCGTAGCGAGTCAAGTGGATGAGCGTAAGTCTCACACCCGAGTGAATGGGTGTTCGCGAGTGGGACCTCTAGAAAGAGACTGAGACGAGGTAGGGTAGGCAGGAAGCTACAACGAAAGTTCGCCAAGCACTCGCAGAACCTCGGTAATGAGGGCGAGCAGGCAGGGAATTGCACACTAGATCTGGGTTGGTTCCCCATAGGAGTGGGAACGAGTTTTCTTCCCATGCACGAGGACGTGCATGAATTGAGTGGGGGAGATTGTCACGGTCCGTTTGCGTGATAGGCAAGACCGTGATGAGATGCTTGCTGGTTGTGCTTAAGTTGGAATGCGGGATAGCATTAAGGGTGTAGTACGTGCCGTACAGCCGTTCGGTCCTGGGGGCCGAGCGTGCTGGTTAGGCACCACACTGGTCGGGAGCTGTCCCCGCTTCCCTGATGAGCCCATGGGAGGGCGAAACCAGTAAGCATCGAGTGGAAAAGGCTGAGTCCCGGGCTTATGGGAGCCCTGGGTTGCCGCACGGGGGAGTTGTCCTTGCGTGAAGACTCTGACCCCGTGACAGAAGGGGCCGAATGCTGTTGTCCTTAAGAAAGCTAAACGCACGTCACCTATTATTACCGGAGGGATAGACAAAAGGCCACGGACATCACCTTTGGTTGCTGGTAAAGCAGGAAAACAGTTCGAAAAAAATCCAAAGAAAGCTGGGATGAGCAGCAAAAACTCTTCGGCGGTGGTTGACGGTCAACCCCGCTGAGAGAAATGAGGGCCATATGTTGGAACTGTCGGGGACTTGGTATGCCCTCGGCAGTTCACGAGCTTCGTTCTATTATTTTTCGTTTATGTCCAGATTTCATTTTCTTGTCAGAAACTCGCTTAAACTCTTCTAAGGTTGATTCTCTTAAACTTTATCTTGAAATGGAGGGTTTTTTTGCTGTGGATAGCAGCCCTTCTTGTGCAGGTTTATGCCTGCTTTATAATAAAAACATTACATTAGATTTTCTCTCATCATCGACGAGATATATTGATGTTATTGTGAATGGTTTAAATGGTCGTTTTCGTTTTACTGGTATATACGGTTACGCGGCCACGAATATGAAAAAACACAGTTGGGAACTCATTGACTCCCTTAAATCAAACTCAGCTCTTCCTTGGCTCATCGGAGGTGACTTAAATGACATCCTGGATGATTCGGAAAAACAAGGTGGTAATCGTAGGCCTCGTTCACAAATCCTAAACTTCCGTGAATGTCTCGCACGTAATAATTTGTTTGATTGTAAACCCAACACCGGTTGGTTCACTTGGACCCGCACGGGGCCTAATGTTAACCCGGTATGTGAAAGACTCGACTGTTTTGTGGCATGTTCCCAATGGTTGCAAGATTTTCCCAACTTCGGCCATTTTCATTCATTTTCCCTCGAATCGGACCATAGCGGTATCATTTTGGACACAGACAATGCCACCATAACGAGCCAATATACTACACAGTCCATGGATCATTTTCGATTTGAAGCCTGTTGGGCTCATGACCCAGCAGGCATTCAAGTTTGTAAACAAACATGGGTTGCCACGCACGGGTCCATTCTGGATAAATTATCTGCTTTGGGCCATAATCTCCAAGAGTGGCAGCATGCTCAACGTAAGCTTTCCACTCTTCGCATGCAAACGCTGCAACGTTCTACAAAAAGGACTGCAAAACAAGGTTTAATCAAATATTAGGAGTTCAATTAATTGATTAGGAGCTTTTCAACACAATTAAATTGCAAAACCGCAATTTCTGTACTTTTTACTCAGTTAAAATTCCAACGGGTCCATTTAAAGGCCAATTTAGACATCCTCGTCCAAAACCTCTACAAAAAGGACCGCAAAAATGTTTTATTCAAATATTAGGAGTTCAAATAATTGATTAGGAGCTTTTGAACACAATTATATTGCAAAACCTCCATTTCTGTACTTTTTACTCAATTAAAATTCCAACGGGTCCATTGAAAGGCCCATTTAGACCTGCTCGTCTGAAAACCTCTACAAAAAGGACCGCAAAAATGTTTTATTCAAATATTAGGAGTTCAAATAATTGATTAGGATCTTTTCAACACAATTATATTGCAAAACCTCAATTTCTGTACTTTTTACTCATTAAAAATTCCAACGGGTCCATTGAAAGGCCCATTTAGACCTGCTCGTCCGAAACCTCTACAAAAAGGACCGCAAAAATGTTTTATTCAAATATTAGGAGTTCAAATAATTGATTAGGAGCTTTTCAACACAATTATATTGCAAAACCTCAATTTATGTACTTTTTACTCAGTTAAAATTCCAACGGGTCCATTGAAAAGCCCATTTAGACCTCCTCGTCCGAAACCTCTACAAAAAGGAACACAAAAATGTTTTATTCAAATATTAGGAGTTCATGTAATTGATTAGCAGCTTTTTAAATCAATTATAATGCAAAACCTCAATTTATGTACTTTTTACTCTGTTAAAATTCGAACGGGTCCATTGAAAGGCCCATTTCGACCTGCTCGTCCGAAACCTCTACAAAAAGGATTGCAAAACAAGTTTTAGTCAAATATTATGAGTTCAAAAATTTGATTAGGAGCTTTTCAACACAATTATATTGCAAAACCGCAATTTCTGTACTTTTTACTCAGTTAAAATTCCAACGGGTCCATTGAATGGCCCATTTAGACCTCCTCGTCCGAAACCTCTACAAAAAGGACCGCAAAAATGTTTTATTCATATATTAGGAGTTCAAATAATTGATTAGGAGCTTTCCAACACAATTATATTGCAAAACCTCAATTTCTTTACTTTTAACTTAGTTAAAATTCCAACGCGTCCATTGAAAGGCCCATTTAGACCTGCTCGTCCGAAACCTCTACAAAAAGGACCGCGAAAATGTTTTATTCAAATGTTAGGAGTTCAAATAATTGATTAGGAGCTTTGCAACACAATTATATTTCAAAGCCTCAATTTCTGTACTTTTTACTCATTTAAAATTCCAACGGGTCCATTGAAAGGCCCATTTCGACCCGCTCGTCCGAAACCTCTACAAAAAGGACCGCAAAAATGTTTTATTCAAATATTAGGAATTCAAATAATTGATTAAGAGCTTTTCAACACAATTATATTGCAAAACCTAAATTTATGTACTTTTTACCCAGTTAAAATTCCAACGGGTCCACTGAAAGGCCCACTTAGACCTGCTCTTCCGAAACCTCTACAAAAAGGAACACATTAATGTTTTATTCAAATATTAGGAGTTCAAGTAATTGATTAGAAGCTTTTCAACACAATTATATTGCAAAACCTCAATTTCTGTACTTCTTACTCATTTAAAATTCCAACGGGTCCATTGACAGGCCCATTTAGACCTCCTCGTCCGAAACCTCTACAAAAAGGACCGCAAAAATGTTTTATTCAAATATTAGGAATTCAAATAATTGATTAAGAGCTTTTCAACACAATTATATTGCAAAACCTCAATTTATGTACTTTTTACCCAGTTAAAATTCCAACGGGTCCATTGAAAGGCCCACTTAGACCTGCTCGTCCGAAACCTCTACAAAAAGGAACACATAAATGTTTTATTCAAATATTAGGAGTTCAAGTAATTGATTAGGAGCTTTTCAACACAATTATATTGCAAAACCTCAATTTTTGTACTTTTTACTCATTTAAAATTCCAACGGGTCCATTCACAGGCCCATTTAGACCTGCTCGTCCGAAACCTCTACAAAAAGGACCTCAAAAATGTTTTATTCAAATATTAGGAGTTCAAATAATTGATTAGGAGCTTTTCAACACAATTATATTGCAAAACCTCAATTTCTGTACTTTTAACTTAGTTAAAATTCCAACGGGTCCATTGAAAGGCCCATTTAGACTTGCTCGTCCGAAACCTCTACAAAAAGGACTGCAAAAATGTTTTATTCAAATATTAGAAGTTCAAATAATTGATTAGGAGCTTTTCAACACAATTATATTGCAAAACCTCAATTTCTGTACTTTTTACTCAGTTAAAATTCAAACGGGTCTATAGAAACGCCCATTTAGACTTGCTCGTCCGAAACCTCTACAAAAAGGACCGCAAAAATGTTTTATTCAAATATTAGGAGTTCAAATAATTGATTAGGAGCTTTTCAACACAATTATATTGAAAAACCTCAATTTCTGTACTTTTTACTCAATTAAAATTCCAACGGGTCTATAGAAACGCCCATTTAGACCTGCTCGTCCGAAACCTCTACGAAAAGGACCGCAATAATGTTTTATTCAAATATTAGGAGTTCAAATAATTGATTAGGAGCTTTTCAAATCAATTATATTGCAGAACCTCAATTTCTGTACTTTTTACTCAATTAAAATTCCAAAGGGTCCATTAAAAGGCCCATTTAGACCTGCTCGTCCGAAATCTCTACAAAAAGGACCGCAAAAATGTTTTATTCAAATATTAGGAGTTCAAATAATTGATTAGGAGCTTTTCAACACAATTATCTTGCAAAACCTCAATTTATGTGCTTTTTACTCATTCAAAATTCCAACGGGTCCATTGAAAGGCCCATTTCGACCCGCTCGTCCGAAACCTCTACAAAAAGGACTACAAAAAACGTTTTAATCAAATTTTAGGAGTTCATGTAATTGATTAGGAGCCATTTAACACAATTATATTGCAAAACCTCAATTTCTGTACTTTTTACTCAGTTAAAATTCCAACGGGTCCATTGAAAGGCCCATTTAGACCTGCTAGTCCGAAACCTCTACAAAAAGGACCGCAAAAATGTTTAATTCAAATATTAGGAGTTCAAATAATTGATTAGGAGTTTTTCAACCCAATAATATTGCAAAACCTCATTTTCTGTACTTTTTACTCAGTTAAAATTCCAACAGGTCCATTGAAAGGCCCATTTAGACCTGCTCGTCCGAAACCGCTACAAAAAGGACCGCAAAAATGTTTTATTCAAATATTAGGAATTCAAATAATTGATTAGGAGCTTTTCAACACAATTATATTGCAAAACCTCAATTTATGTATTTTTTACCCAGTTAAAATTCCAACGGGTCCATTGAAAGGCCCATTTAGACCTCCTCGTCCGAAACCACTACAAAAAGGAACACAAAAATGTTTTATTCAAATATTAGGAGTTCATGTAATTGATTAGGAGCTTTTCAACACAATTATATTGCAAAACCTCAATTTCTGTACTTTTTACTCAGTTAAAATTCCAACGGGTCCATTGAAAGGCCCATTTAGACCTGCTAGTCCGAAACCTCTACAAAAAGGACCGCAAAAATGTTTAATTCAAATATTAGGAGTTCAAATAATTGATTAGGACTTTTTCAACCCAATAATATTGCAAAACCTCATTTTCTGTACTTTTTACTCAGTTAAAATTCCAACAGGTCCATTGAAAGGCCCATTTAGACCTGCTCGTCCGAAACCGCTACAAAAAGGACCGCAAAAATGTTTTATTCAAATATTAGGAATTCAAATAATTTATTAGGAGCTTTTCAACACAATTATATTGCAAAACCTCAATTTATGTATTTTTTACCAGTTAAAATTCCAACGGGTCCATTGAAAGGCCCATTTAGACCTCCTCGTCCGAAACCACTACAAAAAGGAACACAAAAATGTTTTATTCAAATATTAGGTGTTCAAATAATTGATTAGGAGCTTTTCAACACAATTATATTGCAAAACCACAATTTCTGTACTTTTTACTCATATAAAATTCCAACGGGTCCATTGAAAGGCCCATTTAGACCTCCTCGTCCGAAACCTCTACAAAAAGGACCGCAAAAATGTTTTATTCAAATATTAGGAGTTCAAATAATTGATTAGGAGCTTTTGATCACAATTATATTGCAAAACCTCAATTTATATACTTTTTACTCAGTTAAAATTCCAACGGGTCCTTTGAAAGGCCCATTTCGACCCGCTCGTCCGAAACCTCTAAAAAAAAGGACTGGAAAACAAGGTTTAATCAAATATTAGGTGTTCAAATAATTGATTAGGAGCTTTTCAACACAATTATATTGCAAAACCACAATTTCTGTACTTTTTACTCATATAAAATTCCAACGGGTCCATTGAAAGGCCCATTTAGACCTCCTCGTCAGAAACCTCTACAAAAAGGACCGCAAAAATGTTTTATTCAAATATTAGGAGTTCAAATAATTGATTAGGAGCTTTTCAACACAATTATCTTGCAAAACCTCAATTTCTGTACTTTTTACTCATTTAAAATTCCAACGGGTCCATTGAAAGGCCCATTTTGACCCGCTCGTCCGAAACGTCTACAAAAAGGACTGCAAAACAAGTTTGAATCAAATTTTAGGAGTTCATGTAATTGATTAGGAGCCATTCAACACAATTATATTGAAAAACCTCAATTTCTGTACTTTTTACTTAGTTAAAATTCCAACGGGTCCATTGAAGGGCCCATTTAGACCTCCTCGTCCGAAACCTCTACAAAAAGGACAGCAAAAATGTTTTATTCAAATATTAGGAGTTCAAATAATTAATTAGGAGCTTTTGAACACAATTATATTGCAAAACCTCAATTTCTGTACTTTTTACTCAGTTAAAATTCCAACGGGTCCTTTGAAAGGCCCATTTCGACCCGCTGGTCCGAAACCTCTACAAAAAGGACTGCAAAACAAGGTTTAAACAAATATTAGGAGTTCAAATAATTGATTAGGAGCTTTTCAACACAATTATATTGCAAAACCGCAATTTCTGTACTTTTTACTCAGTTAAAATTCCAACGGGTCTATTGAAAGGCCCATTTAGACCTGCTCGTCCGAAACCTCTACAAAAAGGACCGCAAAAATGTTTTATTCAAATATTAGGAGTTCAAATAATTGATTAGGAGCTTTTCAACACAATTATATTGCAAAACCTCAATTTCTGTACTTTTTACTCATTTAAAATTCCAACGGGTCCATTGAAAGACCCAATTAGACATGCTCGTCCAAAAACTCTAAAAAAAAGACCGCAAAAATGTTTTATTCAAATATTAGGAGTTCAAATAATTGATTACGAGCTTTTCAACACAATTATATTTCAAAACCTCAATTTCTGTACTTTTTACTCATTTAAAATTCCAACGGGTCCATTGAAAGGCCCATTTCGACCCGCTCGTTCGAAACCTCTACAAATAGGACTGCAAAACAAGTTTTAATCAAATTTTAGAATTTCATGTAATTGATTAGGAGCCATTCAACACAATTATATTGCCAAACCAAAATTTCTGTACTTTTTACTCAGTTAAAATTCCAATGGGTCCATTGAAAGGCCCATTTAGACCTGCTCGTCCGAAACCTCTACAAAAAGGACCGCAAAAATGTTTTATTCAAATATTAGGAGTTCAAATAATTGATTAGGAGCTTTTCAACACAATTATATTGCAAAACCTCAATTTTATACTTTATACTCAGTTAAAATTCCAACAGGCCCATTGAAAGGCCCATTTCGACCCGCTCGTCCGAAACATCTACAAAAAGGACTGCAAAACAAGGTTTAATCAAATATTAGGAGTTCAAATAGTTGATTTGGAGCTTTTCAACACAATTATATTGCAAAACTGCAATTTCTGTACTTTTTACTCAGTTAAAATTCCAACGGGTCCATTGAAAGGCCCATTTAGACATCCTCGTCCGAAACCTCTACAAAAAGGACCGCAAAAATGTTTTATTCAAATATTAGGAGTTCAAATAATTGATTAGGAGCTTTTCAACACAATTATATTGCAAAACCTCAATTTATATACTTTTTACTCAGTTAAAATTCCAACGGGTCCTTTGAAAGGCCCATTTCGACCCGCTCGTCCGAAACCTCTAAAAAAAGGACTGGAAAACAAGGTTTAATCAAATATTAGGTGTTCAAATAATTGATTAGGAGCTTTTCAACACAATTATATTGCAAAACCACAATTTCTGTACTTTTTACTCATATAAAATTCCAACGGGTCCATTGAAAGGCCCATTTAGACCTCCTCGTCCGAAACCTCTACAAAAAGGACCGCAAAAATGTTTTATTCAAATATTAGGAGTTCAAATAATTGATTAGGAGCTTTTGATCACAATTATATTGCAAAACCTCAATTTATATACTTTTTACTCAGTTAAAATTCCAACGGGTCCATTGAAAGGCCCATTTCGACCCGCTCGTCCGAAACCTCTAAAAAAAAGGACTGGAAAACAAGGTTTAATCAAATATTAGGTGTTCAAATAATTGATTAGGAGCTTTTCAACACAATTATATTGCAAAACCACAATTTCTGTACTTTTTACTCATATAAAATTCCAACGGGTCCATTGAAAGGCCCATTTAGACCTCCTCGTCAGAAACCTCTACAAAAAGGACCGCAAAAATGTTTTATTCAAATATTAGGAGTTCAAATAATTGATTAGGAGCTTTTCAACACAATTATCTTGCAAAACCTCAATTTCTGTACTTTTTACTCATTTAAAATTCCAACGGGTCCATTGAAAGGCCCATTTTTACCCGCTCGTCCGAAACGTCTACAAAAAGGACTGCAAAACAAGTTTGAATCAAATTTTAGGAGTTCATGTAATTGATTAGGAGCCATTCAACACAATTATATTGAAAAACCTCAATTTCTGTACTTTTTACTTAGTTAAAATTCCAACGGGTCCATTGAAGGGCCCATTTAGACCTCCTCGTCCGAAACCTCTACAAAAAGGACCGCAAAAATGTTTTATTCAAATATTAGGAGTTCAAATAATTAATTAGGAGCTTTTGAACACAATTATATTGCAAAACCTCAATTTCTGTACTTTTTACTCAGTTAAAATTCCAACGGGTCCTTTGAAAGGCCCATTTCGACCCGCTGGTCCGAAACCTCTACAAAAAGGACTGCAAAACAAGGTTTAAACAAATATTAGGAGTTCAAATAATTGATTAGGAGCTTTTCAACACAATTATATTGCAAAACCGCAATTTCTGTACTTTTTACTCAGTTAAAATTCCAACGGGTCCCTTGAAAGGCCCATTAAGACCTCCTCGTCAGAAACCTCTACAAAAAGGACTGCAAAAATGTTTTATTCAAATATTAGGAGTTCAAATAATTGGTTAGGAGCTTTTCAACACAATTATATTGCAAAACCTCGATTTCTGTACTTTTAACTTAGTTAAAATTCCAACGGGTCCATTGAAAGGCCCATTTAGACCTGCTCGTCCGAAACCTCTACATAAAGGACCGCAAAAATGTTTTATTCAAATATTAGGAGTTCAAATAATTGATTAGGAGCTTTTGAACACAATTATATTGCAAAACCTCAATATATATACTTTTTACTCAGTTAAAATTCCAACGGGTCCTTTGAAAGGCCCATTTCGACCCGCTCGTCCGAAACCTCAAAAAAAAGGACAGCAAAACAAGGTTTAATCAAATATTAGGAGTTCAAATAATTGATTAGGAGTTTTCAACACAATTATATTGCAAAACCGCAATTTCTATACTTTTTACTCAGTTAAAATTCCAACGGGTCCATTTAAAGGCCCATTTAGACATCCTCGTCCGAGACCTCTACAAAAAGGACCGCAAAAATATTTTATTTAAATATTAGGAGTTCAAATAATTGATTATGAGCTTTTGAACACAATTATATTGCAAAACCTCAATTTCTGTACTTTTTACTCAGTTAAAATTCCAACGGGTCCATTGAATGGCCCATTTAGACCTCCTTGTCCGAAACCTCTACAAAAAGGACCGCAAAAATGTTTTATTCAAATATTAGGAGTTCAAATAATTGATTAGGAGCTTTTCAACACAATTATATTGCAAAACCTCAATTTCTGTACTTTTAACTTAGTTAAAATTCCAACGGGTCCATTGAAAGGCCCATTTAGACTTGCTCGTCCGAAACCTCTACAAAAAGGACCGCAAAAATGTTTTCAACACAATTATACTGCAAAACCTCAATTTCTGTACTTTTTACTCTGTTAAAATTCGAACGGGTCCATTGAAAGGCCCATTTCAACCTGCTCGTCCGAAACCTCTACAAAAAGGACTGCAAAACAAGTTTTAGTCAAATATTAGGAGTTCAAATAATTGATTAGGAGCTTTTCAACACAATTATAGTGCAAAACCGCAATTTCTGTACTCTTTACTCAGTTAAAATTCCAATGGGTCCATTGAAAGGCCCATTTCGACCCGCTCGTCCGAAACCTCTACAAAAAGGACTGCAAAAAAAGTTTTAATCAATTTTTAGGATTTCATGCAATTGATTAGGAGCTTTTCAACACAATTATTTTGCAAAACCTTAATTTTTGTACTTTTTACTCAGTTAAAATTCCAACGGGTCCATTGAAAGGCCCATTTAGACCTGCTCGTCCGAAACCTCTATAAAAAGGACCGCAAAAATGTTTTATTCAAATATTAGGAGTTCAAATAATTGATTAGGAGCTTTTCAACACAATTATATTGCAAAACCTCAATTGCTATACTTTTTACTCAGTTAAAATTCCAACGGGTCCATTGAAAGGCCCATTTCGACCCGCTCGTCCGAAACCTCTACAAAAAGGACTGTAAAACAAGTTTTAATCAAATTTTAGGAGTTCATGTAATTTATTAGGAGCCTTTCAATACAATTATATTGCAAAACCTCAATTTCTGTACTTTTTACTTAGTTAAAATTCCAACGGGTCCATTGAAAGGCCCATTTAGACCTCCTCGTCCGAAACCTCTACAAAAAGGACCGCAAAAATGTTTTATTCAAATATTAGGAGTTCAAATAATTGATTAGGAGCTTTTCAACACAATTATATTGCAAAACCTCAATTTCTGTACTTTTTACTTAGTTAAAATTCCAACGAGTCCATTGAAAGGCCCATTTAGACCTGCTCGTCCGAAACCTCTACAAAAAGGACCACAAAAATGTTTTATTCAAATATTAGGAGTTCAAATAATTGATTAGGAGCTTTTCAACAGAATTATATTGCAAAACCTCAATTTATGTACTTTTTACCTAGTTTAAATTCCAACGGGTCCATTGAAAGGTCCATTTAGTCCTGCTCGTCCGAAACCTCTACAAAAAGGAACACAAAAATGTTTTATTCAAATCTTAGGAGTTCATGTAATTGATTATGAGCTTTTCAACACAATTATATTGCAAAACCTCAATTTCTGTACTTTTTACTCTGTTAAAATTCGAACGGGTCAATTGAAAGGCCCATTTCAACCTGCTCTTCCGAAACCTCTACAAAAAGGACTGCAAAACAAGTTTTAGTCAAATATTAGGAGTTCAAATAATTGATTAGGAGCTTTTCAACACAATTATATTGCAAAACCGCAATTTCTGTACTTTTTACTTAGTTAAAATTCCAACGGGTGAGCATGCGATGACGGCCTGGTGGTCAGAGCACGCTCACCTGCTCCATTCCCTTCCCCTTAGGTCCCGGGTTCAATACCCCTCATGAGCATAGCCTTCACCTAGATTTCCCCCCTCCCCTCTAGGTAGAAGTAGAATAGGATTTTCAAAAAAAAATTCCAACGGGTCCATTAAAAGGCCCATTTCGACCCGCTCGTCCGAAACCTCAACAAAAAGGACTGCAAACAAGTTTTAATCAATTTTTAGGATTTCATGTAATTGATTAGGAGCTTTTCAACACAATTATTTTGCAAAACCTCAATTTTTGTACTTTTTACTCAGTTAAAATTCCAACGGGTCCATTGAAAGGCCCATTTAGACCTGCTCGTCCGAAACCTCTACAAAAAGGACCGCAAAAATGATTTATTCAAATATTAGGAGTTCAAATAATTGATTAGTAGCTTTCCAACACAATTATATTGCAAAATCTCAATTTCTGTACTTTTTACTCAGTTAAAATTCCAACGGGTCCATTCAAAGGCCCATTTCGACCCGCTCGTCCGAAACCTCTACAAAAAGGACTGCAAAAAACAAGTTTTAATCAAATTTTAGGAGTTTATGTAATTGATTAGGAGCTTTTCAACACAATTATATTGCAAAATCTCAATTTCTGTACTTTTTACTCAGTTAAAATTCCAACGGGTCCATTGAAAGGCCCATTTAGACCTGCTCATCCGAAACCTCTACAAAAAGGACCGCAAAAATGTTTTATTCAAATATTAGGAGTTCAAATAATTGATTAGGAGCTTTTCAACACAATTATATTGCAAAACCTCAATTTATGTACTTTTTACCCAGTTAAAATTCCAACGGGTCCATTGAAAGGCCCATTTAGACCTGCTCGTCCGAAACCTCTACAAAAAGGAACACAAAAATGTTTTATTCAAATATTCGGAGTTCATGTAATGGATTAGGAGCTTTTCAACACAATTATATTGCAAAACCTCAATTTCTGTACTTTTTACTCTGTTAAAATTCGAACGGGTCCATTCAAAGACCCATTTCAACCTGCTCGTCCGAAACCTCTACAAAAAGGACTGCAAAACAAGTTTTAGTCAAATATTAAGAGTTCAAATAATTGATTAGGAGCTTTTCAACACAATTATATTGCAAAACCGCAATTTCTGTACTTTTTACTCAGTTAAAATTCCAACGGGTCCATTGAAAGGCCCATTTCGACCCGTTCGTCCGAAACCTCTACAAAAAGGACTGCAAAACAAGTTTTAATCAATTTTTAGGATTTCATGTAATTTATTAGGAGCTTTTCAACAAAATTATTTTGCAAAACCTCAATTTTTGTACTTTTTACTCAGTTAAAATTCCAACGGGTCCATTGAAAGGCCCATTTAGACCTGCTCATCCGAAACCTCTACAAAAAGTATCGCAAAAATGTTTTATTCAAATATTAGGAGTTCAAAAAATTGATTAGGAGCTTTTCAACACAAATATATTGCAAAACCTCAACTTCTATACTTTTTACTCAGTTAAAATTCCAACGGGTCCATTGAAAGGCCGATTTCCACCCGCTCGTCCGAAACCTCTACAAAAAGGACTGCAAAACAAGTTTTAATCAAATTTTAGGAGTTCATGTAATTTATTAGTTGCCATTCAACACAATTATATTGCAAAACCTCAATTTCTGTACTTTTTACTCAGTTAAAATTCCAACGGGTCCATTGAAAGGCCCATTTAGACCTCCTCGTCCGAAACCTCTACAAAACGGACCGCTAAAATGTTTTATTCAAATATTAGGAGTTCAAATAATTGATTAGGAGCTTTTTAACACAATTATATTGCAAAACCTCTATTTTTGTACTTTTTACTTTGTTAAAATTCCAACGAGTCCATTGAAAGGCCCATTTAGACCTGCTCGTCCGAAACCTCTATAAAAAGGACCGCAAAAATGTTTTATTCAAATATTAGGAGTTCAAATAATTGATTAGGAGCTTTTCAACACAATTATATTGCAAAACCGCAATTTCTGTACTTTTTACCCAGTTAAAATTCCAACGGGTCCATTGAAAGGCCCAATTAGACCTGCTCGTCCGAAACCTCTACAAAAAGGAACACAAAAATGTTTTATTCAAATATTAGGAGTTCATGTAATTGATTAGTAGCTTTTCAACACAATTATATTGCAAAACCGCAATTTCTGTACTTTTTACTCAGTTAAAATTCCAACGGGTCCATTGAAAGGCCCATTTCGACCCGCTCGTCCGAAACCTCTACAAAAAGGACTGAAAAACAAGTTTTAATCAATTTTTAGGATTTCATGAAATTGATTAGGAGCTTTTCAACACAATTATTTTGCAAAACCTCAAATTTTGTACTTTTTACTCAGTTAAAATTCCAACGGGTCCATTGAAAGGCCCATTTACACCTGCTCGTCTGAAACCTCTACAAAAAGGACCGCAAAAATGTTTTATTCAAATATTAGGAGTTCAAATAATTGATTAGGAGCTTTTCAACGCAATTATATTGCAAAACCTCAATTTCTGTACTTTTTACTCAGTTAAAATTCAAACGGGTCCATTGAAAGGCCCATTTCGACCCGCTCGTCCGAAACCTCTACAAAAAGGACTGCAAAACAAGTTTTAATCAAATTTTAGGAGTTCATGTAATTGATTTGGAGCCATTCAACACAATTATATTGCAAAACCTCAATTTCTGTACTTTTTACTTAGTTAAAATTCCAACGGGTCCATTGAAAGGCCCATTTAGACCTCCTCGTCCGAAACCTCTACAAAAAGGACCGCAAAAATGTTTTATTCAAATATTAGGAGTTCAAATAATTGATTAGGAGCTTTTCAACACAATTATATTGCAAAAACTCAATTTATGTACTTTTTACCATGTTAAAATTCCAACGGGTCCATTGAAAAGACCATTTAGACCTGCTCGTCCGAAACCTCTACAAAAAGGAACACAAAAATGTTTTATTCAAATCTTAGGAGTTCATGTAATTGATTAGGAGCTTGTCAACACAATTATATTGCAAAACCTCAATTTCTGTACTTTTTACTCTGTTAAAATTCGAACAGGTCCAATGAAAGACCCATTTCAACCTGCTCGTCTGAAACCACTGCAAAAAGGACTGCAAAACAAGTTTTAGTCAAATATTAGGAGTTCAAATAATTGATTAGGAGCTTTTCAACACAATTATATTGCAAAACCGCAATTTCTGTACTTTTTACTCAGTTAAAATTCCAACGGGTCCATTGAAAGGCCCATTTCGACCCGCTCGTCCGAAACCTCTACAAAAAGGACTACAAACAAGTTTTAATCAATTTTTAGGATTTCATGTAATTGATTAGGAGCTTTTCAACACAATTATATTGCAAAACCTCAATTTCTGTACTTTTTACTCTGTTAAAATTCGAACGGGTCCATTGAAAGGCCCATTTCGACCTGCTCGTCCGAAACCTCTACAAAAAGGACCGCAAAAATGTTTTATTCAAATATTAGGAGTTCAAATAATTGATTAGAAGCTTTTCAACACAATTATATTTCAAAACGTCAATTTCTGTACTTTTTACTCTGTTAAAATTCGAACGGGTCCATTGAAAGGCCCATTTCAACCTGCTCGTCCGAAACCTCTACAAAAAGGACTGCAAAACAAGTTTTAATCAAATTTTAGGAGTTCATGTAATTGATTAGGAGCCATTCAACACAATTATATTGCAAAACCTCTATTTCTGTACTTTTTACTCAGTTAAAATTCCAACGGGTCCATTGAAAGGCCCATTTAGACCTCCTCGTCCGAAACCTCTACAAAAAGGACCGCAAAAATGTTTTATTCAAATATTAGGAGTTCAAATAATTGATTAGGAGCTTTTCAACACAATTATATTTCAAAACCTCAATTTCTGTACTTTTTACTCTGTTAAAATTCGAACGGGTCCATTGAAAGGCCCATTTCAACCTGCTCGTCCGAAACCTCTACAAAAAGGACTGCAAAACAAGTTTTAATCAAATTTTAGGAGTTCATGTAATTGATTAGGAGCCATTCAACACAATTATATTGCAAAACCTCAATTTATGTACTTTTTACCCAGTTAAAATTCCAACGGGTCCATTGAAAGGCCCATTTAGACCTGCTCGTCCGAAACCTCTACAAAAAGGAACACAAAAATGTTTTATTCAAATCTTAGGAGTTCATGTAATTGATTAGGAGCTTTTCAACACAATTATATTGCAAAACCTCAATTTCTGGACTTTTTACTCTGTTAAAATTCGAACGGGTCCATTGAAAGGCCCATTTTAACCTGCTCGTCCGAAACCTCTACAAAAAGGACTGCAAAACAAGTTTTAGTCAAATATTAGGAGTTCAAATAATTGATTAGGAGCTTTTCAACACAATTATATTGCAAAACCGCAATTTCTGTACTTTTTACTCAGTTAAAATTCCAACGGGTCCATTGAAAGGCCCATTTCGGCCCGCTCGTCCGAAACCTCTACAAAAAGGACTACAAACAAGTTTTAATCAATTTTTAGGATTTCATGTAATTGATTAGGAGCTTTTCAACACAATTATTTTGCAAAACCTCAATTTTTGTACTTTTTACTTAGTTAAAGTTCTAACGGGTCCATTGAAAGACCCATTTAGACCTGCTCGTCCGTAACCTCTACAAAAGGACCACAAAAAGGTTTTATTCCAATATTAGGAGTTCAAATAATTGATTAGGAGCTTTTAAACACAATTATATTGCAAAACCTCAATTTCTGTACTTTTTACTCTGTTAAAATTCGAACGGGTCCATTGAAAGGCCCATTTTGACCTGCTCGTCCGAAACCTCTACAAAAAGAACTGCAAAACAAGTTTTAGTCAAATATTAGGAGTTCACATAATTGATTAGGAGCTTTTCAACACAATTATATTGCAAAACCGCAATTTCTGTACTTTTTACTCAGTTAAAATTCCAACTGGTCCATTGAAAGGCCCATTTCGACCCGCTCATCCGAAACCTCTACAAGAAGGACTGCAAAACAAGTTTTAATCAATTTTTAGGATTTCATGTAATTGATTAGGAGCTTTTAAACACAATTATTTTGCAAAACCTCAATTTTTGTACTTTTTACTCAGTTAAAATTCCAACGGGTCCATTGAAAGGCCCATTTAGACCTGCTCGTCTGAAACTTCTACAAAAAGGACCCCAAAAATGTTTTATTCAAATATTAGGAGTTCAAATAATTGATTAGCAGCTTTTTAAATCAATTATATTGCAAAACATCAATTTCTGTACTTTTTACTCAGTTAAAATTCCAACGGGTCCATTGAAAGGCCCATTTAGACCTGCTCGTCCGAAACCTCTACAAAAAGGACCGCATAAATGTTTTATTCAAATATTAGGTGTTCAAATAATTGATTAGGAGCTTTTCAACACAATTATATTGCAAAGCCTCAATTTCTGTACTTTTTACTTAGTTAAAATTCCAACGAGTCCATTGAAAGGCCCATTTAGACCTGCTCGTCCGAAACCTCTACAAAAAGGACCGCAAAAATGTTTTATTCAAATATTAGGACTTCAAATAATTGATTAGGAGCTTTTCAACACAATTATATTGCAAAACCTTAATTTCTGTACTTTTTACTCAGCTAAAATTCCAACGGGTCCATTGAAAGGCTCATTTAGACATCCTCGTCCGAAACCTCTACAAAAAGGACCGCAAAAATGTTTTATTCAAATATTAGGAGTTCAAATAATTGATTAGGAGGTTTTAAACACAATTATAATGCAAAACCTCAATTTTTGTACTTTTTACTTAGTTAAAATTCCAACGGGTCCATTGAAAGGCCCATTTAGACCTGCTCGTCTGAAACCTCTACAAAAAGGACCGCAAAAATGTTTTATTCAAATATTAGGAGTTCAAATAATTGATTAGGAGCTTTTTAAATCAATTATATTGCAAAACCTCAATTTCTGTACTTTTTACTCAGTTAAAATTCCAACGGGTCCATTGAAAGCCCCATTTAGACCTGTTCGTCCGAAACCTCTACAAAAAGGACCGCCAAAATGTTTTCTTCAAATATTACGAGTTCAAATAATCTATTAGGAGCTTTTCAACACAATTATATTGAAAAACCTCAATTTCTGTACTTTTTACTCAGTTAAAATTCCAATGGGTCCATTGAAAGGCCCATTTAGACATCCTCGTCCGAAACCACTACAAAAAGGACCGCAAAAATGTTTTATTAAAATATTAGGAGTTCAAATAATTGATTAGGAGCTTTTCAACACAATTATATTGCAAAACCTCAATTTCTGTACTTTTTACTCAGTTAAAATTCCAACGGGTCCATTGAAAGCCCCATTTAGACCTGCTCGTCTGAAACCTCTACAAAAGGACCGCAAAAATGTTTTATTCAAATATTAGGAGTTCAAATAATTGATTAGGAACTTTTTAAATCAATTATATTGCAAAACCTCAATTTCTGTACTTTTTACTTAGTTAAAATTTCAACGAGTACTTAGTTAAAATTCCAACAGGTGGGATGGCTCTCAATTCTCTCTCAAAATTCTCCGGGTTCCTTGTTTGGTTTTGGCACTCTCTCCCTTTTTTTCCGGTGGTTTTTCTCACCATAACCCTTTCCCCTCACAGCAACCTTTCCTCTTCTGCCAGTTTTTCCAATAACAACTCAAGTTTCACGGTTTTCCAGGCTTCCTTGGAAAGCGGGATGAGAATCCCAAGAGCCATCCCACTCAGCCAACCACTGCCATTATCAGGTTGTTTCTCTCTTATTATCTCCTTTTATTATTTTTTTCTCATCTTTTCGGCTGCTTTATTGGTTTTATGAGATTTGGGCGGCCTTAGTGTACCATAATCGGTTCACCAGATTTTTTTCTCCTTTTGCAAGGCTTGCTTGCCTCTGGTTTTGTTGTTACCGATTGGCTCCGATAAGGCCTTCCCAGCGAACCACAGATCGGGACTACAAAGTTAGATTTTTTCGTAATCACCTTCGCCATCTCAGATCTGGGTTTCAAGGTATGGTTTGTAGTTTATTTCAATCACAAATCCTTTTTCCCCTTTCATTTCCAGATCTAATCTTTATTTTTTGGTTTTCTTTTCATTCGATCTGATTCTGTTTGCTATACCGGATAGTTCTCTTTCCGGTGATGGGCCTTGTCATTTTTATTTTTTCCATCCTCTTGGATCTGGTGTTCTTTATACTCCGGTACCCGATTGACTTTAACGGTATGTCCGGCCGGCCTTATTATTTTTTCGATTATTTTTTTATCTCTCATCTCTCATTTACCTCTCTTCTAACCGATGTGGTTTGCCTTTTTCAATATATTTTCTATCGTCGATGTCTCATCGGAGACCTCTTCTTCTGACGACGGCCCGCGGCAGCGATTTATATAAAACCATGGTTCCCTCTTTCCTATTTCCTTTCTTTTTTATCATATATCTTTTTTATTTTCTATATTTTTTCCTTGCTGTATAAAAAATATCTAGGGTTTTTTCCTTATTTATTTATGTTTTCTATTATCCCTTTCGTTGTCCCCAATTTTCAGATTTGTGTTCAAGTTCTGGCTCTGAGGTTCATTCATAAGGCTCTTCACTCGAAAGATTTGCTTCAACCATTAGTATCTCTTGCATTTTCAGATTGCTTATTCTTATGTATTGTTCTTATGTTTTATTCTTCTAACCTTCTTATGTTTTGTTTCAGCATCTTATCTAAACTCTGCATGTTCCCAATCGTTCTTCTAATCTGTTCCATCATGACTTTCTTCTCTCCCCAATTTTTTTCTTTTTCTCCTTTGTCTATCATTTCATTTAACTTTATGTTGTCTTCTCAACAGATTGTATGTATTTGCTCCTCCCCTTGGTTTGTTTATTTTGTCTGGCTTTCACCTCGAAGGTATGCTCTTTTTCTCTTTTGGTTTATATTTATCTCTCCATGCGATCTCTGGATTATGTTATATCCCTGTTTCTATTCTCTGCATAAGTTTATCTCTTCTATTATCTTTGCAAATGATGTTATTTTCAAGCACTGCTCATACAAACACTCAGCCTTTTCAGGGAAACAATTACCAGCCCATCTTTTGGGATTTTCTTTAGCTACACATATACTACAAAAATTGTATCATCAACAGTCTAACTTGAATCTTGTTCTATTTCGTATTCTAAAATATTATCATCAAATTATTGATAACATTAATTTACCATACACTATCAATTTTTTTCGGGAGACAAATACATTATGCACAAATGATTTATATTATCACACCAATAATGATGCTATCTATAATGCTCCTCTTTACTTAACTATTTTATTATCTTTTAGAACATCTCCTTTTAATCATTTTATTTCCAATATAATTCCAAATTTCATTGGCCTGAATTCTCCTAGACTCCTCATATGTGTTCTGTCTCGCTACCAATGGTGCACCGCCATTAAATTTTGTTTAGATAAACCCTACCCTCTTTCAAATTTGTATCCTCTTCTCCTGTTATATGTTTCCAAGTTATTTTTTAAAAACACATTTCATAATTTTTCTAATATGAATGATGTTATCTGTCACTCAAAAATTTTTATTATAGTAATCATATTCTCGATTAAGCATACATACTTGGTCATTTTTCTGGAAAATGACACTACTATAATTTACATGTTTCCCTGCTGGCCATCTACTGTTTATAATTATGTCACCTTCACCTATAGGACTACTAAGTGTAATGATCTACTATACAAGGTCTATTACAAATTTACAAACCACCCTTATACTTATCCTAACTACCCCTCGCTTGTCACTATCTCATCCATGTACCCTTATACAACTCTTTATTATTTGACTATATTAAATTTTAACTTTACTTCTATGTCTTCTCATTCTTTTTGTACTTTTTGTTCTATCAAATGCTTCCCCTTAACTCACTGTTTTTGTACTTTCATTGTTTCTTTTCTTGGGCTTACCCACCATACATCTACAATGGTTATCAAGACACAAATTACTAAGCATCTGCTTAAGGAAAGCTGGAACATCTACTCTACTACTGGGCTATGGTTTAAGTTAATTTTAGTTAAATTTATTTGCATTCCCCCCCATATTTTTTGCTCTTTTGGTTTGTAATTATTTTCTTATCCCCGCTTCTCTCTTTCCCTAGGTCTGTAATTTTTTATTGCCTTTTTTCTTTCCTGCTTTTCTTTTATTTCTCCTATGCTTTTATCTGCTTTCCAGTTTACATCAATACTGCCATGCATGCTTTATATTCTCCCTTCGATGAATGTTATTATATTAACTTGATGTTATGCTCGATAGAAATCTATTCCCACTACACCTCTTTAGGTGAAATATTACAAGCCCATATTTGGGATCTATATCAAATCTTATTAAAAAGGAGCTCTTCAAACAAAAAATATATTAATATTTCAAATTTCCTGATAACCTCTAACCCTATTTCTTCTGAAAAATTGTTATACTTTACATTCAATCTACTTCTTTCGTTTTCTTCAAAATATATTAATTACCTATTAATGTGTTCAACTTCTCAAATTCCTTTAAATTATTATATTATAATTATTTTCCTCTTATATGGTCTGAATACAATTATACTTAAAAAGTCAATCTTACTTCCTTTTATAACAGATAATAAAAACCAATTACCATTATTTATATACAAACTTTCCTCCTTTCGGTTTCATAAATTCCTAAATGCCCATAAATTTCCTTTTAAAAAGAGTTTTAATATAGCGAATAAGAATTATATATTTCCGTTTTTATAATATCTAATACAATCAAATATTATTATTAAATTATTCTCATTAAATCTTGCCACTTATTTTGCAACTTCAATACCATTAATGAATTTGATTTTCGGTATTCACTTAATCTACTCCCCATTATTTGTTTCTCCTAAAATTTCCCTCCGTTTTAAATATTTGTTCGTTAAAATATTCCCTATTATTAACAAGGTCTCTTCGATCCTTCTTTTTTTACCCCCCCTTACCAGTCATTATTTCCATAAAATTCTTTCAATCTTACCATTAAACTTTAATTTAACCTTATATAGGTATTTACGATATAATTTATTAATATCTTCTAGAATTCCCTCCTTTATTAAACTTTCTAGATCATTTAAGGAAAGCACCTTTTATATTTTACATTATACTTTTAATAGATCCAATCTTTCACAATCGTTTATTATTTCCCAAAATTCTCTTCACTCTACTTTCCATATCTCATCCCTCTCAACTGTACTCTTTATATACGTACATCACTATTACTCCTATCCACAAAACCATCAATATCATTCTACTCTCTTATACCCTCCAACTCTCTCAATGGCTTCCTCATCTTCTATCCCCCAGCTCAACTCTATCAATCTCACCAACGAAGAAGCGGAACTGCTCTACACACTTGACTTTGGTTGGAACATTGTCAAGGAAGACCCCAAGGTGATTGTAATCGGTTGCTTCATATCGTCTAAGGTTTTAGACATATATAATGTTATCAACGCATTCGAAGGTATCTGGAAACCTAATGAGGTAGTATCCATATCGAGGATACAAGATAATTTCCTCAAAATCAAGTTCAAGGAAATCAAGAATTGCTATGAGATCATCAATCGCGGTCCTTGGCTGTACAAGGATGAATGGTTAGCAGTCACTGAATATGATCCAGCCAAATCCTTAAACGACTACATCTTCAATACCATGAGAATTTGGATCCGTATCTTCTCCATCCCTGATTCAATCTATGCTGATGTTGACCGATCCCATCTGGTGGGACATGCCCTTGGACCAATGGTTGGCAATGTCCTCCGTACGGATACCCGAGAAGTGGATGGGAATATGAAGGACTTCCTTTGGGTTAAGATTCTGCTTAACATCACAAGACCTGTCACTCGCTTTGTATTTATTGGATCAGGCGAAAACAAAATCATGTGCCGTATTCAATATGAAAGACTCCCTACTCTCTGCCCTAGTTGTGGTATTATCAGCCACACATTAGAGAACTGTCAAATCCGTTCTTCACTCGATCTCAACAAATTACAGTACGGAGATTGGCTCCGTTACCTTCCTCCTAGACGTTGCCCAGTTGGTATCCGTGGGCGTATCCGCAATGTCGAGCCAAATCTGAATCCAAACATCCCTCCAGTGAATGGTAATTCTACTTTTACAATCTCAATAACATTCTTTTTCAATCGATTTTTTACCCCAATTATTTTGTCCAAATATTTTCTTTCTGTATTCCTCGTAGTGGCCCCAACAAATATACCAGCAGCTTCGGCCAACCCTACTGCTCCTCCCACCGATCAGAACAATATGGGTAAACTAATTTACATCCTCCTCATCCTTTACATAAATGATTATAAGTATCTAACCACAATCAATCTCAATACATAGGTTCTCTAAATGAAGGTGATGCCGCCTCCTTTACGGAACAAGCAACCGAGGAAGTCCAAAAAGTTGACATTGCCATGGATGAAGGCCCCAACTCTGTTAAAGATCCCCCTGCAGCTGATTTGAAGCAAAAAGCTCCACTCGAGCCCCAACCCCTGAACACCATCTATCCTATTCCGGAAGATGGTTCTGATGATGATTGGGACACCACGGATGATTTTGGTGTCCCTAGCCCTACAGCCCAGCAAATTAAAAAATTTGACTCTGAATCGAGTAAGCCTTCTAAACCCACTGATACAATTTTCAATGATTTTAATCATTGGTTACTTAAAACTTACCCCAATGATGCAGCCCATTCACCTGCACCTGCACTTGTACCAGCCCAAACGAACCGAGGCATGAAACGCCGCTCCTCAATACAAGTATCGCTCCCGCCGAAAAAATCCAAACCATCAGGATCCACTCCAAAAGCTGGGATGAGCAGCTCTAAAAACTCTCCGGCGGTGGCTGATTCCCAGCCCCGCCGAGCAAAATGAGGATCCTATGCTGGAACTGTCAGGGTCTTGGACAAGCCCCGACGGTTCAACATTTCCGGTCTTATGTCCAACGCACCAACCCCGATATCATTTTCTTATGCGAGACTAAAATAAATAATGCGGAATGTAACCGCATATGTCTTTCACTAGGTATGTTAGACATTATTTCTATTTCCCCTACGGAAGGGTGTTCCGGAATTTCCTTATTTGCTGCAAAAAATATTAATATAAGTTTAATTTCCTATTCGTCGCGTTACATTCATACTCAAATTACAAACAATAACTCCACAATGTTCTTCATTGGAATGCACGGTTTTCTGGAAACTAGCAAAAAATATAAAACATGGGAACTCATAGATTCATTATACTCTTCTACTAAAAATAACCCATGGCTTCTCGGCGGAGACTTCAATGAAATATTAACGGATTCGGAAAAACAAGGAGGTCCCCGTCGGGCTAGATCTCAAATCAAAAACTTTCGCAATTGTCTAACACGTAACAACCTCTTTGATTGTAAGCCAACTTCGGGTTGGTTCACATGGACTAAAGTAGGACCCTTAACCCCGGTAATACATGAAAGACTAGATCGTTTTATAGCTAACTCCGTTTGGCAAGATCTCTACCCTTCACATCGAATCACCACAGAATATGTTGCCAAATCTGACCATTGTTTCCTTCTTCTCGAATTAGATCCTTCGACTTCTACACCCAAAACACAACCTTCCAAGAATTTCCGATTCGAAAGCTGTTGGGCTAATAATGTAGATAATATCCAAACAATCAAAAGGGCCTGGACCGACACTCCCGGAACAGTCATAAACAAAATTGAAGTTGTAGGCACATACCTAGAAGAATGGCAAAACCAACAACGCTTTAAATCAACCGGAAGAATTAAGTTCCTCACTAAAAAAATTAATAAATTACTATATTGTCCCTTAACAACAACAAATGAACAAGTTTACTTAAATTATAGAACTGAATTAAATAGACTTTTAACAGAACAAGAAATCTATTGGGCTCAAAGATCTCGCACTCTTTGGCTTTCCCAAGGGGACAAAAATACCAAGTTCTTCCATGCCCGAGCAACTAATAGGAACAAGAAAAAATTGATTACAGGCCTTTACGATGCTAACTCAAATTGGTGCACGTCTGAATCAGACCTTATGAATATCGCTTCTGAATATTTCCAAAAGCTGTTCACAACATCTAACCCCCATATCTCGAACATCATTCTTTACAAAATTCACCCTTCCATCAATACTTCAATGAATGAAACCCTTCTAAAAGCCTTCACTAAAGAGGAAATTCTCCATGCCTTTAAAGATATTGACCCTAGGAAAGCTCCTGGATTCGATGGCCTACCCAGTAGCTTCTTTAGACAACACTGGGATACAGTAGGTGATGATGTTCTTAATCTTTGTATTAACCTTTTAAACGGCAACGCCGATATGGCCTTAGTTAACAAAACTATATTGGTACTAATTCCCAAAGTACATGACCCAACTTCCATGAAACAACTGAGACCAATTAGCCTCTGCACTGTCCTCTATAAAATAGTTGCCAAAACAATAGCCAACAGAATGAAACATGCTATACCTCTATGCATTAGCCCTAATCAAGCAGCCTTTGTCCAGGGACGCAATATATCAGACAACATCTTTATTGCTCATGAAATTATTCACAATATTAACTCAGGAGCTACTAAGTCCTCCCAAGGAGCTGCTCTCAAGCTAGACATGGAGAAAGCGTTCGATAGAGTAGAATGGTCATTTCTTGCTAATGTTATGGAACGCATGGGCTTTGAATCCGAATGGATCGATCTTATAATGCGTTGCATTACTACAGTCTCCTTCTCAATTAAAATTAATAATTCTTTCTCCCCACCCTTTCAACCTCAACGTGGTCTTCGCTAGGGGGATCCCCTATCCCCTTTCCTCTTTCTCTTTTGTACTCAAGGCCTCTCGGCTTACTTAGCTGCTGCTCAACAGACTAAAATACTTCCAGGTGTAGGCGCATGTAAATATGGGCCCAAAGTCAACCACCTGCTTTTTGCCGATGATTGTATGGTATTCATTAATACTAATCAATCTGAAGCATCCCTTCTGAAAAATGCTCTTCAAACGTATGCTAATGCATCCGGTCAAGCAGTTAATTTTGAGAAATCAACAATTTTCTATAACCCGCGTACACCATCAGCAACAAGAAAATGCAATCAACAACCTTTTACAAGTACGTGAGGTTACTAATCCTGGAGTATACCTAGGCATCCCACTTCTAATTGGGAAAAATAAAACTGAATCACTAGGTTTTGTGCGTGATAAAGTACATGATCGTCTCTCTAGTTGGGACAAACATCTACTATCCTTTAGTGGCCGAGAGATATTCATCAAAGCTGTCTTACAATCTCTCCCACAATATGTCATGTCTTGCTATCTTCTACCACAAAATATCATCGATGACATGACTACATCAATCCGTCAATACTGGTGGACTGGCAAATCCAACAAAAAAGGTTGGCATATGATACCTTGGAATCGTATATGCTTACCTAAATCTGCTGGTGGCATGGGTTTTAAGGATTTGCACGACTTTAACATTGCTCTCTTGGGCAAGCAAATTTGGAAACTCATCTGTGAACCAGATTCTTTATTAGGACAAATATACCGTTCTAAATACTTTCCCTCAGGCAACATTCTAGATGCTCCAAAACCCAATAGGGGCTCCTTCGCTTGGGAAGGTATACATAACGCGCTTCAGCGTCTTTTCCCTAGCTTTCTCCACCGCCCTGGCATAAACAATATTATTAGAATACACAAAGATATATGGGGAGGGTCTTCCCCGATTGAGCTTACTGGGGATTACGAAATCTCAGATGAATTTTACATTCGATGTCGTGATTTTATGATTCGTAACCAAACTGCCTGGGATACGGATAAGGTAAAAAATTATTTCAATCCAATTGACGCCGATGCTATTCTTCGCATCTCCATCATAAATGATCAACGGGATTCAATACTCTGGTCTCCCAACGACTCGGGTATTTACTCAGTCCGTTCTGGATATATTTTCTTACAACGCTCCATAATCCCACCTTCGTCACCAACTCGGTTCTGGAAGTTTTTATCCAAAGTCAAAGCTTTACCCAAAGTCAAAACTTTTTGTTGGCGTATGGCATCTGACGCTCTACCAGTTGGATCTAAAATGCAAGCCTTTTCTCCTAACTCGGGCCCTTGCCCTATCTGTGGTAGCCACTCGGAATCGATCCTTCATGCGTTTCGTGATTGCCCTGGGGCGTCTGAAGCCCTCCAAATTAGTGGTATCCCTATCACTCTCTATAAGAGTATAGCTTCCACGCCTCTGCAATGGTTAGAAGAAGCAGCCACTACAATTTTCCCTGATAAATTTGGTCTCTTCCTTACGGTTTTATGGAATATATGGAATAGACGCAATGACTGGGTACATAACAACCATCTACAACCACCCTGGCTAATTGATGTTAATTTCATTAGCTTACATGATGAATTTTGTAAATCTTTAGTTTCAATTGACCCAGCTCCATCTACCTTTTCTAAACCTTCTTGGGCACTTCCTCCACCTCATCATATCAAAATAAATGTAGACAGAGCCTTTAATCCATCAACTCGTGCAGCAGCCGTCGGCGCTGTTGCTCGTGATTCTGCAGGAGCAGTTGTGGGTGGCCTTGCATTCCCTCTTGGTAGCTGTCAGGACGCTATCACTAGTGAAGGGGAAAGCATCCTTGCTGGTCTCACCTTTGCCCGATCTCAAGGCTGGAACCGACTTTTGATCGAAACTGACTGCGCTTCTCTCGCGAATAGGATCAACAATCCCGCTCAGGACCTCTCTACCATGGGACCAATTATTCTTCAGATTCAAGCAGCTCTTCTCGATTTTGACTTTATATCTGTTTCTTTTGTACGTCGTGAGGCAAATATTATAGCCCATACATTGGCTACTTATTCACTGAATTCTATGACTTCTATGTCATTTAATTCGGACATCCCACCTTGTATACAACAATTTGTAACCAATCATTCCTGATTAATAATATTTGGGCACTCTTTTCCCCTTTTTAGGGTCCTCTAGCTTTGCTTGAAGGACAGTAGTAGGGGTTTTTAATGAGGCCTTTTCTTCAAAAAAAATTCCAACGAGTCCATTGAAAGGCCCATTTAGACCTGCTAGTCCGAAACCTCTACAAAAAGGATCGCAAAAATGTTTTATTCAAATATTAGGAGTTCAAATAATTGATTAGGAGCTTTTCAACACAATTATATTGCAAAACCTCAATTTATGTACTTTTTACCCAGTTAAAATTCCATCGGGTCCTTTGAAAGGCCCATTTAGACCTACTCGTCCGAAACCTCTACAAAAAGGATTGCAAAACAAGTTTTAATCAATTTTTAGGATTTCATGTAATTGATTAGGAGCTTTTCAACACAATTATATTGCAAAACCTCAATTTTTGTACTTTTTACTTAGTTAAAATTCCAACGAGTCCATTGAAAGGCCCATTTACACCAGCTCCCCCGAAACCTCTACAAAAAGGACCGCAAAAATGTTTTATTCAAATTTTAGGAGTTCAAATAATTGATTAGGAGCTTTTCAACACAATTATATTGCAAAACCTCAATTTATGTACTTTTTACCCAGATAAATTCCAACGGGTCCTTTGAAAGGCCCATTCAGACCTGCTCGTCCGAAACCTCTACAAAAAGGAACACAAAAATGTTTTATTCAAATATTAGGAGTTCGTGTAATTGATTAGGAGCTTTTCAACACAATTATATTGCAAAACCTCAATTTCTGTACTTTTTACTCTGTTAAAATTCGAACGAGTCCATTGAAAGGCCCATTCGACCTGCTCGTCCGAAACCTCTACAAAAAGGACTAGAAAACAAGTTTTAGTCAAATATTAGGAGTTCAAATAATTTATTAGGAGCTTTTCAACACAATTATATTGCAAAACTGCAATATCTGTACTTTTTACTCAGTTAAAATTCCAACGGGTCCATTGAAAGGCCCATTTCGACCCGCTCGTCCGAAACCTCTACAAAAAGGACTGCAAAACAAGGTTTAATCAATTTTTAGGATTTCATGTAATTGATTAGGAGCTTTTCAACACAACTATATTGCAAAACCGCAATTTATGTACTTTTTACCCAGTTAAAATTCCAATGGGTCCTTTGAAAGGCCCATTTAGACCTGCTCGTCCGAAACCTCTACAAAAAGGAACACAAAAATATTTTATTCAAATATTAGGAGTTCATGTAATTGATTAGGAACTTTTCAATACAATTATATTGCAAAACCTCAATTTCTGTACTTTTTACTCTGTTAAAATTCGAACAGGTCCATTGAAAGGCCCATTTCGACCTGCTCGTCTGAAACCTCTACAAAAAGGACTGCAAAACAAGTTTTAGTCAAACATTAGGAGTTCATATAATTGATTAGGAGCTTTTCAACACAATTATATTGCAAAACCGCAATTTCTATACTTTTTACTCAGTTAAAATTCCAACGGATCCATTGAAAGGCCCATTTCGACCCGCTCGTCCGAAACCTCTACAAAAAGGACTGCAAAAAAAGTTTTAATCAATATTTAGGATTCCATGTAATTGATTAGGAGCTTTTCAACACAATTATATTGCAAAACCTCAATTTTTGTACTTTTTGCTCAGTTAAAATTCCAACGGGCACTTTGAAAGGCCCATTTCGACCCGCTCGTCCGAAACCTCTACAAAAAGGACTGCAAAACAAGTTTTAATCAATTTTTAGGATTTCATGTAATTGATTAGGAGCTTTTCAACACAATTATATTGCAAAACCTCAATTTTTGTACTTTTTACTTAGTTAAAAATCCAACGAGTCCATTGAAAGGCCCATTTAGACGTGCTCGTCCGAAACCTCTACAAAAAGGACCGCAAAAATGTTTTATTCAAATATTAGGAGTTCAAATAATTGATTAGGAGCTTTTCAACACAATTATATTGCAAAACCTCAATTTATGTACTTTTTACCCAGATAAATTCCAACGGGTCCTTTGAAAGGCCTATTTAGACCTGTCCGAAACCTCTACAAAAAGGAACACAAAAATGTTTTATTCAAATATTAGGAGTTCATGTAATTGATTAGGAGCTTCTCAACACAATTATATTGCAAATCCTCAATTTCTGTACTTTTTACTCTGTTAAAATTCGAACGGGTCCATTGAATGGCCCATTTCGACCTGCTCGTCCGAAACCTCTACAAAAAGGACTGCAAAACAAGTTTTAGTCAAATATTAGGAGTTCAAATAATTGATTACGAGCTTTTCAACACTATTATATTGCAAAACCGCAATTTCAGTACTTTTTACTCAGTTAAAATTCCAACGGGTCCATTGAAAGGCCCATTTCGACCCACTCGTCCGAAACCTCTACAAAAAGGACTGCAAAACAAGTTTTAATCAATTTTTAGGATTTCATGTAATTGATTAGGAGCTTTTCAACACAATTATATTGCAAAACCTCAATTTTTGTACTTTTTACTCAGTTAAAATTCCAACGGGTACATTGAAAGGCCCATTTCGACCCGCTCGTTCGAAACCTCTACAAAAAAAACTGCAAAACAATTTTTAATCAATTTTAGGATTTCATGTAATTGATTAGGAGCTTTTCAACACAATTATATTGCAAAACCTCAATTTTTGTACCTTTTACTTAGTTAAAATTCCAACGAGTCCATTGAAAGGTCCATTTAGACCTGCTCGTCCGAAACCTCTACAAAAATGACCGCAAAAATGTTTTATTCAAATATTAGGAGTTCAAATAATTGATTAGGAGCTTTTCAACACAATTTTATTGCAAAACCTCAATTTATGTACTTTTTACCCAGATAAATTCCAACGGGTCCTTTGAAAGGCCAATTTAGACCTGCTCGTCCGAAACCTCTACAAAAAGGAACACAAAAATGTTTTATTCAAATATTAGGAGTTCATGTAATTGATTAGGAGCTTTTCAACACAATTATATTGCAAAACCTCAATTTCTGTACTTTTTACTCTGTTAAAATTCGAATGGGTCCATTGAAAGGCCTATTTCGACCTGCTCGTCCGAAACCTCTACAAAAAGGACTGCAAAACAAGTTTTAGTCAAATATTAGGAGTTCAAGTAACTGATTAGGAGCTTTTCAACACAATTATATTGCAAAACCGCAATTTCTGTACTTTTTAATCAGTTAAAATTCCAACGGGTCCATTGAAAGGCCCATTTCGACCCGCTCATCCGAAACCTCTACAAAAGGACTACAAACTAAGTTTTAATCAATTTTTAGGATTTCATGTACTTGATTAGGAGCTTTTCAACACACTTATATTGCAAAACCTCAATTTTTGTACTTTTTACTCAGTTAAAATACCAACAGGTACATTGAAAGGCCCATTTCGACCCGCTCGTCCGAAACCTCTACAAAAAGGACTGCAAAACAAGTTTTAATCAATTTTTAGGATTTCATGTAATTGATTAGAAGCATTTCAACACAATTATATTGCAAAACTACAATTTATGTACTTTTTACCCAGTTAAAATTCCAACGGGTCCATTGAAAGGCCCATTTCGACCCACTCGTCCGAAACCTCTACAAAAAGGACTGCAAAACAAGTTTTAGTCAAATATTAGGAGTTCAAATAATTGATTACGAGCTTTTCAACACTATTATATTGCAAAACCGCAATTTCAGTACTTTTTACTCAGTTAAAATTCCAACGGGTCCATTGAAAGGCCCATTTCGACCCACTCGTCCGAAACCTCTACAAAAAGGACTGCAAAACAAGTTTTAATCAATTTTTAGGATTTCATGTAATTGATTAGGAGCTTTTCAACACAATTATATTGCAAAACCTCAATTTTTGTACTTTTTACTCAGTTAAAATTCCAACGGGTACATTGAAAGGCCCATTTCGACCCGCTCGTTCGAAACCTCTACAAAAAAAACTGCAAAACAATTTTTAATCAATTTTAGGATTTCATGTAATTGATTAGGAGCTTTTCAACACAATTATATTGCAAAACCTCAATTTTTGTACCTTTTACTTAGTTAAAATTCCAACGAGTCCATTGAAAGGTCCATTTAGACCTGCTCGTCCGAAACCTCTACAAAAATGACCGCAAAAATGTTTTATTCAAATATTAGGAGTTCAAATAATTGATTAGGAGCTTTTCAACACAATTTTATTGCAAAACCTCAATTTATGTACTTTTTACCCAGATAAATTCCAACGGGTCCTTTGAAAGGCCAATTTAGACCTGCTCGTCCAAAACCTCTACAAAAAGGAACACAAAAATGTTTTATTCAAATATTAGGAGTTCATGTAATTGATTAGGAGCTTTTCAACACAATTATATTGCAAAACCTCAATTTCTGTACTTTTTACTCTGTTAAAATTCGAATGGGTCCATTGAAAGGCCTATTTCGACCTGCTCGTCCGAAACCTCTACAAAAAGGACTGCAAAACAAGTTTTAGTCAAATATTAGGAGTTCAAGTAACTGATTAGGAGCTTTTCAACACAATTATATTGCAAAACCGCAATTTCTGTACTTTTTAATCAGTTAAAATTCCAACGGGTCCATTGAAAGGCCCATTTCGACCCGCTCATCCGAAACCTCTACAAAAAGGACTACAAACTAAGTTTTAATCAATTTTTAGGATTTCATGTACTTGATTAGGAGCTTTTCAACACACTTATATTGCAAAACCTCAATTTTTGTACTTTTTACTCAGTTAAAATACCAACAGGTACATTGAAAGGCCCATTTCGACCCGCTCGATCGAAACCTCTACAAAAAGGACTGCAAAACAAGTTTTAATCAATTTTTAGGATTTCATGTAATTGATTAGGAGCTTTTCAACACAATTATATTTCAAAACCTCAATTTTTGTACTTTTTACTTAGTTAAAATTCCAACGAGTCCATTGAAAGGCCCATTTAGACCTTCTCGTCCGAAACCTCTACAAAAAGGACCGCAAAAATGTTTTATTCAAATATTAGGAGTTCAAATAATTGATTAGGAGCTTTTCAACACAATTATATTGCAAAACCTCAATTTATGTACTTTTTACCTAGATAAATTCCAACGGGTCCTTTGAAAGGCCCATTTAGACCTACTCGCCGAAACCTCTACAAAAAGGAACACAAAAATGTTTTATTCAAATATTAGGAGTTCATGTAATTGATTAGGAGCTTTTCAACACAATTATATTGCAAAACCTCAATTTCTGTACTTTTTACTCTCTTAAAATTCGAACGGGTCCATTGAAAGGCCCATTTCGACCTGCTCGTCCGAAACCTCTACAAAAAGGACTGCAAAACAAGTTTTAGTCAAATATTAGGAGTTCAAATAATTGATTAGGAGCTTTTCAACACAATTATATTGCAAAACCGCAATTTCTGTACTTTTTACTCAGTTAAATTTCCAACGGGTCCATTGAAAGGCCCATTTCGACCCGCTCGTCCGAAACCTCTACAAAAAGGACTGCAAAACAAGTTTTAATCAATTTTTAGGATTTCATGTAATTGATTAGAAGCTTTTCAACACAATTATATTGCAAAACCGCAATTTATGTACTTTTTACCCAGTTAAAATTCCAACGAGTCCTTTGAAAGGCCCATTTAGACCTGCTCGTCCGAAACCTCTTCAAAAAGGAACACAAAAATGTTTTATTCAAATATTAGGAGTTCATGTAATTGATTAGGAGCTTTTCAACACAATTATATTGCAAAACCTCAATTTCTGTACTTTTTACTCTGTTAAAATTCGAACGGGTCCATTGAAAGGCCCATTTCGACCTGCTCGTCCGAAACCTCTACAAAAAGGACTGCAAAACAAGTTTTAGTCAAATATTAGGAGTTCAGATAATTGATTAGGAGCTTTTCAACACAATTATATTGCAAAACCGCAATTTCTGTACTTTTTACTCAGTTAAAATTCCAACGGGTCCATTGAAAGGCCCATTTTGACCCGCTCGTCCGAAACCTCTACAAAAAGGACTGCAAAACAAGTTTTAATCAATTTTTAGGATTTCATGTAATTGATTATGATCTTTTCAACACAATTATTTTGCAAAACCTCAATTTTTGTACTTTTTACTAAGTTAAAATTCCAACGGGTACATTGAAAGGCCCATTTCGACCCGCTCGTCCAAAACCTCTACAAAAAGGACTGCAAAACAATTTTTAATCAATTTTTAGGATTTCATGTAATTGATTAGGAGCTTTTCAACACAATTATATTGCAAAACCTCAATTTTTGTACTTTTTACTTAGTTAAAATTCCAACGAGTCCATTAAAAGGCCCATTTAGACCTGCTCGTCCGAAACCTCTACAAAAAGGACCGCAAAAATGTTTTATTCAAATATTAGGAGTTCAAATAATTGATTAGGAGCTTTTCAACACAATTATATTGCAAAACCTCAATTTATGTACTTTTTACCCAGATAAATTCCAACGGGTCCTTTGAAAGGCCCATTTAGACCTGCTCGTCCGAAACCTCTACAAAAAGGAACACAAAAATGTTTTATTAAAATATTAGGAGTTCATGTAATTGATTAGGAGCTTTTCAACACAATTATATTGCAAACCCTCAATTTCTGTACTTTTTACTCTGTTAAAATTCGAACGGGTCCATTGAAAGGCCCATTTCGACCTGCTCGTCCGAAACCTCTACAAAAAGGACTGCAAAACAAGTTTTAGTCAAATATTAGGAGTTCAAATAATTGATTAGGAGCTTTTCAACACAATTATATTGCAAAACCGCAATTTCTGTACTTTTTACTCAGTTAAAATTCCAACGGGTCCATTGAAAGGCCCATTTCGACCCGCTCGTCCGAAACCTCTACAAAAAGGACTGCAAAACAAGTTTTAATCAATTTTTAGGATTTCATGTAATTGATTAGAAGCATTTCAACACAATTATATTGCAAAACTACAATTTATGTACTTTTTACCCAGTTAAAATTCCAACGGGTCCTTTGAAAGGCCCATTTAGACCTGCTCGTCCGAAACCTCTACAAAAAGGAACACAAAAATGTTTTATTCAAATATTAGGAGTTCATATAATTGATTAGGAGCTTTTCAACACAATTATATTGCAAAACCTCAATTTCTGTACTTTTTACCCAGATAAATTCCAACGGGTCCTTTGAAAGGCCCATTTAGACCTGCTCGTCCGAAACCTCTACAAAAAGGAACACAAAAATGTTTTATTCAAATATTAGGAGTTCATGTAATTGATTAGGAGCTTTTCAACACAAATATATTGCAAAACCTCAATTTTTGTACTTTTCACTCTGTTAAAATTCGAACGCGTCCATTGAAAGGCCCATTTCGACCTGCTCATCCGAAACCTCTACAAAAAGGAGTGCAAAACAAGTTTTAGTCAAATATTAGGACTTCAAATAATTGATTAGGAGCTTTTCAACACAATTATATTGCAAAACCGCGATTTCTGTACTTTTTACCCAGTTAAAATTCCAACGGGTCCATTGAAAGGCTCATTTCGACCCGCTCGTCCGAAACCTCTACAAAAAGGACTGCAAAACAAGTTTTAATCAATTTTTAGGATTTCATGTAATTGATTAGGAGCTTTTCAACACAATTATATTGCAAAACCGCAATTTATGTACTTTTTACCCAATTAAAATTCCAACAGGTCCTTTGAAAGGCCCATTTAGACCTGCTCGTCCGAAACCTCTACAAAAAGGAACACAAAAATGTTTTATTCAAATATTAGGAGTTCATATAATTGATTAGGAGCTTTTCAACACAATTATATTGCAAAACCTCAATTTTTGTACTTTTTACTCTTTTAAAATTCGAACGGGTCCATTGAATGGCCCATTTCAACCTGCTCGTCCGAAACCTCTACAAAAAGGACTGCAAAACAAGTTTTAGTCAAATAGTAGGAGTTCAAATAATTGATTAGGAGCTTTCCAACACAATTATATTGCAAAACCGCAATTTCTGTACTTTTTACTCAGTTAAAATTCCAACGGGTCCATTGAAATGCCCATTTCGACCCGTTCGTCCGAAACCTCTACAAAAAGGACTGCAAAACAAGTTTTAATCAATTTTTAGGATTTCATGTAATTGATTAGGAGCTTTTCAACACAATTATATTGCAAAACCGCAATTTATGTACTTTTTACTCAGTTAAAATTCCAACGGGTACATTGAAAGGCCCATTTCGACCCGTTCGTCCGAAACCTCTACAAAAAGGAGTGCAAAACAAGTTTTAATCAATTTTTAGGATTTCATGTAATTGATTAGGAGCTTTTCAACACAATTATATTGCAAAAACTCAATTTTTGTACTTTTTACTTAGTTAAAATTCCAACGAGTCCATTGAAAGGCCCATTTAGACCTGCTCGTCCGAAACCTCTACAAAAAGGACCGCAAAAATGTTTTATTCAAATATTAGGAGTTCAAATAATTGATTAGGAGCTTTTCAACACAATTATATTGCAAAACCTCAATTTATGTACTTTTTACCCAGATAAATTCCAACGGGTCCTTCGAAAGGCCATTTAGACCTGCTCGTCCGAAACCTCTACAAAAAGGAACACAAAAATGTTTTATTCAAATATTAGGAGTTCATGTAATTGATTAGGAGCTTTTCAACACAAATATATTGCAAAACCTCAATTTCTGTACTTTTTACTCTGTTAAAATTCGAACGGGTCCATTGAAAGGCCCATTTCGGCCTGCTCGTCCGAAACCTTTACAAAAAGGACTGCAAAAAAGGTTTTAGTCAAATATTAGGAGTTCAAATAATTGATTAGGAGCTTTTCAACACAATTATATTGCAAAACCGCAATTTATGTACTTTTTACCCAATTAAAATTCCAACGGGTCCTTTGAAAGGCCCATTTAGACCTGCTCGTCCGAAACCTCTACAAAAAGGAACACAAAAATGTTTTATTCAAATATTAGGAGTTCATATAATTGATTAGGAGCTTTTCAACACAATTATATTGCAAAACCTCAATTACTGTACTTTATACTCTGTTAAAATTCTAACGGGTCCATTGAATGGCCCATTTCAACCTGCTCGTCCGAAACCTCTACAAAAAGGACTGCAAAATAAGTTTTAGTCAAATATTAGGAGTTCAAATAATTGATTAGGAGCTTTCCAACACAATTATATTGCAAAACCGCAATTTCTGTACTTTTTACTCAGTTAAAATTCCAACGGGTCCATTGAAATGCCCATTTCGACCCGTTCGTCCGAAACCTCTACAAAAAGGACTGCAAAACAAGTTTTAATCAATTTTTAGGATTTCATGTAATTGATTAGGAGCTTTTCAACACAATTATATTGCAAAACCGAAATTTTTGTACTTTTTACTCAGTTAAAATTCCAACGGGTACATTGAAAGGCCCATTTCGACCCGCTCGTCCGAAACCTCTACAAAAAGGAGTGCAAAACAAGTTTTAATCAATTTTTAGGATTTCATGTAATTGATTAGGAGCTTTTCAACACAATTATATTGCAAAAACTCAATTTTTGTACTTTTTACTTAGTTAAAATTCCAACGAGTCCATTGAAAGGCCCATTTAGACCTGCTCGTCCGAAACCTCTACAAAAAGGACCGCAAAAATGTTTTATTCAAATATTAGGAGTTCAAATAATTGATTAGGAGCTTTTCAACACAATTATATTGCAAAACCTCAATTTATGTACTTTTTACCCAGATAAATTCCAACGAGTCCCTCGAAAGGCCCATTTAGACCTGCTCGTCCGAAACCTCTACAAAAAGGAACACAAAAATGTTTTATTCAAATATTAGGAGTTCATGTAATTGATTAGGAGCTTTTCAACACAAATATATTGCAAAACCTCAATTTCTGTACTTTTTACTCTGTTAAAATTCGAACGGGTCCATTGAAAGGCCCATTTCGGCCTGCTCGTCCGAAACCTCTACAAAAAGGACTGCAAAACAAGTTTTAGTCAAATATTAGGAGTTCAAATAATTGATTAGGAGCTTTTCAACACAATTATATTGCAAAACCGCAATTTCTGTACTTTTTACCTAGTTAAAATTCCAACGGGTCCATTGAAAGGCTCATTTCGACCCGCTCGTCCGAAACCTCTACAAAAAGGATTGCAAAACAAGTTTTAATCAATTTTTAGGATTTCATGTAATTGATTAGGATCTTTTCAACACAATTATATTGCAAAACCGCAATTTATGTACTTTTTACCCAGTTAAAATTCCAACGGGTCCTTTGAAAGGCCCATTTAGACCTGCTCGTCCGAAACCTCTACAAAAAGGAACACAAAAATGTTTTATTCAAATATTAGGAGTTCATATAATTGATTAGGAGCTTTTCAACACAATTATATTACAAAACCGCAATTTCTGTACTTTTTACTCAGTTAAATTTCCAACGGGTCCATTGAAACGCCCATTTCGACCCGCTCGTCCGAAACCTCTACAAAAAGGACTGCAAAACAAGTTTTAATCAATCTTTAGGATTTCATGTAATTGATTAGAAGCTTTTCAACACAATTATATTGCAAAACCGCAATTTATGTACTTTTTACCCAGTTAAAATTCCAACGAGTCCTTTGAAAGGCCCATTTAGACCTGCTCGTCCGAAACCTCTACAAAAAGGAACCCAAAAATGTTTTATTCAAATATTAGGAGTTCATGTAATTGATTAGGAGCTTTTCAACACAATTATATTGCAAAACCTCAATTTCTGTACTTTTTACTCTGTTAAAATTCGAACGGGTCCATTGAAAGGCCCATTTCGACCTGCTCGTCCGAAACCTCTACAAAAAGGACTGCAAAACAAGTTTTAGTCAAATATTAGGAGTTCAAATAATTGATTAGGAGCTTTTTCAACACAATTATATTGCAAAACCGCAATTTCTGTACTTTTTACTCAGTTAAAAATTCCAACGGGTCCATTGAAAGGCCCATTTTGACCCGCTCGTCCGAAACCTCTACAAAAAGGACTGCAAAACAAGTTTTAATCAATTTTTAGGATTTCATGTAATTAATTATGATCTTTTCAACACAATTATTTTGCAAAACCTCAATTTTTGTACTTTTTACTAAGTTAAAATTCCAACGGGTACATTGAAAGGCCCATTTCGACCCGCTCGTCCGAAACCTCTACAAAAAGGACTGCAAAACAAGTTTTAATCAATTTTTAGGATTTCACGTAATTGATTAGGATCTTTTCAACACAATTATATTGCAAAACCGCAATTTATGTACTTTTTACCAAGTTAAAATTCCAACGGGTCCTTTGAAAGGCCCATTTAGACCTGCTCGTCCGAAACCTCTACAAAAAGGAACCCAAAAATGTTTTATTCAAATATTAGGAGTTCATATAATTGATTAGGAGCTTTTCAACACAATTATATTGCAAAACCTCAATTTCTGTACTTTTTACTCTGTTAAAATTCGAACGGGTCCATTGAAAGGCCCATTTCGACCTGCTCGTCCGAAACCTCTACAAAAAGGACTGCAAAACAAGTTTTAGTCAAATATTAGGAGTTCAAATAATTGATTAGGAGCTTTTTCAACACAATTATATTGCAAAACCGCAATTTCTGTACTTTTTACTCAGTTAAAAACTCCAACGGGTCCATTGAAATGCCCATTTCGACCCGCTCGTCCGAAACCTCTACAAAAAGGACTGCAAAACAAGTTTTAATCAATTTTTAGGATTTCATGTAATTGATTAGGAGCTTTTCAACACAATTATATTGCAAAACCTCAATTTTTGTACTTTTTACTCAGTTAAAATTCCAACGGGTACATTGAAAGGCCCATTTCGACCCGCTCGTCCGAAACCTCTACAAAAAGGAGTGCAAAACAAGTTTTAATCAATTTTTAGGATTTCATGTAATTGATTAGGAGCTTTTCAACACAATTATATTGCAAAAACTATTTTTCTGTACTTTTTACTCTGTTAAAATTCGAACGGGTCCATTGAAAGGCCCATTTCGACCTGCTCGTCCGAAACCTCTACAAAAAGGACTGCAAAACAAGTTTTAGTCAAATATTAGGAGTTCAAATAATTGATTAGGAGCTTTTCAACACAATTATATTGCAAAACCGCAATTTCTGTACTTTTTACCTAGTTAAAATTCCAACGGGTCCATTGAAAGGCTCATTTCGACCCGCTCGTCCGAAACCTCTACAAAAAGGACTGCAAAACAAGTTTTAATCAATTTTTAGGATTTCATGTAATTGATTAGGATCTTTTCAACACAATTATATTGCAAAACTGCAATTTATGTACTTTTTACCCAGTTAAAATTCCAACGGGTCCTTTGAAAGGCCCATTTAGACCTGCTCGTCCGAAACCTCTACAAAAAGGAACACAAAAATGTTTTATTCAAATATTAGGAGTTCATATAATTGATTAGGAGCTTTTCAACACAATTATATTGCAAAACCTCAATTTCTGTACTTTTTACTCTGTTAAAATTCGAACGGGTCCATTGAAAGGCCCATTTCGACCTGCTCGTCCGAAACCTCTACAAAAAGGACTGCAAAACAAGTTTTAGTCAAATATTAGGAGTTCAAATAATTGATTAGGAGCTTTTTCAACACAATTATATTGCAAAACCGCAATTTTTGTACTTTTCACTCTGTTAAAATTCCAACGGGTCCATTGAAATGCCCATTTCGACCCGCTCGTCCGAAACCTCTACAAAAAGGACTGCAAAACAAGTTTTAATCAATTTTTAGGATTTCATGTAATTGATTAGGAGCTTTTCAACACAATTATATTGCAAAACCTCAATTTCTGTACTTTTTACTTAGTTAAAATTCCAACGGGTCCAGTGAAAGGCCCATTTAGACATCCTCGTCCGAAACCTCTACAAAAAGGACCGCAAAAATGTTTTATTCAAATATTAGGAGTTCAAGTAATTGATTAGGAGCTTTTTAAATCAATTATATTGCAAAACCTTAATTTCTGTACTTTTTACTCAGTTAAAATTCCAACGGGTCCATTGAAAGGCCCATTTAGACCTGCTCGTCCGAAACCTCTACAAAAAGGACCGCAAAAATATTTTATTCAAATATTAGGAGTTCAAATAATTGATTAGGAGCTTTTCAACACAATTATATTGCAAAACCTCAATTTCTGTACTTTTTACTTAGTTAAAATTCCAATGGGTCCATTGAAAGGCCCATTTCGACCCGCTCGTCCGAAACCTCTACAAAAAGGACTGCAAAACAAGTTTTAATCAATTTTTAGGATTTCATGTAATTGATTAGGAGCTTTTCAACACAATTATATTGCAAAACCTCAATTTTTGTACTTTTTAATTAGTTAAAATTCCAACGAGTCCATTGAAAGGCCCATTTAGACCTGCTCGTCCGAAACCTCTACAAAAAGGACCGCAAAAATGTTTTATTCAAATATCAGGAGTTCAAATAATTGATTAGGAGCTTTTCAACACAATTATATTGCAAAACCTCAATTTATGTACTTTTTACCCAGATAAATTCCAACGGGTCCTTTGAAAGGCCCATTTAGACCTCCTTGTCCGAAACCTCTACAAAAAGGAACACAAAGATGTTTTATTCAAATATTAGGAGTTCATGTAATTGATTAGGAGCTTTTCAACACAATTATATTGCAAAACCTCAATTTCTGTACCTTTTACTCTGTTAAAATTCGAACGGGTCCATTGAAAGGCCCATTTCGACCTGCTCGTCCGAAACCTGTACAAAAAAGACTGCAAAACAAGTTTTAGTCAAATATTAGGAGTTCAAATAATTGATTAGGAGCTTATCAACACAATTATATTGCAAAACCTCAATTTATGTACTTTTTACCCAGATAAATTCCAACGGGTCCTTTGAAAGGCCCATTTAGACCTGCTCGTCCGAAACCTCTACAAAAAGGAACACAAAAATGTTTTATTCAAATATTAGGAGTTCATGTAATTGATTAGGAGCACTTCATCACATTTATATTGCAAAACCTCAATTTCTGTACGTTTTACTCTGTTAAAATTCGAACGGGTCCATTGAAAGGCCCATTTCGACCCGCTTGTCCGAAACCTCTACAAAAAGGACTGCAAAACAAGTTTTAGCCAAATATTAGGAGTTCAAATAATTTATTAGGAGCTTTTCAACACAATTATATTGCAAAACCTCAATTTATGTACTTTTTACCCAGATAAATTCCAACGGGTCCTTTGAAAGGCCCATTTAGACATGCTCGTCAGAAACCTCTACAAAAAGGACTGCAAAACAAGTTTTAGTCAAATATTAGGAGTTCAAGTAATTGATTAGGAGCTTTTCAAGACAATTATATTGCAAAACCGCAATTTCTGTACTTTTTAATCAGTTAAAATTCCAACGGGTCCATTGAAAGGCCCATTTCGACCCGCTCGTCCGAAACCTCTACAAAAAGGACTACAAAACAAGTTTTAATCAATTTCTAGGATTTCATGTAATTGATTAGGAGCTTTTCAACACAATTATATTGCAAAACCTCAATTTTTGTACTTTTTACTCAGTTAAAATTCCAACGGGTACATTGAAACCCCCATTTTGACCCGCTCGTCCGAAACCTCTACAAAAAGGAGTGCAAAACAAGTTTTAATCAACTTTTAGGATTACATGTAATTGATTAGGAGCTTTTCAACACAATTATATTGCAAAAACTCAATTTTTGTACTTTTTACTTAGTTAAAATTCCAACGAGTCCATTGAAAGGCCCATTTAGACCTGCTCGTCCGAAACCTCTACAAAATGACCGCAAAAATGTTTTATTCAAATATTAGGAGTTCAAATAATTGATTAGGAGCTTTTCAACACAATTATATTGCAAAACCGCAATTTATGTACTTTTTACCCAGTTAAAATTCCAATGGGTCCTTTGAAAGGCCCATTTAGACCTGCTCGTCTGAAACCTCTACAAAAAGGAACAAAAAAATGTTTTATTCAAATATTAGGAGTTCATGTAATTGATTAGGAGCTTTTCAACACAAATATATTGCAAAACCTCAATTTCTGTACTTTTTACTCTGTTAAAATTTGAACGGGTCCATTGAAAGGCCCATTTCGACCTGCTCGTCCGAAACCTCTACAAAAAGGACTGCAAAACGAGTTTTAGTCAAATATTAGGAGTTCAAATAATTGATTAGGAGCTTTTCAACACAATTATATTGCAAAACCGCAATTTTTGTACTTTTTACTCAGTTAAAATTCCAACGGGTCCATTGAAAGGCTCATTTCGACCCGCTCGTCCGAAACCTCTACAAAAAAGACTGCAAAACAAGTTTTAATCAATTTTTAGGATTTCATGTAATTGATTAGGAGCTTTTCAACACAATTATATTGCAAAACCGCAATTTATGTACTTTTTACCCAGTTAAAATTCCAACGGGTCCTTTGAAAGGCCCATTTAGACCTGCTCGTCTGAAACCTCTACAAAAAGGAACACAAAAATGTTTTATTCAAATATTAGGAGTTCATATAATTGATTAGAAGCTTTTCAACACAATTATATTGCAAAAGCTCAATTTCTGTACTTTTTACTCTGTTAAAATTCGAACAGGTCCATTGAAAGTCCCATTTCGACCTTCTCGTCTGAAACCTCTACAAAAAGGGCTGCAAAACAAGTTTTAGTCAAATATTAGGAGTTCAAATAATTGATTAGGAGCTTTTCAACACAATTATATTGCAAAACCGCAATTTCTGTACTTTTTACTCAGTTAAAATTCCAACGGGTCCATTGAAAGGCCCATTTCGACCCGCTCGTCCGAAACCTCTACAAAAAGGACTGCAAAACAAGTTTTAATCAATTTTTAGGATTTCATGTAATTGATTAGGAGCTTTTCAACACAATTATATTGCAAAACCTCAATTTTTGTACTTTTTACTCAGTTAAAATTCCAACGGGTACATTGAAAGGCCCATTTCGACCCGCTCGTCCGAAACCTCTACAAAAAGGAGTGCAAAACAAGTTTTAATCAATTTTTAGGATTTCATGTAATTGATTAGGATCTTTTCAACACAATTATATTGCAAAAACTCAATTTTTGTACTTTTTACTTAGTTAAAATTCCAACGAGTCCATTGAAAGGCCCATTTAGACCTGCTCGTCCGAAACCTCTACAAAAAGGACCGCAAAAATGTTTTATTCAAATATTAGGAGTTCAAATAATTGATTAGGAGCTTTTCAACACAATTATATTGCAAAACCTCAATTTATGTACTTTTTACCCAGATAAATTCCAACGGGTCCTTTAAAAGGCCCATTTAGACCTGCTTGTCCGAAACCTCTACAAAAAGGAACACAAAGATGTTTTATTCAAATATTAGGAGTTCATGTAATTGATTAGGAGCTTTTCAACACAATTATATTGCAAAACCTCAGTTTCTGTACCTTTTACTCTGTTAAAATTCGAACGGGTCCATTGAAAGGCCCATTTCGACCTGCTCGTCCGAAACCTGTACAAAAAGGACTGCAAAACAAGTTTTAGTCAAATATTAGGAGTTCAAATAATTGATTAGGAGCTTTTCAACACAATTATATTGCAAAACCTCAATTTATGTACTTTTTACCCAGTTAAAATTCCAACGGGTCCTTTGAAAGGCCCATTTCGACCCGCTCGTCCGAAACCTCTACAAAAAGGACTGCAAAACAAGTTTTAATCAATTTTTAGGATTTGATGTAATTGATTAGGAGCTTTTCAACACAATTATATTGCAAAATCGCAATTTCTGTACTTTTTACTCAGTTAAAATTCCAACGGGTCCTTTGAAAGGCCCATTTAGACCTGCTCGTCCGAAACCTCTACAAAAAGGACTACAAAACAAGTTTTAATCAATTTTTAGGATTTCATGTAATTGATTAGGAGCTTTTCAACACAATTATATTGCAAAACCTCAATTTTTGTACTTTTTACTCAGTTAAAATTCCAACGGGTCCATTGAAAGGCCAATTTAGACATCCTCGTCCGAAACCTCTACAAAAAGGACCGCAAAAATGTTTTATTCAAACATTAGGAGTTCAAATAATTGATTAGGAGCTTTTCAACACAATTATATTGCGAAACCTCAATTTCTGTACTTTTTACTCAGTTAAAATTCCAACGGGTCCATTGAAAGCCCCATTTAGACATCCTCGTCCGAAACCTCTACAAAAAGGACCGCAAAAGTGTTTTATTCAAATGTTAGGAGTTCAAATAATTTATTAGGAGCTTTTCAACACAATTATATTGCAAAACCTCAATTTCTATACTTTTTACTTAGTTAAAATTCCAACGGGTCCATTGAAAGGCCCATTTAGACCTTCTCGTCCGAAACCTTTACAAAAAGGACCGCAAAAATGTTTTATTCAAATATTAGGAGTTCAAATAATTGATTAGGATATTTTGAACACAATTATATTGCAAAACCTCAATTTCTGTACTTTTTACTCAGTTAAAATTCCAACAGGTTCATTGAAAGGCCCATTTCGACCCGCTCGTCCAAAACCTCTACAAAAAGGACCGCAAAACAAGTTTTAATCAAATTTTAGGAGTTCATGTGATTGATTAGGAGCAATTCAATACAATTATATTGCAAAACCTCAATTTCTGTACTTTTTACTCAGTTAAAATTCCAACGGGTCCATTGAAAGGCCCATTTCGACCCGCTCGTCCGAAACCTCTACAAAAAGGACCGCAAAAATGTTTTATTCAAATATTAGGAGTTCAAATAATTGATTAGGAGCTTTTTAAATTAATTATATTGCAAAACCTCAATTTCTGTACTTTTTACTTAGTTAAAATTCCAATGGGTCCATTGAAAGGCCCATTTAGACCTACTCGTCCGAAACCTCTACAAAAAGGACCGCAAAAATTTATTATTCAAATATTAGGAGTTCAAATAATTGATTAGGAGCTTTTCAACACAATTATATTTCAAAACCTCAATTTATGTACTTTTTACTTAGTTAAAATTCCAACGAGTCCATTGAAAGGCCCATTTAGACCTGCTCGTCCGAAACCTCTACAAAAAGGACCGCAAAAATGTTTTATTCAAATATTAGGACTTCAAATAATTGATTAGGAGCTTTTGAACACAATTATATTGCAAAACCTCAATTTCTGTACTTTTTACTCATTTAAAATTCCAACGGGTCCATTGAAAGGCCCATTTCGACCCGCTCGTCCGAAACCTCTACAAAAAGGACTACAAAATAAGTTTTAATCAAAGTTTAGGAGTTCATGTAATTGATTAGGAGCAATTCAACACAACTATATTGCAAAACCTCAATTTCTGTACTTTTTACTTAGTTAAAATTCCAACGGGTCCATTGAAAGGCCTATTTAGACCTGCTCGTCCGAAACCTCTACAAAAAGGACTGCAAAACAAGGTTTAATCAAATATTAGGTGTTCAAATAATTGATTAGGAGCTTTTCAACACAATTATATTGCAAAACCGCAATTTCTATACTTTTTACTCAGTTAAAATTCCAACGGGTCCATTGAAAGGCCTATTTTTACCTCCTCGTCAAAAACCTCTACAAAAAGGACCGCAAAAATGTTTTATTCAAATATTAGGAGTTCAAATAATTGATTAGGAGCTTTTCAACACAATTATATTGCAAAACCTCAATTTCTGTACTTTTTACTCAGTTAAAATTCCAACGGGTCTATATAAAGGCCCATTTAGACCTGCTCGTCCGAAACCTCTACAAAAAGGACCGTAAAAATGTTTAATTCAAATATTAGGAGTTTAAATAATTGATTAGGAGCTTTTCAAATCAATCATATTGCAAAACCTCAATTTCTGTACTTTTTACTTAGTTAAAATTCCAACGGGTCCATTGAAAGGCCCATTTAGACCTGCTCGTCCGAAACCTCTACAAAAAGGACCGCAAAATTTTTTTATTCAAATATTAGGAGTTCAAATAATTTGATTAGGAGCTTTTCAACACAATTACCTTGGAAAACCTCAATTTCTGTACTTTTTACTCATTTAAAATTCCAACGGGTCCATTGAAAGGCCCATTTCGTCCCGCTCGTCCGAAACATCTACAAAAAGGACTGCAAAACAAGTTTTAATCAAATTTTAGGAGTTCTTGTAATTGATTAGGAGCCATTCAACACAGTTATATTGCAAAACCTCAATTTTTGTACTTTTTACTCAGTTAAAATTCCAACGGGACCATTGAAAGGCCCATTTAGACATGCTCGTCCGAAACCTCTACAAAAAGGACCGCAAAAATGTTTTATTCAAATATTAGGAGTTCAAATAATTGATTAGGAGCTTTTGAACACAATTATATTGCAAAACCTCAATTTCTGTACTTTTTACTCAGTTAAAATTCCAACGGGTCCATTGAAAGGCCCATTTCGACCCGCTCGTCCGAAACCTCTACAAAAAGGACTGCAAAACAAGGTTTAATCAAATATTAGGAGTTCAAATAATTGATTAGGAGCTTTTCAACATAATTATATTGCAAAATCGCAATTTCTGTACTTTTTACTCAGTTAAAATTCCAACGGGTGCATTGAAAGGCCCATTTAGACCTCCTAGTCCGAAACCTCTACAAAAAGGACCGCAAAAATGTTTCATTCAAATATTAGGAGTTCAAATAATTGGTTAGGAGCTTTTCAACACAATTATATTGCAAAACCTCAATTTTTGTACTTTTAACTTAGTTAAAATTCCAACGGGTCCATTGAAAGGCCCATTTAGACCTGCTCGTCCGAAACCTCTACAAAAAGGACCGCAAAAATGTTTTATTCAAATATTAGGAGTTCAAATAATTGATTACGAGCTTTTAAAATCAATTATATTGCAAAACCTCAATTTCTGTACTTTTTACTCAGTTAAAATTCCAACGGGTCCATTGAAAGGCCCATTTAGACCTGCTCGTCCGAAACCTCTACAAAAAGGACCGCAAAAATGTTTTATTCAAATATTAGGAGTTCAAATAATTTGATTAGGAGCTTTTCAACACAATTACCTTGCAAAACCTCAATTTCTGTACTTTTTACTCATTTAAAATTCCAACGGGTCCATTGAAAGGCCCATTTCGACCCGCTCGTTCGAAACATCTACAAAAAGGACTGCAAAACAAGTTTTAATCAAATTTTTGGAGTTCATGTAATTGATTAGGAGCCATTCAACACAATTATATTGCAAAACCTCAATTTCTGTACGTTTTACTCAGTTAAAATTCCAACGGGACCATCTAAAGGCCCATTTAGACATGCTCGTCCGAAACCTCTACAAAAAGGACCGCAAAAATGTTTTATTCAAATATTAGGAGTTCAAATAATTGATTAGGAGCTTTTCAACACAATTATATTGCAAAACCTCAATTTTTGTACTTTTAACTTAGTTAAATTCCAACGGGTCCATTGAAAGGCCCATTTAGACCTGCTCGTCCGAAACCTCTACAAAAAGGACCGCAAAAATGTTTTATTCAAATATTAGGAGTTCAAATAATTGATTAGGTGCTTTTCAACACAATTATATTGGAAAACCTCAATTTCTGTACTTTTTACTTAGTTAAAATTCAAACGAGTCCATTGAAAGGCCCATTTAGACCTGCTCGTCCGAAACCTCTACAAAAAGGACCACAAAAATGTTTTATTCAAATATTAGGAGTTCAAATAAATGATTACAAGCTTTTCAACACAATTATATTGCAAAACCTCAATTTTTGTACTTTTTACTTAGTTAAAATTCCAACGAGTCCATTGAAAGGCCCATTTAGACCTGCTCGTTCGAAACCTCTACAAAAAGGACCGCAAAAATGTTTTATTCAAATATTAGGAGTTCAAATAATTGACTAGGAGCTTTTCAACACAATTATATTGCAAAACCTCAATTTCTGTACTTTTTACTCAGTTAAAATTCCAACGAGTCCATTGAAAGGCCCATTTAGACCCGCTCGTCCGAAACCTCTACAAAAAGGACTGCAAATCAAGTTTTAATCAAATCTTAGGAGTTCATGTAATTGATTAGGAGCTTTTCAAAACAATTATATTGCAAAACCTCAATTTTTTTACTTTTTACTCAATTAAAATTCCAACGGGTCCATTGAAAGGCCCATTTAGACATGCTCGTCCGAAACCTCTACAAAAAGAACCGCAAAAAAAATTTTAAGCAAATATTAAGAGTTCAAATAATTGATTAGGAGCTTTTCAAATCAATTATATTGGAAAACCTCAATTTCTGTACTTTTTACTCAGTTAAAATTCCAAAGGGTCCATTGAAAGGCCCATTTAGACCTGCTCATCCGAAACCTCTACAAAAAGGACCGCAAAAATGTTTTATTCAAATATTAGGAGTTCAAATAATTGATTAGGAGCGTTTCAACACAATTATATTGCAAAACCTAAATTTCTGTACTTTTTACTTAGTTAAAATTCCAACGAGTCCATTGAAAGGCCCATTTAGACTTGCTCGTCTGAAACTCTACAAAAAGGACCGCAAAAATGTTTTATTCAAATATTAGGAGTTCAAATAATTGATTAGGAGCATTTCAACACAATTATATTACAAAACCTCAATTTCTGTACTTTTTACTCAGTTAAAATTCCAATGGGTCCATTGAAAGGCCCATTTAGACATCCTCGTCCAAAACCTCTTCAAAAAGGAGCGCAAAAATATTTTATTCAAATATTAGGAGTTCAAATAATTGATTAGGAGCTTTTCAACACAATTATATTGCAAAACCTCAATTTCTATACTTTTTACTTAGTTAAAATTCCAACGAGTCCATTGAAAGGCCCATTTAGACCTGCTCGTCCGAAACCTCTACAAAAAAGACCGCAAAAATGTTTTATTCAAATATTAGGAGTTCAAATAATTTATTAGGAGCTTTTCAACACAATTATATTGCAAAACCTCAATTTCTATACTTTTTACTCAGTTAAAATTCCAACGGGTCCATTGAAAGGCCCATTTAGACATCCTCGTCCGAAACCTCTACAAAAAGGACCGCAAATATGTTTTATTCAAATATTAGGAGTTCAAGTAATTGATTAGGAGCTTTTTAAATCAATTATATTGCAAAACCTCAATTTCTGTACTTTTTACTCAGTTAAAATTCCAACGGGTCCATTGAAAGGCCCATTTAGACCTGCTCGTCCAAAACCTCTACAAAAAGGACCGCAAAAGTATTTTATTCAAATATTAGGAGTTCAAATAATTGATTAGGAGCTTTTCAATACAATTATATTGCAAAACCTAAATTTCTGTACTTTTTACTCAGTTAAAATTCCAGCGGGTCCATTGAAAGGCCCATTTAGACATCCTCGTCCGAAACCTCTACAAAAAGGACAGCAAAAATGTTTTATTCAAATATTAGGAGTTCAAATAATTGATTAGGAGCTTTTCAACACAATTATATTGCAAAACCTCAATTTCTGTACTTTTTACTCAGTTAAAATTCCAACGAGTCCATTGAAAGGTCCATTTAGACCCGCTCGTCCGAAACCTCTACAAAAGGACTACAAATCAAGTTTTAATCAAATCTTAGGAGTTCATTTAATTGATTAGGAGCTTTTCAAAACAATTATATTGCAAAACCTCAATTTTTGTACTTTTTACTCAGTTAAAATTCCAACGGGTCCATTGAAAGGCCCATTTAGACATGCTCGTCGGAAACTCTACAAAAAGGACCGCAAAACAATTTTTAATCAAATATTATGAGTTCAAATAATGGATTAGGAGCTTTTCAAATCAATTATATTGCAAAACCTCAATTTCTGTACTTTTTACTTAGTTAAAATTCCAACGGGTCCATTGAAAGGCCCATTTAGACCTGCTTGTCCGAAACCTCTACAAAAAGGACCGCAAAAATGTTTTATTCAAATATTAGGAGTTCATATAATTGATTAGGAGCTTTTCAACACAATTAAATTGCAAAATCTCAATTTCTGTACTTTTTACTTAGTTAAAATTCCAACGAGTCCATTGAAAGGCCCATTTAGACCTGCTCGTCCGAAACCTCTACAAAAAGGGCCGCAAAAATGTTTTATTCAAATATTAGGAGTTCAAATAATTGATTATGAGCTTCTTAACACAATTATATTGCAAAACCTCAATTTCTGTACTTTATACTCAGTTAAAATTCAAACGAGTCCATTGAAAGGCCCATTTAGACATCCTCGTCCGAAACCTCTACAAAAAGGACCGCAAAAATGTTTTATTCAAATATTAGGAGTTCAAATAATTGATTAGGAGCTTTTCAATACAATTATATTGCAAAACCTCAATTTTTGTACTTTTTACTTAGTTAAAATTCCCACGAGTCCATTGAAAGGCCTATTTAGACCTGCTCGTCCGAAACCTCTACAAAAAGGAGCGCAAAAATGTTTTATTCAAATATTAGGAGTTCAAATAATTGATTAGGAGCTTTTCAACACAATTATATTGCAAAAGCTCAATTTCTGTACTTTTTACTTAGTTAAAATTCCAACGAGTCCATTGAAAGGCCCATTTAGACCCGCTCATCCAAAAACTCTACAAAAAGGACTGCAAATCAAGTTTTAATCAAATTTTAGGAGTTCATGTAATTGATTAGGAGCTTTTCAAAACAATTATATTGCAAAACCTCAATTTTTGTACTTTTTACTCAGTTAAAATTCCAACGGGTCCATTGAAAGGCCCATTTAGACATGCTCGGCCGAAACCTCTACAAAAAGGACCGCAAAACAATTTTTAAGCAAATATTAGGAGTTCAAATAATTGATTAGGAGCTTTTCAAATCAATTATATTGCAAAACCTCAATTTCTGTACTTTTTACTCAGATAAAATTCCAACGGGTCCATTGAAAGGCCCATTTAGACCTGCTCGTCCCAAACCTCTACAAAAAGGACCGCAAAAATGTTTTATTCAAATATTAGGAGTTCAAATAATTGATTAGGAGCTTTCCAACACAATTATATTGCAAAACCTCAATTTCAGTACTTTTTACTAAGTTAAAATTCCAACGAGTCCATTGAAAGGCCCATTTAGACTAGCTCGTACGAAACCTCTACAAAAAGGACCGCAAAAATGTTTTATTCAAATATTAGGAGTTCAAATAATTGATTAGGAGCTTTTCAACACAATTATATTGCAAAACCTCAATTTCTGTACTTTTTACTTAGTTAAAATTCAAACGAGTCCATTGAAAGGCCCATTTAGACATGCTCGTCCGAAACCTCTACAAAAAGGACCGCAAAAATGTTTTATTCAAATATTAGGAGTTCAAATAATTGATTAGGAGCTTTTCAATACAATTATATTGCAAAACCTCAATTTTTGTACTTTTTACTTAGTTAAAATTCCAACGAGTCCATTGAAAGGCCTATTTAGACCTGCTCGTCCGAAACCTCTACAAAAAGGAGCGCAAAAATGTTTTATTCAAATATTAGGAGTTCAAATAATTGATTAGGAGCTTTTCAACACAATTATATTGCAAAAGCTCAATTTCTGTACTTTTTACTTAGTTAAAATTCCAACGAGTCCATTGAAAGGCCCATTTAGACCCGCTCATCCAAAACCTCTACAAAAAGGACTGCAAATCAAGTTTTAATCAAATTTTAGGAGTTCATGTAATTGATTAGGAGCTTTTCAAAACAATTATATTGCAAAACCTCAATTTTTGTACTTTTTACTCAGTTAAAATTCCAACGGGTCCATTGAAAGGCCCATTTAGACATGCTCGGACGAAAACCTCTACAAAAAGGGACCGCAAAACAATTTTTAAGCAAATATTAGGAGTTCAAATAATTGATTAGGAGCTTTTCAAATCAATTATATTGTAAAACCTCAATTTCTGTACTTTTTACTCAGTTAAAATTCCAACGGGTCCATTGAAAGGCCCATTTAGACCTGCTCGTCCCAAACCTCTACAAAAAGGACCGCAAAAATGTTTTATTCAAATATTAGGAGTTCAAATAATTGATTAGGAGCTTTCCAACACAATTATATTGCGAAACCTCAATTTCTGTATTTTTTACTTAGTTAAAATTCCAACGAGTCCATTGAAAGGCCCATTTAGACTAGCTCGTCTGAAACCTCTACAAAAAGGACCGCAAAAATGTTTTATTCAAATATTAGGAGTTCAAATAATTGATTAGGAGCTTTTCAACACAATTATATTGCAAAACCTCAATTTCTGTACTTTTTACTCATTAAAAATTTCAACGTGTCCATTGAAAGGCCCATTTAGACCCGCTCGTACGAAACCTCTACAAAAGGACTGCAAATCAAGTTTTAATCAAATTTTAGGAGTTCATGGAATTGATTAGGAGCTTTTAAACACAACTATAATGCAAAACCTCAATTTCTGTACTTTTTACTCAGTTAAAATTCCAACGGGTCCATTGAAAGGCCCATTTAGACATCCTCATCCGAAACCTCTACAAAAAGGACCGCAAAAATGTTTTATTCAAATATTAGGAGTTCAAATAATTGATTAGGAGCTTTTCAACACAATTATATTGCAAAACCTCTGTTTCTGTACTTTTTACTCAGTTAAAATTCCAACGGGTCCATTGAAAGGCCCATTTTGACATCCTCGTCCGAAACCTCTACAAAAAGGACCGGGAAAGTATTTTATTCAAATATTAGGAGTTCAAATAATTGATTAGGAGCTTTTCAAAACAATTATATTGCAAATCCTCAATTTCTGTACTCTTTACTTAGTTAAAATTCCAACGAGTCCATTGAAAGGCCCATTTAGACCTGCTCGTCCGAAACCTCTACAAAAAGGAGCGCAAAAATGTTTTATTCAAATATTAGGAGTTCAAATAATTGATTAGGAGCTTTTCAACACAATTATATTGCAAAAGCTCAATTTCTGTACTTTTTACTCAGTTAAAATTCCAACGGGTCCATTGAAAGGCCCATTTAGACATCCTCGTCCGAAACCTCTACAAAAAGGACCGCAAAAATGTTTTATTCAAATATTAGGAGTTCAAGTAATTTATTAGGAGCTTTTTAAATCAATTATATTGAAAAACCTTAATTTCTGTACTTTTTACTCAGTTAAAATTCCAACGGGTCCATTGAAAGGCCCATTTAGACCTGCTCGTCCCAAACCTTTACAAAAAGGACCGCAAAAATGTTTTATTCAAATATTAGGAGTTCAAATAATTGATTAGGAGCTTTCCAACACAATTATATTGCAAAACCTCAATTTCTGTACTTTTTACTTAGTTAAAATTCCAACGAGTCCATTGAAAGGCCCATTTAGACTAGCTCGTCCGAAACCTCTACAAAAAGGACGACAAAAATGTTTTATTCAAATATTAGGAGTTCAAATAATTGATTAGGAGCTTTTCGACACAATTATATTGCAAAACCTCAATTTCTGTACTTTTTACTCGGTTAAAATTCCAACGGGTCCATTGAAAGACCCATTTAGACCTGCTCGTCCGAAACCTCTACAAAAAGGACCGCAAAAATATTTTATTCAAATATTAGGAGTTCAAATAATTGATTAGGAGCTTTTCAACACAATTATATTGCAAAACCTCAATTTCTGTACTTTTTACTTAGTTAAAATTCCAACGAGTCCATTGAAAGGCCCATTTAGACCTGCTCGTCCGAAACCTCTACAAAAAGGGCCGCAAAAATGTTTTATTCAAATATTAGGAGTTCAAATAATTTATTAGGAGCTTTTCAACACAATTATATTGCAAAACCTCTATTTCTGTACTTTTTACTCAGTTAAAATTCCAACGGGTCCACTGAAAGGCCCATTTAGACATCCTCGTCCGAAACCTCTACAAAAAGGACCGGAAAAATGTTTTATTCAAATATTAGGAGTTCAAATAATTGATTAGGAGCTTTTCAACACAATTATATTGCAAAACCTCTGTTTCTGTACTTTTTACTCAGTTAAAATTCCAACGGGTCCATTGAAAGGCCCATTTTGACATCCTCGTCCGAAACCTCTACAAAAAGGACCGGGAAAATATTTTATTCAAATATTAGGAGTTCAAATAATTGATTAGGAGCTTTTCAACACAATTATATTGCAAATACTCAATTTCTGTACTCTTTACTTAGTTAAAATTCCAACGAGTCCATTGAAAGGCCCATTTAGACCTGCTCGTCCGAAACCTCTACAAAAAGGAGCGCAAAAATGTTTTATTCAAATATTAGGAGTTCAAATAATTGATTAGGAGCTTTTCAACACAATTATATTGCAAAAGCTCAATTTCTGTACTTTTTACTCAGTTAAATTCCAACGGGTCCATTGAAAGGCCCATTTAGACATCCTCGTCCGAAACCTCTACAAAAAGGACCACAAAAATGTTTTATTCAAATATTAGGAGTTCAAGTAATTTATTAGGAGCTTTTTAAATCAATTATATTGCAAAACCTTAATTTCTGTACTTTTTACTTAGTTAAAATTCCAACGGGTCCATTGAAAGGCCCATTTAGACATGCTCGGCCGAAACCTCTACAAAAAGGACCGCAAAAATATTTTATTCAAATATTAGGAGTTCAAATAATTGATTAGGAGCTTTTCAACACAATTATATTGCAAAACCTAAATTTCTGTACTTTTTACACAGTTAAAATTCCAACGGGTCCATTGAAAGGCCCATTTAGACCTGCTCGTCCCAAACCTCTACAAAAAGGACCACAAAAATGTTTTATTCAAATATTAGGAGTTCAAATAATTGATTAGGAGCTTTCCAACACAATTATATTGCAAAACCTCAATTTCTGTACTTTTTACTTAGTTAAAATTCCAACGAGTCCATTGAAAGGCCCATTTAGACTAGCTCGTCCGAAACCTCTACAAAAAGGACGACAAAAATGTTTTATTCAAATATTAGGAGTTCAAATAATTGATTAGGAGCTTTTCAACACAATTATATTGCAAAACCTCAATTTCTGTACTTTTTACTCGGTTAAAATTCCAACGGGTCCATTGAAAGACCCATTTAGACATCCTCGTCCGAAACCTCTACAAAAAGGACCGCAAAAATATTTTATTCAAATATTAGGAGTTCAAATAATTGATTAGGAGCTTTTCAACACAATTATATTGCAAAACCTCAATTTCTGTACTTTTTACTTAGTTAAAATTCCAACGAGTCCATTGAAAGGCCCATTTAGACCTGCTCGTCCGAAACCTCTACAAAAAGGACCGCAAAAATGTTTTATTCAAATATTAGGAGTTCAAATAATTGATTAGGATCTTTTCAACACAATTATATTGCAAAACCTCTATTTCTGTACTTTTTACTCAGTTAAAATTCCAACGGGTCCATTGAAAGACCCATTTAGAAATCCTCGTCCGAAACCTCTACAAAAAGGACCGGAAAAATATTTTATTCAAATATTAGGAGTTCAAATAATTGATTAGGAGCTTTTCAACACAATTATATTGCAAAACCTCAATTTCTGTACTTTTTACTTAGTTAAAATTCCAACGAGTCCATTGAAAGGCCCATTTAGACATGCTCGTCCGAAACCTCTACAAAAAGGACCGCAAAAATGTTTTATTCAAATATTAGGAGTTCAAATAATTGATTAGGAGCTTTTCAACACAATTATATTGCAAAACCTCAATTTCTGTACTTTTTACTCAGTTAAAATTCCAACGGGTCCAGTGAAAGGCCCATTTAGACATCCTCGTCCGAAACCTCTACAAAAAGGACCGCAAAAATGTTTTATTCAAATATTAGGAGTTCAAGTAATTGATTAGGAGCTTTTTAAATCAATTATATTGCAAAACCTCAATTTCTGTACTTTTTACTTAGTTAAAATTCCAACAGGTCCATTGAAAGGCCCATTTAGACCTGCTCGTCCGAAACCTCTACAAAAAGGACCGCAAAAATATTTTATTCAAATATTAGGAGTTCAAATAATTGATTAGGAGCTTTTCAACACAATTATATTGCAAAACCTCAATTTCTGTACTTTTTACTCAGTTAAAATTCCAATGGGTCCATTGAAAGGCCCATTTAGACATCCTTGTCCGAAACCTCTACAAAAAGGACCGCAAAAATGTTTTATTCAAATATTAGGAGTTCAAATAATTGATTAGGAGCTTTTCAACACAATTATATTGCAAAACCTCAATTTCTGTACTTTTTACTCAGTTAAAATTCCAACGGGTCCATTGAAAGGCCCATTTAGACCTGCTCGTCCGAAACCTCTACAAAAAGGACCGCAAAAATGTTTTATTCAAATATTAGGTGTTCAAATAATTGATTAGGAGCTTTTCAACACAATTATATTGCAAAACCTCAATTTCTGTACTTTTTACTCAGTTAAATTTCCAACGGGTCCATTGAAAGGCCCATTTAGACTTGCTCGTCCGAAACCTCTACAAAAAGGACCGCAAAAATGTTTTATTCAAATATTAGTAGTTCAAATAAATGATTAGGAGCTTTTCAACACAATTATATTGCAAAACCTCAATCTCTGTACTATTTACTCATTTAAAATTCCAACGAGTCCATTGAAAGGCCCATTTAGACCTGCTCGTCTGAAACCTCTACAAAAAGGACCGCAAAAATGTTTTATTCAAATATTAGGAGTTCAAATAATTGATTAGGAGCTTTTCGACACAATTATATTGCAAAACCTCAATTTCTGTACTTTGAACTCAGTTAAAATTCCAACGGGTCCATTGAAAGGCCCATTTAGACCTGCTCGTCCGAAACCTCTACAAAAAGGACCACAAAAATGTTTTATTCATATATTAGGAGTTCAAATAATTGATTAGGACCTTTTCAACACAATTATATTGCAAAACCTCAATTTCTGTACTTTTTACTCAGTTAAAAATCCAACGGGTCTATTGAAAGGCCCATTTAGACCTGCTCGTCCGAAAACTCTACAAAAAGGACCGCAAAAATGTTTTATTCAAATATTAGGAATTCAAATAAATGATTAGGAGCTTTTCAACACAATTATATTGCAAAACCTCAATTTCTGTACTTTTTACTCAGTTAAAATTCCAACGGGTCCATTGAAAGGCCCATTTAGACCTGCTCGTCCGAAACCTCTACAAAAAGGACCGCAAAAATGTTTTATTCAAATATTAGGAGTTCAAATAATTGATTAGGAGCTTTTCAACACAATTATATTGCAAAACCTCAATTTTTGTACTTTTTACTCAGTTTAATTTCCAAAGGGTCCATTGAAAGGCCCATTTAGACCTGCTCGTCCGAAACCTCTACAAAAAGGACCGCAAAAATGTTTTATTCAAATATTAGTAGTTCAAATAAATGATTAGGAGCTTTTCAACACAATTATATTGCAAAACCTCAATCTCTGTACTTTTTACTCAGTTAAAATTCCAACGGGTCCATTGAAAGGCCCATTTAGACCTGCTCGCCTGAAACCTCTACAAAAAGGACCGCAAAAATGTTTTATTCAAATATTAGGAGTTCAAATAATTGATTAGGAGCTTTTTAACACAATTATATTGCAAAACCTCAATTTCTGTACTTTTTACTCATTTAAAATTCCAACGGGTCCATTGAAAGGCCCATTTAGACTTGCTCGTCCGAAACCTCTACAAAAAGGACCGCAAAAATGTTTTATTCAAGTATTAGGTGTTCAAATAATTGATTAGGAGTTTTTCAACACAATTATATTGCAAAACCTCAATTTATGTACTTTTTACTCAGTTAAAATTCAAACGGGTCCATTGAAAGGCCCATTTAGACCTGCTCATCCGAAACCTCTACAACGGGTCCATTGATTAGGAGCTTTTCAACACAATTATATTGCAAAACCGCAATTTCTGTACTTTTTACTCAGTTAAAATTCCAACGGGTCCATTGAAAGGACCATTTAGACCTGCTCGTCCGAAACCTCTACAAAAAGGACTGCAAAACAAGCTTTAATAAAATATTAGAAGTTCAAATAATTGATTAGGAGCTTTTCAACACAATTATATTGCAAAACCTCAATTTCTGTACTTTTTACTCATTTAAAATTCCAACGAGTCCAATGAAAGGCCCATTTAGACCTGCTCGTCCGAAACCTCTACAAAAAGGACCGTAAAATGTTTTATTCAAATATTAGGAGTTCAAATAATTGATTAGGAGGTTTTCAACACAATTATGTTGCAAAACCTCAATTTCTGTACTTTTTACTCAGTTAAAATTCCTACGGGTCCATTGAAAGGCCCATTTAGACATCCTCGTCCGAAACCTCTACAAAAAGGACCGCAAAAATGTTTTATTCAAATATTAGGAGATCAAGTAATTGATTAGGAGCTTTTTAAATCAATTATATTGCAAAACCTAAATTTCTGTACTTTTTACTCAGTTAAAATTTAGACGGGTCCATTGAAAGGCCCATTTAGACCTGCTCGTCAGAAACCTCTACAAAAAGGACCGCAAAATGTTTTATTCAAATATTAGGAGTTCAAATAATTGATTAGGAGCATTTTAAATCAATTATATTGCAAAACCTCAATTTCTGTACTTTTAACTTAGTTAAAATTCCAACGGGTCCATTGAAAGGCCCATTTAGACCTGCTCGTCCGAAACCTCTACAAAAAGGTCCGCAAAAATATTTTATTCAAATATTAGGACTTCAAATAACTGATTAGGAGCTTTTCAACGGAATTATATTGCAAAACCTCAATTTCTGTAGTTTTTACTCAGTTAATATTTCAACGGGTCCATTGAAAGGCCCATTTAGACATCCTCGTCCGAAACCTCTACAAAAAGGACCGCAAAAATGTTTTATTCAAATATTAGGAGTTCAAATAATTGATTATGAGCTTTTTAAATCAATTATATTGCAAAACCTCAATTTCAGTATTTTTTACTCAGTTAAAATTCCAACGGTTCCATTGAAAGGCCCATTTAGACCTGCTCGTCCCAAACCTCTACAAAAAGGACCGCAAAAATGTTTTATTCAAATATTAGGAGTTCAAATAATTGATTAGGAGCTTTTCAACACAATTATATTGCAAAACTTAGTTTTCTGTACTTTTTTACTCATTTAAAATTCCAACGGGTCCATTGAAAGGCCCATTTAGACCTGCTCGTCCGAAACCTCTACAAAAAGGACCGCAAAAATGTTTTATTCAAATATTAGGTGTTCAAATAATTGATTAGGAGTTATTCAACACAATTATATTGCAAAGCCTCAATTTCTGTACTTTTTACTTAGTTAAAATTCCAACGAGTCCATTGAAAGGCCCATTTAGACCTGCTCGTCCGAAACTTCTACAAAAAGGACCGCAAAAATGTTTTATTCAAATATTAGAAGTTCAAATAATTGATTAGGAGCTTTTCAACACAATTATATTGCAAAACCTCAATTTCTGTAATTTTTACTCAGTTAAAATTCCTACGGGTCCATTGAAAGGCCCATTTAGACATCCTCGTCCGAAACCTCTACAAAAAGGACCGCAAAAATGTTTTATTCAAATATTAGGAGTTCAAGTAATTGATTAGGAGCTTTTTTAATCAATTATATTGCAAAACCTAAATTTCTGAACCTTTTACTCAGTTAAAATTCAGACGGGTCCATTGAAAGGCCCATTTAGACCTGCTCGTCAGAAACCTCTACCAAAAGGACCGCAAAAATGTTTTATTCAAATATTAGGAGTTCAAATAATTGATTAGGAGCTTTTCAAATCAATTATATTGCAAAACCTCAATTTTTGTACTTTTTACTCAGTTAAAATTCCAACGGGTCCATTGAAAGTCCCATTTCGACCCGCTTGTCCGAAACCTCTACAAAAAGGACTGCAAAACAAGTTTTAATCAAATTTTAGGAGTTCATGTAATTGATTAGGAGCCATTCAACACAATTATATTCCAAAACCTCAATATCTGTACTTTTAACTCAGTTAAAATTCCAACGTGGCCATTGAAAGGCCCATTTAGACATGCTCGTCCGAAACCTCTACAAAAAGGACTGCAAAACAAGTTTTAATCAAATCTTAGGAGTTCATGTAATTGATTAGGAGCCATTCAACACAATTATATTGCAAAACCTCAATTTATGTACTTTTTACTCAGTTAAAATTCCAACGGGTCCATTGAAAGGCCCATTTAGACCTGCTCGTCCGAAAACTCTACAAAAAGGACCGCAAAAATGTTTTATACAAATATTCGGAGTTCAAATAATTGATTAGGAGATTTTGAACACAATTATATTGCAAAACCTCAATTTCTGTACTTTTTACTCAGTTAAAATTCCAACAGGTCCATTGAAAGGCCCATTTAGACCTGCTCTTCCGAAACCTCTACAAAAAGGACTGCAAAACAAGTTTTAATCAAATTTTAGGAGTTCATGTAATTGAATAGGAGCTTCTCAACACAGCTATATTGCAAAACCTCAATTTTTGTACTTTTTACTCAGTTAAAATTCCAACGGGTCCATTGAAAGGCCCATTTAGACCTGCTCGTCCGAAACCTCTACAAAAAGGACCACAAAACAAGTTTTAATCAAATATTTGGAGTTCAAATAATTGATTAGGAGCTTTTCAACACAATTATATTGCAAAACCACAATTTCTGTACTTTTTACTCATTTAAAATTCCAACGGGTCCATTGAAAGGCCCATTTCGACCCGCTCGTCCGAAACCTCTACAAAAAGGACTGTAAAACAAGTTTTAATCAAATTTTAGGAGTTCATGTAATTGATTAGGAGATTTTCAACACAAGTATATTGCAAAACCTCAATTTCTGTACTTTTTACTCAGTTAAAATTCCAACGGGTCTATTGAAAGGCCCATTTACACTTTCTCGTCCGAAACCTCTACAAAAAGGACCGCAAAAATGTTTTATTCAAAAATTAGGAGTTCAAATAATTGATTAGGAGCTTTTCAACCCAATTATATTGCAAAACCTCAATTTCTGTACTTTTTACTCATTTAAAATTCCAACGGGTCCATTGAAAGGCCCATTTAGACATGCTCGTCCGAAAAGTCTACAAAAAGGACTACAAAACAAGTTTTAATCAAATTTAAGGAGTTCCTGTAATTGATTAGGAGCTTTTCAACACAAGTATATTGCAAAACCTCAATTTCTGTACTTTTTACTCAGTTAAAATTCCAACGAGTCCATTGAAAGGCCCATTTCGACCCGCTCGTCCGAAACCTTTACAAAAAGGACTGCAAAACAAGTTTTAGTCAAATTTTAGGAGTTCATGTAATTTATTAGGAGCTTTTCAACACAATTATATTGCAAAACCTCAATTTCTGTACTTTTTACTCAGTTAAAATTCCAACGGGTCCATTGAAAGGCCCATTTAGACCTGCTCGTCCGAAACCTCTACAAAAAGGACCGCAAAAATGTTTTATTCAAATATTAGGTGTTCAAATAATTGATTAGAAGCTTTTCAACACAATTATATTGCAAAACCTCAATTTCTGTACTTTTTACTCATTTAAAATTCCAACGGGTCCATTGAAAGGCCCATTTCGACCCGCTCGTCCGAAACCTCTACAAAAAGGACTGCAAAACAAGTTTTAATCAAATTTTAGGAGTTCATGTAATTGATTAGGAGCTTTTCAACACAATTACATTGCAAAACCTCAATTTCTGTACTTTTTACTGAGTTAAAATTCCAACGGGTCTATTGAAAGGGCCCATTTCGACCCGCTCGTCCGAAACCACCACAAAAAGTACTGCAAAACAACTTTTAATCAAATTTTTGGAATTCATGTAATTTATTAGGAACTTTTCAACACAAGTATATTGCAATACCGCAATTTCTGTACGTTTTACTCAGTTAAAATTCCAACGGGTCCTTTGAAAGGCCCATTTAGACCTGCTCGTCCGAAACCTCTACAAAAAGGACTGGAAAACAAGCTTTAATAAAATATTAGAAGTTCAAATAATTGATTAGGAGCTTTTCAACACAATTATATTGAAAAACCTCAATTTCTGTACTTTTTACTCATTTAAAATTCCAACGGGTCCGTTGAAAGGCCCATTTCGACCCGCTCGTCCGAAACCTCTACAAAAAGGACTGCAAAACAAGTTTTAATCAAATTTTAGGAGTTCATGTAATTGATTAGGAGCCATTAAACACAATGATATTGCAAAACCTCAATTTCTGTACTTTTTACTCAGTTAAAATTCCAACAGGTCCATTAAAAGGCCCATTTAGAACTGCTCGTCCGAAACCTCTACAAAAAGGACCACAAAAATGTTTTATTCAAATATTAGGAGTTCAAATAATTGATTAGGAGATTTTGAACACAATTATATTGCAAAACCTCAATTTCTGTACTTTTTACTCAGTTAAAATTCCAACAGGTCCATTGAAAGGCCCATTTAGACATCCTCGCCCGAAACCTCTACAAAAAGGACCGCAAAAATGTTTTAATCAAATATTAGGAGTTCAAATAATTGATTAGGAGTTTTTGAAATCAATTATATTGCAAAACCTCAATTTCTGTACTTTTTACTCAGTTAAAATTCCAACGGGTCCATTGAAAGGCCCATTTAGATATCCTCGTCCGAAACCTCTACAAATAGGACCGCAAAAATGGTTTATTCAAATATTAGGAGTTCAAATAATTGATTAGGAGATTTTCAACACAATTATATTGCAAAACCTCAATTTCTGTACTTTTTACCCAGTTAAAATTCCAACGGGTCCATTGAAAGGCCCATTTAGACCTGCTCGTCTGAAACCTCTACAAAAAGGACCGCAAAAATGTTTTATTCAAATATTAAGAGTTCAAATAATTGATTAGGAGCTTTTCAACACAATTATATTGCAAAACCTCAATTTCTGTACTTTTTACTCAGTTAAAATTCCAACGGGTCCATTGAAAGGCCCATTTAGACATCCTCGTCCGAGACCACTACAAAAAGGACCGCAAAAATGTTTTATTCAAATATTAGGAGTTCAAATAATTGATTAGGAGCTTATTAAATCAAATATATTGCAAAACCTCAATTTCTGTACTTTTTACTCAGTTAAAATTTCAACGGGTCCATTGAAAGGCCCATTTAGACCTGCTTGTCCGAAACCTCTACAAAAAGGACCGCAAAAATGTTTTATTCAAATATTAGGAGTTCAAATAATTGATTAGGAGCTTTTCAACACAATTATATTGCAAAACCTCAATTTCTGTACTTTTTACTCATTTAAAATTCCAATGGGTCCATTGAAAGGCCCATTTAGACCTGCTCATCCGAAACCTCTACAAAAAGGACCGCAAAAATGTTTTATTCAAATATTAGGTGTTCAAATAATTGATTAGGAGTTTTTGAACACAATTATATTGCAAAACCTCAATTTCTGTACTTTTTACTCATTTAAAATTCCAACGGGTCCATTGAAAGGCCCACTTAGACCTGCTCGTTCGAAACCTCTACAAAAAGGACCGCAAAAATGTTTTATTCAAATATTAGGTGTTCAAATAATTGATTAGGAATTTTTCAACACAATTATATTGCAAAACCTCAATTTATGTACTTTTTACCCAGTTAAAATTCCAACGGGTCCATTGAAAGGCCCATTTAGACCTGCTCGTCCGAAACCACTACAAAAAGGACCGCAAAAATGTTTTATTCAAATATTAGGAGTTCAAATAATTGATTAGGAGCTTTTCAACACAATTATATTGCAAAACCTCAATTTCTGTACTTTTTACTCATTTAAAATTCCAACGAGTCCATTGAAAGGCCCATTTAGACCCGCTCGTCCGAAACCTCTACAAAAAGGACTGCAAATCAAGTTTTAATCAAATTTTAGGAGTTCATGTAATTGATTAGGAGCTTTTCAACACAACTATATTGCAAAACCTCAATTTCTGTACTTTTTACTCAGTTAAAATTCCAACGGGTCCAATGAAAGGCCCATTTAGACATCCTCATTCGAAACCTCTACAAAAAGGACCGCAAAAATGTTTTATTCAAATATTAGGAGTTCAAATAATTGATTAGGAGCTTTTCAACACAATTATATTGCAAAACCTCAATTTCTGTACTTTTTACTCAGTTAAAATTCCAACGGGTCCATTGAAAGGCACATTTAGATATCCTCGTCCGAAACCTCTACAAAAAGGACCGCAAAAATGGTTTATTCAAATATTAGGAGTTCAAATAATTGATTAGGAGATTTTCAACACAATTATATTGCAAAACCTCAATTTCTGTACTTTTTACCTAGTTAAAATTCCAACGGGTCCATTGAAAGGCCCATTTAGACCTGCTCGTCTGAAACCTCTACAAAAAGGACAACAAAAATGTTTTATTTAAATATTAGGAGTTCAAATAATTGATTAGGAGCTTTTTAAATCAATTATATTGCAGAACCTCAATTTCTGTACTTTTTACTCAGTTAAAATTCCAACGGGTCCATTGAAAGGCCCATTTAGACCTGCTCGTCAGAAACCTTTACAAAAAGGACCACAAAAATGTTTTATTCAAATATTAGGAGTTCAAATAATTGATTAGGAGCTTTTCAACACAATTATATTGCAAAATCTCAATTTCTGTACTTTTTACTTAGTTAAATTCCAACGAGTCCATTGAAAGGCCCATTTAGATCTGCTCATCCGAAACCTCTACAAAAAGGACCGCAAAAATGTTTTATTCAAATATTAGGAGTTCAAATAATTGATTGGGAGCTTTTCAACACAATTATATTGCAAAACCTCAATTTCTATACTTTTTACTCAGTTAAAATTCCAATGGGTCCACTGAAAGGCCCATTTAGACATCCTCGTCCGAAACCTCTACAAAAAGGACCGCAAAAATGTTTTATTCAAATATTAGGAGTTCAAATAATTGATTAGGAACTTTTTAAATCAATTATATTGCAAAACCTCAATTTCTGTACTTTTTACTCAGTTAAAATTCCAATGGGTCCACTGAAAGGCCCATTTAGACATCCTCGTCCGAAACCTCTACAAAAAGGACCGCAAAAATGTTTTATTCAAATATTAGGAGTTCAAATAATTGATTAGGAACTTTTTAAATCAATTATATTGCAAAACCTCAATTTCTGTACTTTTTACTCAGTTAAAATTCCAACGGGTCCATTGAAAGGCCCATTTAGACCTGCTCATCCGAAACCTCTACAAAAAGGACCGCAAAAATATTTTATTCAAATATTAGGAGTTCAAATAATTGATTAGGAGCTTTTCAACACAATTATATTGCAAAACCTCAATTTATGTACTTTTAACTCAGTTAAAATTCCAACGGGTCCATTGAAAGGCCCATTTAGACCTGCTCGTCCGAAACCTCTACAAAAAGGACCGCAAAAATATTTTATTCAAATATTAGGAGTTCAAATAATTGATTAGGAGCTTTTCAAAAAAATTATATTGCAAAACCTCAATTTCTGTAGTTTTAACTCAGTTAAAATTCCAACGGGTCCATTAAAAGACCCATTTAGACCTGCTCGTCCGAAACCTCTACAAAAAAGACCGCAAAAATGTTTTATTCAAATATTAGGAGTTCAAATAATTTATTAGGTGCTTTTCAACACAATTATATTGCAAAACCTCAATTTCTGTACTTTTTACTTAGTTAAGATTCCAACGAGTCCATTGAAAGGCCCATTTAGGCCTGCTCGTCCGAAACCTCTACAAAAAGGACCGCAAAAATGTTTTATTCAAATATTAGGAATTAAAATAATTGATTAGGATCTTTTCAACACAATTATATTGCAAAACCTCAATTTCTATACTTTTTACTCAGTTAAAATTCCAACGGGTCCATTGAAAGGCCCATTTAGACATCCTCGTCCGAAACCTCTTCAAAAAGGACCGCAAAAATGTTTTATTCAAATATTAGGAGTTCAAATAATTGATTAGGAGCTTTTCAACACAATTATATTGCAAAACCTCAATTTCTGTACTTTTTACTTAGTTAAAATTCCAACGAGTCCATTGAAAGGCCTATTTAGACCTGCTCGTCCGAAACCTCTACAAAAAGGACCGCAAAAATGTTTTATTCAAATATTAGGAGTTCAAATAATTGATTTGGAGGTTTTCAACACAATTATATTGCAAAACCTCAATTTCTATACTTTTTACTCAGTTAAAATTCCAACGGGTCCATTGAAAGGCCCATTTCGACCCGCTCGTCCGAAACCTCTACAAAAAGGACTGCAAAACAAGTTTTAATCAAATTTTAGGAGTTCATGTAATTGATTAGGAGCCATTCAACACAATTATATTCCAAAACCTCAATTTCAGTACTTTTAACTTAGTTAAAATTCCAACGTGGCCATTGAAAGGCCCATTTAGACATGCTCGTCCGAAACCTCTACAAAAAGGACTGCAAAACAAGTTTTAATCAAATCTTAGGAGTTCATGTAATTGATTAGGAGCCATTCAACACAATTATATTGCAAAACCTCAATTTATGTACTTTTTACTCAGTTAAAATTACAACGGGTCCATTGAAAGGCCCATTTAGATCTGCTCGTCCGAAACCTCTACAAAAAGGACCGCAAAAATGTTTTATACAAATATTAGGAGTTCAAATAATTGATTAGGAGCTTTTGAACACAATTATATTGCAAAACCTCAATTTCTGTACTTTTTACTTAGTTAAAATTCCAACAGTTCCTTTGAAAGGCCCATTTCGACCCGCTCGTCCGAAACCTCTACAAAAAGGACTGCAAAACAAGTTTTAATCAAATTTTAGGAGTTCATGTAATTGAATAGGAGCTTCTCATCATAGCTATATTGCAAAACCTCAATTTTTGTACTTTTTACTCAGTTAAAATTCCAACGGGTCCATTGAAAGGCCCATTTAGACCTGCTCGTCCGAAACCTCTACAAAAATGACCACAAAACAAGTTTTAATCAAATATTTTGAGTTCAAATAATTGATTAGGAGCTTTTCAACACAATTATATTGCAAAACCACAATTTCTGTACTTTTTACTCATTTAAAATTCCAACGGGTCCATTGAAAGGCCCATTTCGACCCGCTCGTCCGAAACCTCTACAAAAAGGACTTCAAAACAAGTTTTAATCAAATTTTAGGAGTTCATGTAATTGATTAGGAGCTTTACAACACAACTATATTGCAAAACCTCAATTTCTGTACTTTTTACTCAGTTAAAATTCCAACGGGTCCATTGAAAGGCCCATTTAGACTTTCTTGTCCGAAACCTCTACAAAAAGGACCACAAAAATGTTTTATTCAAAAATTAGGAGTTCAAATAATTGATTAGGAGCTTTTCAACACAATTATATTGCAAAGCCTCAATTTCTGTACTTTTTACTCATTTAAAATTCCAACGGGTCCATTGAAAGGCCCATTTAGACCTGCTCGTCCGAAAAGTCTACAAAAAGGACTGCAAAACAAGTTTTAATCAAATTTAAGGAGTTCCTGTAATTGATTAGGAGCTTTTCAACACAAGTATATTGCAAAACCTCAATTTCTGTACTTTTTACTCAGTTAAAATTCCAACGAGTCCATTGAAAGGCCCATTTCGACCCGCTCGTCCGAAACCTTTACAAAAAGGACTGCAAAACAAGTTTTAATCAAATTTTAGGAGTTCATGTACTTTTAAATCAATTATATTGCAAAACCTCAATTTCTGTACTTTTTCTCAGTTAAAATTCCAACGGGTCCATTGAAAGGCCCATTTGGACCTGCTCGTCCGAAACCTCTATAAAAAGGACCGCAAAAATGTTTTATTCAAATATTAGGTGTTCAAATAATTGATTAGAAGCTTTTCAACACAATTATATTGCAAAACCTCAATTTCTGTACTTTTTACTCATTTAAAATTCCAACGGGTCCATTGAAAGGCCCATTTCGACCCGCTCGTCCGAAACCTCTACAAAAAGGACTGCAAAACAAGTTTTAATCAAATTTTAGGAGTTCATGTAATTGATTAGGAGCTTTTCAACACAATTATATTGCAAAACCTCAATTTCTGTACTTTTTACTCAGTTAAAATTCCAACGGGTCTATTGAAAGGGTCCATTTCGACCCGCTCGTCCGAAACCACTACCAAAAGTACTGCAAAACAACTTTTAATCAAATTTTTGGAATTCATGTAATTTATTAGGAGCTTTTCAACACAAGTATATTGCAATACCGCAATTTCTGTACTTTTTACTCAGTTAAAATTCCAACGGGTCCATTGAAAGGCCCATTTAGACCTGCTCGTCCGAAACCTTTACAAAAAGGACTGCAAAACAAGCTTTAATAAAATATTAGAAGTTCAAATAATTGATTAGGAGCTTTTCAACACAATTATATTGCAAAACTTCAATTCCTGTACTTTTTACTCATTTAAAATTCCAACGGGTTCGTTGAAAGGTCCATTTCGACCCGCTCGTCCGAAACCTCTACAAAAAGGACTGCAAAACAAGTTTTAATCAAATTTTAGGAGTTCATGTAATTGATTAGGAGCCATTAAACACAATGATATTGCAAAACCTCAATTTCTGTACTTTTTACTCAGTTAAAATTCCAACAGGTCCATTGAAAGGCCCATTTTGAACTGCTTGTCCGAAACCTCTACAAAAAGGACCGCAAAAATGTTTTATTCAAATATTAGGAGTTCAAATAATTGATTAGGAGCTTTTCAACACAATTATATTGCAAAACCTCAATTTCTGTACTTTTTACTCATTTAAAATTCCAACGGGTCCATTGAAAGGCCCATTTAGACCTGCTCGTCCGAAACCTCTACAAAAAGGACCTCAAAAATGTTTTATTCAAATATTAGGTGTTCAAATAATTGATTAGGAGTTTTTGAACACAATTATATTTCAAAACCTCAATTTCTGTAGTTTTTACTCATTTAAAATTCCAACGGGTCCATTGAAAGGCCCATTTAGACCTGCTCGTCCGAAACCTCTACAAAAAGGACCGCAAAAATATTTTATTCAAATATTAGGAGTTCAAATAATTGATTAGGAGCTTTTCAAAAAAATTATATTGCAAAACCTCAATTTCTGTACTTTTAACTCAGTTAAAATTCCAACGGGTCCATTAAAAGGCCCATTTAGACCTGCTCGTCCGAAACCTCTACAAAAAGGACCGCAAAAATGTTTTATTCAAATATTAGGAGTTCAAATAATTGATTAGGAGCTTTTCAACACAATTATATTGCAAAACCTCAATTTCTGTACTTTTTACTTAGTTAAGATTCCAACGAGTCCATTGAAAGGCCAATTTAGGCCTGCTCGTCCGAAACCTCTACAAAAAGGACTGCAAAAATGTTTTATTCAAATATTAGGAATTAAAATAATTGATTAGGAGCTTTTCAACACAATTATATTGCAAAACCTCAATTTCTGTACTTTTTACTCAGTTAAAATTCCAACGGGTCCATTGAAAGGCCCATTTAGACATCCTCGTCCGAAACCTCTACAAAAAGGACCGCAACAATGTTTTATTCAAATATTAGGAGTTCAAATAATTGATTAGGAGCTTTTCAACACAATTATATTGCAAAACCTCAATTTCTGTACTTTTAACTCAGTTAAAATTCCAACGAGTCCATTGAAAGGCCCATTTAGACCTGCTCGTCTGAAACCTCTACAAAAAGGACCGCAAAAATGTTTTATTCAAATATTAGGAGTTCAAATAATTGATTTGGAGCTTTTCAACACAATTATATTGCAAAACCTCAATTTCTATACTTTTTACTTAGTTAAGATTCCAACGAGTCCATTGAAAGGCCCATTTAGATCTGCTCATCCGAAACCTCTACAAAAAGGACCGCAAAAATGTTTTATTCAAATATTAGGAGTTCAAATAATTGATTAGGAGCTTTTCAACACAATTATATTGCAAAACCTCAATTTCTATACTTTTTACTCAGTTAAAATTCCAACGGGTCCATTGAAAGGCCCATTTAGACATCCTCGTCCGAAACCTCTACAAAAAGGACCGCAAAAATGTTTTATTCAAATATTAGGAGTTCAAATAATTGATTAGGAACGTTTTAAATCAATTATATTGCAAAACCTCAATTTCTGTACTTTTTACTTAGTTAAAATTCCAACGAGTCCATTGAAAGGCCCATTTAGACCTGCTCGTCCGAAACCTCTACAAAAAGGACCGCAAAAATGTTTTATTCAAATATTAGGAGTTCAAAAAATTGATTTAGAGCTTTTCAACACAATTATATTGCAAAACCTCAATTTCTATAGTTTTTACTCAGTTAAAATTACAACGGGTCCATTGAAAGGCCCATTTCGACCCGCTCGTCCGAAACCTCTACAAAAAGGACTGCAAAACAAGTTTTAATCAAATTTTAGGAGTTCATGTAATTGATTAGGAGCCATTCAACACAGTTATATTCCAAAACCTCAATTTCTGTACTTTTAACTCAGTTAAAATTCCAACGTGGCCATTGAAAGGCCCATTTAGACATGCTCGTCCGAAACCTCTACAAAAAGGACTGCAAAACAAGTTTTAATCAAATCTTAGGAGTTCATGTAATTGATTAGGAGCCATTCAACACAATTATATTGCAAAACCTCAATTTATGTACTTTTTACTCAGTTAAAATTACAACGGGTCCATTGAAAGGCCCATTTAGATCTGCTCGTCCGAAACCTCTACAAAAAGGACCGCAAAAATGTTTTATACAAATATTAGGAGTTCAAATAATTGATTAGGAGCTTTTGAACACAATTATATTGAAAAACCTCAATTTCTGTACTTTTTACTCAGTTAAAATTCCAACAGTTCCTTTGAAAGGCCCATTTCGACCCGCTCGTCCGAAACCTCTACAAAAAGGACTGCAAAACAAGTTTTAATCAAATTTTAGGAGTTCATGTAATTGAATAGGAGCTTCTCAACACAGCTATATTGCAAAACCTCAATTTTTGTACTTTTTACTCAGTTAAAATTCCAACGGGTCCATTGAAAGGCCCATTTAGACCTGCTCGTCCGAAACCTCTACAAAAATGACCACAAAACAAGTTTTAATCAAATATTTGGAGTTCAAATAATTGATTAGGAGCTTTTCAACACAATTATATTGCAAAACCACAATTTTTGTACTTTTTACTCATTTAAAATTCCAACGGGTCCATTGAAAGGCCCATTTCGACCCGCTCGTCCGAAACCTCTACAAAAAGGACTGCAAAACAAGTTTTAATCAAATTTTAGGAGTTCATGTAATTGATTAGGAGCTTTTCAACACAAGTATATTGCAAAACCTCAATTTCTGTACTTTTTACTCAGTTAAAATTCCAACGGGTCCATTGAAAGGCCCATTTAGACTTTCTTGTCCGAAACCTCTACAAAAAGGACCGCAAAAATGTTTTATTCAAAAATTAGGAGTTCAAATAATTGATTAGGAGCTTTTCAACACAATTATATTGCAAAGCCTCAATTTCTGTACTTTTTACTCATTTAAAATTCCAACGGGTCCATTGTAAGGCCCATTTAGACCTGCTCGTCCGAAAAGTCTACAAAAAGGACTGCAAAACAAGTTTTAATCAAATTTAAGGAGTTCCTGTAATTGATTAGGAGCTTTTCAACACAAGTATATTGCAAAACCTCAATTTCTGTACTTTTTACTCAGTTAAAATTCCAACGAGTCCATTGAAAGGCCCATTTCGACCCGCTCGTCCGAAACCTTTACAAAAAGGACTGCAAAACAAGTTTTAATCAAATTTTAGGAGTTCATGTACTTTTAAATCAATTATATTGCAAAACCTCAATTTCTGTACTTTTTACTCAGTTAAAATTCCAACGGGTCCATTGAAAGGCCCATTTGGACCTGCTCGTCCGAAACCTCTATAAAAAGGACCGCAAAAATGTTTTATTCAAATATTAGGTGTTCAAATAATTGATTAGAAGCTTTTCAACACAATTATATTGCAAAACCTCAATTTCTGTACTTTTTACTCATTTAAAATTCCAACGGGTCCATTGAAAGGCCCATTTCGACCCGCTCGTCCGAAACCTCTACAAAAAGGACTGCAAAACAAGTTTTAATCAAATTTTAGGAGTTCATGTAATTGATTAGGAGCTTTTCAACACAATTATATTGCAAAACCTCAATTTCTGTACTTTTTACTCAGTTAAAATTCCAACGGGTCTATTGAAAGGGTCCATTTCGACCCGCTCGTCCGAAACCACTACAAAAAGTACTGCAAAACAACTTTTAATCAAATTTTTGGAATTCATGTAATTTATTAGGAGCTTTTCAACACAAGTATATTGCAATACCACAATTTTTGTACTTTTTACTCAGTTAAAATTCCAACGGGTCCATTGAAAGGCCCATTTAGACCTGCTCGTCCGAAACCTCTACAAAAAGGACTGCAAAACAAGCTTTAATAAAATATTAGAAGTACAAATAATTGATTAGGAGCTTTTCAACACAATTATATTGCAAAACTTCAATTCCTGTACTTTTTACTCATTTAAAATTCCAACGGGTCCGTTGAAAGGTCCATTTCGACCCGCTCGTCCGAAACCTCTACAAAAAGGACTGCAAAACAAGTTTTAATCAAATTTTAGGAGTTCATGTAATTGATTAGGAGCCATTCAACACAATTATATTCCAAAACCTCAATTTCTGTACTTTTAACTCAGTTAAAATTCCAACGTGGCCATTGAAAGGCCCATTTAGACATGCTCGTCCGAAACCTCTACAAAAAGGACTGCAAAACAAGTTTTAATCAAATCTTAGGAGTTCATGTAATTGATTAGGAGCCATTCAACACAATTATATTGCAAAACCTCAATTTATGTACTTTTTACTCAGTTAAAATTACAACGGGTCCATTGAAAGGCCCATTTAGACATCCTTGCCCGAAACCTCTACAAAAAGGACCGCAAAAATGTTTTATTCAAATATTAGGAGTTCAAATAATTGATTAGGAGCTTTTTAAATCAATTATATTGCAAAACATCAATTTCTGTAGTTTTTACTCAGTTAAAATTCCAACGGGTCCATTGAAAGGCCCATTTAGACCTGCATGTCTGAAACCTCTACAAAAAGGACCGCAAAAATGTTTTATTCAAATATTAGGAGTTCAAATAATTGATTAGGAGCTTTTCAACACAATTATATTGCAAACCTCAATTTCTGTACTTTTTACTCAGTTAAAATTCCAACGGGTCCATTGAAAGGCCCATTTAGACATCCTCGTCCGAAACCTCTACAAAAAGGACCGCAAAAATGTTTTTTTCAAATATTAGGAGTTCAAATAATTGATTAGGAGCTTTTTAAATCAATTATATTGCAAAACCTCAATTTCTGTACTTTTTACTCAGTTAAAATTTCAACGGGTCCATTGAAAGGCCCATTTAGACCTGCTTGTCCGAAACCTCTACAAAAAGGACCGCAAAAATGTTTTATTCAAATATTAGGAGTTCAAATAATTGATTAGGAGCTTTTCAACACAATTATATTGCAAAACCTCAATTTCTGTACTTTTTACTCATTTAAAATTCCAACGGGTCCATTGAAAGGCCCATTTAGATCTGCTCGTCCGAAACCTCTACAAAAAGGACCGCAAAAATGTTTTATTCAAATATTAGGTGTTCAAATAATTGATTAGGAGTTTTTGAACACAATTATATTTCAAAACCTCAATTTCTGCAGTTTTTACTCATTTAAAATTCCAACGGGTCCATTGAAAGGCCCATTTAGACCTGCTCGTCCGAAACCTCTACAAAAAGGACCGCAAAAATGTTTTATTCAAATATTACGTGTTCAAATAATTGATTAGGAATTTTTCAACACAATTATATTGCAAAACCTCAATTTATGTACTTTTTACTCAGTTAAAATTCCAACGGGTCCATTGAAAGGCCCATTTAGACCTGCTCGTCCGAAACCACTACAAAAAGGACCGCAAAAATGTTTTATTCAAATATTAGGAGTTCAAATAATTGATTAGGAGCTTTTCAACACAATTATATTGCAAACCCTCAATTTCTGTACTTTTTACTCATTTAAAATTCCAACGAGTCCATTGAAAGGCCCATTTAGACCCGCTCGTCCGAAACCTCTACAAAAAGGACTGCAAATCAGGTTTTAATCAAACTTTAGGAGTTCATGTAATTGATTAGGAGCTTTTCAACACAACTATATTGCAAAACCTCAATTTCTGTACTTTTTACTCAGTTAAAATTCCAACGGGTCCACTGAAAGGCCCATTTCGACATCCTCATCCGAAACCTCTACAAAAAGGACCGCAAAAATGTTTTATTCAAATATTAGGAGTTCAAATAATTGATTAGGAGCTTTTCAACACAATTATATTGCAAAACCTCAATTTCTGTACTTTTTACTTAGTTAAAATTCCAACGAGTTTTTTTACTCAGTTAAAATTCCAACGGGTAAAAATTCCAAAGGGTGTGGGATGGGGTCTCTCGAAATCCTCTCAATTCTCTCGGGTCATTTTGGGGGGTTTAGCGTGTTTTTTAGGTTTTTTTCTCATCTTGCTTCTTTCCCCCGCCGATTACCCTTCTTCTCTTCACTCCTCTTTCCCTAATTTTCTTCCTCTTTTTCTCCTCTCTGTCGCCGCCAACATCACATACACGCTGCCCGCCACCGTTTTTTCTCCCTCACCAGCCGGCGTTTACTATCATAAGACCCTGGATCTACAAAGTATTGGTAAGATGAGACCCCATCCCATCCCGTATTTCTCCATTTCCTGCCTGATTTCATTTTATGATGTTTTCTATTTTTTTCTTTCTTTGATTTTTTTATTCATAACACCGATTCATGTTTTCCTTGCGAGATGACTCATCGTTGGATACACCATGTGCAATACCAAGGACTCCACCGCCGGCGGAGTGTTTCACCTTCTCAATATCATCCGGCCACAATTTTTTTCACGGCCACTATTTTTTCTTTTCTGTTTTATTCCTTTATTTTATTTTCCAGATCTAACGTTTGGCAATTTTTTTGCAAGGTATTCTTATTTTGGATTAGGGCTTCTGATGTTCTTCTCCAGATCGGCTTCCATCTTTCCCCAAACTTTTCCTTGAAATTTAATTTATGGTTTCTGGGTATTAATTGTCTTCTCAATATTTTTCTGTTTTTCCCCTTTGTCTCTGATCCTCTTTTTTCCTAGGGTTTCTTTGTCATCAGAACGCTTATCCCCAGCTACAACAGTGGCGTTTTCGTTCCTTGGAGTACATCGGTTGATTCAGGAGATATGCCTTTCCCCGACGGGCTTCCGGCAGATCCTTTACCGGCCTCAGTCTCCGCTGCCCAAAGGTACAGTTTCCCCTTTTATTCTTTCTCCCCTTGTTCACCATAGTTTATATGTTCTCTATATTTTTCTCTTCCCTGTGGTATTATGTCCTTCCTTCGGTTTTAATTTTATCACACCACATTTCCATTTTCCCTTCCTTTATGATGCATCTTCTTACGGTTTGTTATCTGGTTTGGTCTCATCAATTATCATGTCTATCTTGGTTATCACCCATGCCATGGCTGTCTCATCAGTACTTGTTTTTCATATTCGTATGCCTATATCTGCCCTTATTTTTTTCCCATTGTATTGCAACCTCTGTTCCTTGCCTAATATATGCCCTTTGGTTTTCTTTATCTTTCAAATATGCCGAACATATTATATTAAGCTGCTTTCATTACCACATATCCATTATTTTCATTTCTTCATTGATGCTAGTATCTCTATTGGTTTGGTTTGGTGCCCGATTCCCACATATGAATTTACTATGTCAATTAAATCATTTTTTCGCATTACACTCTCTTACCACCATCCTCCAATTGAGGAAACATCGATCCCTTCTAAGGGAATTGTATTCGAACCACATTGTGGTATCTACTATTAAGTTGTACAATCTGCCCATTTGGATCTTCAGTGATTTCGTCTTTCTGAATTTTTTTATAGTACATACAAGTATCATATTTACCTTCATATCATTAAAATAGCAATAATGTTGTATGTCCATTTTCTGTTTTATGCTAATAACATAAATTGTCTTCAATCGTTATCCATCTTTGCACATTACATTTTGGGATTATCCTATCTTAACATATTGAATGATATACTACCCAATTCTTCGTTCTTGACTCCTCTTTTTTCTGTTTTGCATGTGTTCTCTACATTATGTAACATCCGTATCCAACGAGGGCGTCATCATCTCTCCTTTTGCCGATCCTCCAATACTCAAGCCTTCCCTATCTTTACTTTTATAGCTTTATCCTTGTATTTTTCTATCGCCCCCTCTTTTTTGCTCTGTTGGTATGTATTAAATTTCTTTGCTCCCCCTCTTCTGCTTATCCCGGTCTGTATTTATTTTCCTTTTTATGTGCTCTTGCTCCTCTTTGATTTTCTTGCATGCCTTTATTTTTTCCTTTCGTATATTTGGTTATTCTCTGTAATTATTTATCTCTTTATTTGTTTTTTTCTTAGCTGGCTTCACGTTTTCTTTGTTGGTTTTACTAAATTTCTCTTTGATTGCTCTCTTTTGTTTCTTTACATGTTTAACGCTTGTCCATTTATATCCTTTTATTTTATCTGTTTCTATTTCTTTATTTCCTTTATATCCTCCCCCATATCATTTCTGTTTACTGTTAAAGTTTTACCTATAATTTTTTACTCTTTTTCCATATTATCCTTACTTTCGGAAAATGCTCTATTCATGCTATCCATATACCTTCCACCTTCTACATCTTACTACACCTCTTTAGGTGCTTTCCTACCATCCCCTCTTGGGGAAATCAATTCGATCACCTTTAAGGTGAACATAATTATTCAAAAACAAGAAAGGAAGGAAAAAGTCACTAAAGACATCACTATCTTCCGCCCCTTTAATTTACTCTATAAGTACAGAACACATTATAATTTTTCTACTCAATTAACCGTCCATTCTATTTTTCAACTTTATCATTATTGTATTAAGTTCACTTCTAATATCCTTCCATATTCTACCTACTATGTAACGCCCCGGTTTTGGGCTTGGTAGTTATGGGCGTTGACCGGTTCGGTCAAAGTGTTGTTCGAATCTAAAGAGGTGAAATTAGGAAAGCCTAGTTCAGGTTGCATTAAAAATATGGAAAAATGTTCTAAAATCATCTTTTAATATAATTAAGTGAACGGTGAAATCAATTTTGGAAAATGAGTTTTGGAAGGGTAACATTTTGGCTAGTGACCAAAATGTAATTTTCGAAAGTTTGGTGACTGTTTTAGAAAGGGTTGAAACTTTGAATCTTTAAGGAGCTATTATTCCAAAAGTAGTTTCTCCAGATTTTTCCAAGATATTTTGAGATTTATTCTGATTTTAAAACATGTTAAAAGAGGAGGGAAAGCCATTTTGGCTATTTTGATAACTAACTTTCCAATTTCCTTTTCTCTCATTTTCTCTCAACCCAAACACTATCTTTCCAGAGAATTGTTTCTGATTTTCTCACCTAAATCTCTCCTTTCAACTCTCTTTTGATTCCTAATCATCATATCTACAAAACCTCATCATTTGCTACTTGTTTCATCAAGGTTTTTGATTCCAAAAAGAGGAGAAACTCAAGTTTGGAGGTAAGAACGTCCTTCTCCTCTAAACTATCAGTTCTTTACTGAAATTCCTAAGTTTTCAATCCTTAATTGATGTTTTATTAAAGGCTTTTAAGATGTGAATTGGATCTTGGCTTATAATGCAAGATTTGGTGATTTTTGATGATTTTCGTTTGATCTCATTAATCTGTGATTTGAGATGTGTTTTTGATGTTAATTGAACTCTAAATTGATAAGGAATTGAGTTTTGATTAATGCAATCCCGGATAGGTTGAGTTTCCTAAGTTTAGCTTATGATTCTAGGTTGTTTTTGGTGTGATCTTGTGGATCTGATGTTGCTGGAGGTATAAGGATGTTTGTAGGTTCTTTTTAGATGTTAAATGATGTAAAAGGATGTTAGGTGTTGATGGTTTATGGTTGGGCTTTGTTGAAAAGTGGTTTGGATGCATTTTCGGTTGTGTTTGGTGGCCGAAAATGGAGTGTGGATGAGAGCAGCGAGTTTAGGTGCTTTCATTGATGCAATTAATGCATGATGATGCATTAATCCTCTGCTTTGATGTGTTAAAAACAGGGGAGGCATCTTTGGATCCAAGAGTTGTTGATCCGGAAGCTTGAATTGGCGCTTTGGCTTGAGGCGAAGTGGAATCGGTGAGTGAAAATGGTTTTCGGCTTTGAAACCAATGTCTTGGGAGCATAGTTTAAGTCTAAACAACTTTGCTAAGCTCAAGTGTAAGTTTTCGGAAATACTCTCTAGTGGAGGCCATGATTTTGTTATGATGCAATGTGGTTTATTGCATGATTTAAATACTGTTTTGAAAGCATGATTTAGCATGGTATTTGCTGTTGTTGTAAGCCATATGTTGAAGGAAGCTCTAGGTAAGAGTTCCTTGTTTTTGTACATTGATAAAATGTGGTTTGATGCTTTTAAATGCATGATGAATATGGCTTGGTTTAATGCTTTAAAACAATGGATTAAATGATGAAAATGATGTATATTGGCAAGTGATGTTTTGAAAAGGTTAAGGTCACTAAGGTGGTTAAAAGTCCTTGAGTGAGCCTTGTTTACTTAAGAACATCAAGGTGGTTAAAAGTCCTTGGATGGTTCTTGTTATGGACACAAAGGTGGTTAAAAGTCCTTGTGTGATCCTTTCCATGGTGTTTAAAAGTCCATGGGGCCAAGGTGTTTAAAAGTCCTTGGGGCCAAGGTGTTTAAAAGTCCTTGGGGTGAATCTTGATGTGGACACAAAGGTGGTTAAAAGTCCTTGTGTGGTCCTCTTTCATGGTGTTTAAAAGTCCATGGCCAAGGTGTTTAAAAGTCCTTGGGGCCAAGGTGTTTAAAAGTCCTTGGGGTGAAAGTTGATGAACTTGTTTTTAAAGAAATGGAACTTATCACTTGTGGCCAATATGACATATATGATATGAAGCATGAGATGCTTGTTTTAAGTATGCTTTTGAGCATGTGCAATTGATGATTTGAAGCATGATTTATAAATGTTTTATAAATGCATTATTGAATGGTTTTACGAGCATACCTCACTAAGCTTTTGCTTACGCTCTCTTTCGTTTTCTTAATTCAATAATGCAGATCATTAGAGCACCTTGAGGGAAGCAAGGAGGGCAAGTATTCAAGTGAAAGTAAAGCTCAAAGTATGGAAGGTTTTATAAGTGCATTCTTAGCTTTTGATAGTTTGGCAATGGGGGACCTATGTGTATGTTTTGGGAGAGGTTTAGAACTCCCTAAGTATGCTGAATGATGATGAGAATGTTGGGTTTTGTGTTTGGCCATTATATGCTTGAATTGGAAGTTTATGCTTAAGTGGTTTGCTTGTGTAGGAAGCATGCCTATAGATTTGGGGCTTTTTGCATATGTTGTTGTTTTGATGAATCTTTGATGCAAGTATGTCTCATTTATGTTGAATTGCATGTTGGTAAAGTTTGGTGGCAATTGGAGCATGATTGGATGTTTAATTGCATGTTTAAGAATGCATTTTGGGGCAATCTGTGTAGGGCGTTTCGGAACAGTGCCTGCCGTTTCGGAACGGGTGCCTTCAACAAGCCCAGGCGTCCGAAACGGGAGAGACCGTTTCGAAATGGTTTGGCTACTGCCAGCCCGTGTTCCGGTACGCGTTGCGGAACGGCCCGTGTTTCGAAACGGGTTCGGCCTGTTCCGAAACGGGTGACCGTTGAGGGCTGACATTGGCAGTTAAATGTTCTGAATTGTTTGCATTTTGGTCCTGAATCTTGTTTGAGCAATTGTATGAGTTTGGAATGTTTGTTTGAGCTGAAATTTCACAGAGAAGCATGAAATCTGACTAATTTCAAGTTGGTAACTTTAATTTGGGTTAAGTCCTCATAATTATCAGAATTTACAATTTGGTCCTTAAAGTTGTAAATTGTTCAATTGGGTCCCTGTTTGATCTCTGATGTTTATGATCTTTGAGTATGCTGTTTGTGTGATCACAATTAGGGTTAATGTGCATCTAGACAAGTTTAAAAAGAAAAAAAAAGGGTCGTTAATCAAGGTTGACTTTCGGGTTGACTTTGGTTTTCCCCGTGTGACTTTCTTAATTCGGGTCAACCGTCTAGGCCGGGTTAAGGGGGTTACATACTATCTCCATAATTTTATTAAGAATCCATCCATACTACTAATGTACATCCTGCCTCTTCTTAATTATTTTATCAATTTAAGTTTCCCCCCCTCTTTCCTCTTACATATCACAAACAAAAAAATATTAAAAGTACAACCAACTGCTATTATCTTAAGATCATTAATAAAACACTGTAATATTATAACTATAACCCTTACAACGTTACATTATATTCATTCTAAATTATTCCTATTATTTTCGCTTCACTTGACTTCTAGTGTCAAATTATTATCATATCATATCTTCCATTCTCAATCTGCCATAAATTACTTATATCTATCTAACATTTTTCTTCCCTTATTCTCAATTATCAAATGTTTTATACATCATTCCGAAGTCTCATATATTACCATATTTCCTTACCATTTCTTGCCTTTCGATGGAAATTTATTTCTAAATTACTTCTCTCCTCTACTTACTCTTTCCATCCAATTCAGTTACCATATCCAACGTCCTTTCTTTCCTTTTCCCAACCCATTCCAATCTAAATTTATTCCAATTTTAAACCATACCATCATCTATATTATTTTTCCTTCATTAATTCCATATATTTTCATATCACCTTTCTATTTCCTGCCTTTAATTATAATTTATCTCTTTCCTTTAATTACTCCCTCCATTCAATTTAGCTACCATAACCAAAGTATTCTCTTTCCTTTTTACATCCAACATTACCTTAAATATTATATATTTCTAAGCTCTTATTTAAATCTTCTTCTATATTTCTCACTTTCTAAAATTACCCCACGTATCTCACTTCCAATCTTTAGGAATATTTTCATTCTACATTCCTTTTTTAATTCTCACTCTTATTTGCTTCCCATTCATAACTTTACTTCTATCAATTCTATTATTTATAAGATTACAGCCCACTTTGATTCCACCTCTCCCACTTGCAACTTTTCATCTTGTTCTTTTCGAAATTACCACATTTATCACCAAATGGCATCCTCTTCTTCTCTACCCCAATTCACTGATCTGGACCTAACAAACGAGGAAGCCCATACCATTTACACCCCTGATTTCGACTTCTTTGAAGAAGATCCTAAAACCATCCTGATTGGGAAATTCATATCATCAAAGCCAATAGACGACTGGACCATCCTCTCAGTTTTTGAAGGCATATGGAAGAAAAATCACATGAAATCAATCTCTATTATCAGAGACTCTTTCTTCCGTATCGAGTTTGCCACTATAAGCGACAAATGTGATGTGTTCGAGAGAGGCCCTTGGCTTCACAAAGACGAATGGATGGCCCTAGCTGAATATACACCTGGCAAAAGTATGGACGAGTATTCTTTTAATCCCATGAGGATATGGTTTCGCATTCACTCCTTGCCCAAACCTTTCTTAGAGGATCACGACAGAGCTCACCTTGTTGGACAGTCACTTGGGGCCATGGTCGGCACCGTATTACGTACTGATACTCGCAAAGAACGAGGGAACATGACTGAATTTCTACGAGTGGAAATACTTCTGGACATATCCATACCGATCCGACGATTTCTCCTCATTGGGAAAGGTCCACGTACCACTTCCTGCCGTCTAGAATTTGAACGTCTTCCCCTTCTCTGTCCGGGATGTGGTATCATTAGCCACACTTTCGACCACTGCCCTTCCAAGGCTACGATTTATCCAGCTAAATTCCAATACGGTGATTGGCTCCGTTGGCTTCCCCCGCGTCGTCGTGACCAGGGACCACGTGGCCGTATTCGCATTGTTGAGCAATCAACCTCTAATGAATGCAAACCTCCGCTAGGTATCTTACACTTTTTTTAAATATATCTATTTAATTTCCTGCCTTTTCTCGTTTTTATATCATAAACTGTTTTTATATACAGCTCCTTTGGACAAGGGCAAAACTGCTGAATCTTCTGCCAATGCTGAACCAAACCCACCGCTAGGTATTATAAAAAATTTATTTTGGCTTCCATTTAATTATCACTCCCCTCTATGCTGCTTTAATGATTCCCTTTCCTTATCAGATCCTATGGATAAAGGGAAAGCTCCTGTCACTTCTGCCCAAGATTCAGGTCTAAATTTTGTCAAAAACCATTATATTTCTTTCTCCCATATTTTCATACAATTAAATCTTATTTCCTCTTTTCCTAATCTTATAGGGAACCTCAATGAAGGGGATGCTGCATCTTTTGCAGATCTCCCTATCGAGGAAACCAATAACAACGATGAGGTGGTGGGAGAGGAATCTTGGGATTTGCCTCCCACTAATGCCGATCCCAAGCTGCCCCAAAAAGCACCATTGCACTCAAGAGTCATTTCTCCTCAACCCCTGAACACCATCTACCCTGTTCAAATTGATCTGGACGGTCAAGATGATGGAAATCCGAACTCTACTGCTCAGCAAATTAGGAAACTGGATGAACAACTCAGTAAGCCACTCCTTCAAACCGGTATATCATTCTTTGATGATTTTGATTCGTGGCTACTTAAGCATTACCCATATATTGCAGCTTCTGCTCCGACCCCTATTCCCATTCCTCCGAACCGAGGTACTAAGAGGCGCTCCCCAATCCAGGTGGTCCTGCAGCCCAAAAAGTCCAGACCTACACCATCGCCTACTTCGAAAGCTGGGATGAGCAGCGGAAAAAACTCTCCGGCGGCGGCTGATGCACAGCCCCGCCGAGGGAAATGATAATTTTATGTTGGAACTGCCAGGGCTTAGGTAAGGTCGAGGCAGTTCAACATCTCAAGCATTATGTTAATCTTCATAAACCTGATTTACTTTTTCTATGCGAAACTAAACTCAAAAATACGGCTTATAGAGCCGTCTTGGTGATTTGCTAGGGATGGCCCTAGCTTTTTCTGTTGATTTTTCTTTTAATTGCTCTGGACTTGCTTTATTTACTTTGAATAATAATAATGTTGATTTGCTTGCTTACTCGGATCGTTTTATCCACACGTATATTAAATGCAACTCTTCTTCGTTCTATTTCACTAGAATTCATGGTTTTTCTGAAACTTGTAACAAACCTAAAACTTGGGAACTAATTGATTCACTTAACATTAACGATGGTCAACCTTGGCTCATCGGTGGTGACTTTAACGAAATCTTATCTGATAATGAAAAACAAGGAGGCTGCCGACGACCTAGATCTCAAATTAATAATTTCCGCAATTGTCTTTCTCGTAATAATCTTTTTGATTGCAAACCTACAACGGGGTGGTTCACTTGATCTAAAACGGGGCCCAAAACCCCTACTTTATTTGAGCGTCTAGATCGTTTTGTTGGGAATATGGCATAGAAAGCTTCATTTCCTAATTATAACATCAACTCTGACTTCGATGCGAAATCAGATCACTGTTTTCTACTATTAAATACGGAGCCTCTTCCCCCAACATATCCCCGTCCCCCACCAACCAAGTTCAGATTCGAAAATTGTTGGGCCTCCAATGATGAAGGCATTGGTGTTGTAAAGCAAACTTGGTCATCCACCAAAGGCAATACTTTGGAAAAAATTAAAGCCGTTGGCTCCTGCCTAGGAGACTGGCAATCCCAACAAAGATTTAAGTCCAATGGACGCATCAATTTTCTTACTAAGAAAATTAATAAACTATTACAACGACCTCTCTCTTCTTCTGCCGAAAAAAGATATATCTCCGCCAAAACCGAGCTCCATAAACTTCTAGAGGAGCAAGAAGCATATTGGGCACAACGTTCTCGTAATTTATGGCTTTCCCAAGGGGACAAAAATACCCGTTTCTTTCATGCCCGAGCTTCCAATAGGAAGAAAAAGAATACTATCTCAGGCCTTTTAGACTCCAACAATGTCTGGCGCACGAATGATTCTGACCTTATGGAAATTGCCTCCTCATATTTCCATAATCTTTTTTCTTCTTCAAACCCTCACTTTTCTGACCAAATTCTATCAAAAATCACTCCTACTATTACGAATACTATGAATGAGTCCCTTTCCAAGGAATTCACTTCAGAAGAAATCATCACTACTTTTCGAGACATCGATCCTAGGAAAGCCCCGGGTATTGATGGCCTACCAAGTGGATTTTATCGTCAACATTGGGATACTATAGGACCTGATATCATTACGCTGTGCCTTAATCTTCTTAAAGGTTCAGCTGATATGGCTTCAGTTAACCAAACTATCTTGGTTCTCATACCTAAGATTAAGGATCCCACTACTATGAGGCATCTTCGGCCCATCAGTCTCTGTACGGTAATTTACAAAATTATTGCTAAAGTTTTGGTTAATCGAATGAAACATACCATCCCATTCTGTATCAGTTCAAATCAAGCTGCTTTTGTTCAGGGATGCAATATTACAGATAATATCCTTATTGCCCACGAAATTATTCATTCAATTAATACTGGCACCTCTAAATCTTCTCGTGGAGCTGCACTCAAACTTGACATGGAAAAGGCCTTTGATAGGGTTGAGTGGTCATTTCTCGAAAATGTTATGACCCGTATGGGGTTTGCCTCATCATGGGTCTCTATTATCATGAGATGTATTACTTCAGTTTCTTTTACGGTTAAGGTAAACAATTCTTTTTCCCCTTTGTTTCGACCTCAAAGGGGCCTCCGCCAAGGTGACCATTTATCTCCTTTTCTTTTTCTATTTTGTAGCCAAGGGCTTTCAGCTTTCTTGGCCGATGCTAAACAACAAGGCCTTCTCCCAGGTTTAGGGGCTTGTAAGCATGGCCCCAAGGTTAACCACCTCTTATTTGCAGATGATTGTATAGTTTTCCTTAACTCAAATCCCGATGAAGCTGCACATCTTAAATTGGCCCTTCAGACTTATGCCTCTTCCTCTGGGCAAGCAGTCAACTTTGATAAGTCTACTATATTTTACAATCCCCGCACACCTACATCTACTCGTCAAGCTATTAATTCCTATCTTCAAGTTAGAGAGGTATCCAATCCTGGGGTCTATCTGGGGGTACCTCTTCTTATTGGTAAAAATAAGACCCTTGCTTTAGGGTTTATACGCGATAAAGTTCACGATAGATTATCCAACTAGGACAAACAGCTTCTTTCCTTCAGTGGTAGGGAAATTTTTATTAAAGCCGTTTTACAATCTTTACCTCAATATGTTATGTCCTGTTATTTATTACCTCAAAATATTATTGAAGATATGACATCTGCCATTCGTCGATATTGGTGGTCTGGGAAATCAAACAAGAAAGGTTGGCATATGCTCCCATGGGACCAAGTATGCCTGCCTAAATCTGTTGGTGGTATGAGCTTCCGGGACCTCAATAATTTTAACATTGCTCTTCTTGGCAAACAGCTGTGGCGCCTCATTTGCGAACCTGACTCCCTTTTGGGACAAATATATAAATACAAGTACTTTTCGATGGGTAATATCCTTCATGCCTCTCGGCCTTCGCGAGGTTCTTTTGCCTGGCAAGGTCTTTATAACGCTATGCAACACCTATTTGGTGGTTTCCTCTATCGTCCGGGTATCAACAGTAACATACGCATCCATCATGATAATTAGTGTGGTTCCTCGACTGTTCACCTCTATGGGGACTATGAGCTATCGGAGGAAGTCCACATTGGTTGTCGAGATTTTATGCTGCGGAACCAAGCTGCCTGGGACCCTGTCAAAGTTCGTGCTTACTTTACTGTGGATGATGCCAATTCCATTCTTTCTGTTCCTATTATTAATGACACTCGAGATACCATCCTCTGGAATCCCAATGATTCTGGCATCTATTCTGTTAGACCTGGCTACCTTTTCCTACAACGACCCCCTGAGCCTAGACTCCGTCCCCCTCGATTTTGGAAATATCTTGCCAAGCTCAAAGTTTTGCCTAAGGTTAAAACTTTCGGCTGGCGTCTGGGGGCAGGAGCCCTGCCTGTTGGGGCTCGCCTTCAGACTTTTGCTCCAGACTCTGGTCCATGCCCCATTTGTAACTCGGGTTTTGAGTCAATTCTCCATGCTCTCCGAGACTGCTCTGGTGCTTCGGAAACTCTTAAATTGATTGGTCTTCCTTCCTCCTTTATTAACAGTTCCGCCTCTTCGGGCCTCCAATGGCTTGAGGAAGGAGCTTCCCTTCTTTCTCCTGATGTTTTTGGCCTCTTCTTGACTACCCTCTGGAATATTTGGAACAGACGCAACGATTGGATCCATAATAAACATCTTCAACCCCCATGGCTAATTGCTGTCAACTCTATTAGTCTCCACAAGGATTACTCTAACTCTATATCCTCCACTACATCATCCATCCCCGCGACACTTCCTCCTCGTTGGAGGCCTCCACCTCGTGGTTTTATTAAAGTTAATGTGGATGGGGCCTTTGAACCTTCCACTCGTGCAGCGTCGGCTGGTGTTGTCACTCGGGATGACACTGGGACGGTTGTTGGTGGCCTGGCATTTCCGCTGGGCAGCTGTTCTGATGCTATTTCATCCGAAGGGAAAGGTCTTCTTGCCGGCATCACTTTTGCCCTATCTCAGGGTTGGAGCCATCTGATTCTCGAGACAGACTGTGCATCCCTAGCAAACAGGATCAACTCTCTTGGGCCAGATCTTTCTCCTTTGGGGCCGATGATTCTGGAGGCTCATACTGCTTTGGAGGACTTTTCTGTGGAACATGTTCAGTATATTCACCGTGAGGCTAATCTTGTAGCTCATACGTTGGCTACCCATGCCCTTAGATCCATGTCTTCTTTATCTTTTGGATCTAGTTACCCTGATTGTATCAAAAACATTGTACTTTGCGAGGTTTAACCTCGGTTAATGATATATTTTGGGTACTCTTTTCCCCTTTTTAGGTTTCTCCAAGCCTGGTGCTTGGGGATTTTAGTAGGGGTTTTTAATGAGGCCCGTTTTCTTCAAAAAAAAAATCCAACGAGTCCATTGAAAGGCCCATTTAGACCTGCTCGTCCGAAACCTCTACAAAAAGGACCGCAAAAATATTTTATTCAAATATTAGGAGTTCAAATAATAGATTAGGAGCTTTTGAACACAATTATATTGCAAAACCTTAATTTCTGTACATTTTACTCAGTTAAAATTCCAACAGGTCCATTGAAAGGCCCATTTCGACCCGCTTGTCCGAAGCCTCTACAAAAAGGACTGTAAAACAAGTTTTAATCAAATTTTAGGAGTTCATGTAATTGAATAGGAGCTTCTCAACACAGCTATATTGCAAAACCTCAATTTTTGTACTTTATACTCAGTTAAAATTCCAACGGGTCCATTGAAAGGCCCATTTAGACCTGCTCGTCCGAAGCCTCTACAAAAAGGACCACAAAACAAGTTTTAATCAAATATTTGGAGTTCAAATAATTGATTAGGAGCTTTTCAACACAATTATATTGCAAAACCACAATTTCTGTACTTTTTACTCATTTAAAATTCCAACGGGTCCATTGAAAGGCCCATTTCGACCCGCTCGTCCGAAACCTCTACAAAAAGGACTGCAAAGCAAGTTTTAATCAAATTTTAGGAGTTCATGTAATTGATCAGGAGCTTTTCAACACAAGTATATTGCATAACCTCAATTTCTGTACTTTTTACTCAGTTAAAATTCCAACGGGTCCATTGAAAGGCACATTTAGACCTGCTCGTCCGAAACCTCTACAAAAAGGACCGCAAAAATGTTTTATTCAAATATTAGGAGTTCAAATAATTGATTAGGAGCTTTTCAACACAATTATATTGCAAAACCTCAATTTCTGTACTTTTTACTCATTTAAAATTCCAACGGGTCCATTGAAAGGCCCATTTAGACCTGCTCGTCCGAAAAGTCTACAAAAAGGACTGCAAAACAAGTTTTAATCAAATTTAAAGAGTTCCTGTAATTGATTAGGAGCTTTTCAACACAAGTATATTGCAAAACCTCAATTTCTGTACTTTTTACCCAGTTAAAATTCCAACGAGTCCATTGAAAGGCCCTTTTCGACCCGCTCGTCCGAAACCTTTACAAAAAGGACTACAAAACAAGTTTTAATCAAATTTTCGGAGTTCATGTAATTTATTAGGAGTTTTTCAACACAATTATATTGCAAAACCTCAATTTATGTACTCTTTACTTAGTTAAAATTCCAACGGGTCCATTGAAAGGCACATTTAGACCTGCTCGTCCGAAACCTCTACAAAAAGGACCGCAAAAATGTTTTATTCAAATATTAGGAGTTCAAATAATTGATTAGGAGCTTTTCAACACAATTATATTGCAAAACCTCAATTTCTGTACTTTTTACTCATTTAAAATTCCAACGGGTCCATTGAAAGGCCCATTTAGACTTGCTCGTCCGAAAAGTCTACAAAAAGGACTGCAAAACAAGTTTTAATAAAATTTAAAGAGTTCCTGTAATTGATTAGGAGCTTTTCAACACAAGTAGATTGCAAAACCTCAATTTCTGAACTTTTTACTCATTTAAAATTCCAACGAGTCCATTGAAAGGCCCATTTCGACCCGCTCGTCCGAAACCTTTACAAAAAGGACTACAAAACAAGTTTTAATCAAATTTTAGGAGTTCATGTAATTTATTAGGAGCTTTTTAAATCAATTATATTGCAAAACCTCAATTTCTGTACTTTTTACTCAGTTAAAATTCCAACGGGTCCATTGAAAGGCCCATTTAGACCTGCTCGTCCGAAACCTCTACAAAAAGGACCGCAAAAATGTTTTATTCAAATATTAGGAGATCAAATAATTGATTAGAAGCTTTTCAACACAATTATATTGCAAAACCTCAATTTCTGTACTTTTTACTCATTTAAAATTCCAACGGGTCCATTGAAAGGCCCATTTCGACCCGCTCGTCCGAAACCTCTACAAAAAGGACTGCAAAACAAGTTTTAGTCAAATTTTAGGAGTTCATGTAAATGATTAGGAGCTTTTCAAAAAAATTATATTGCAAAACCTCAATTTCTATACTTTTTACTTAGTTAAAATTCCAACGAGTCCATTGAAAGGCCCATTTAGACCTGCTCGTCCGAAACCTCTACAAAAAGGACCGCAAAAATGTTTTATTCAAATATTAGGAGTTCAAATAATTGATTAGGAGCTTTTCGACACAATTATATTGCAAAACCTCAATTTCTGTACTTTTAACTCTTTTAAAATTCCAACGGGTCCATTGAAAGGCCCATTTAGACCTGGTCGTCCGAAACCTCTACAAAAAGGACCGTAAAAATGTTTTATTCAAATATTAGGAGTTCAAATAATTGATTAGGAGCTTTTCAACAAATTTATATTGCAAAACCTCAAATTTCTGTACTTTTAACTCAGTTAAAATTCCAACGGGTCCATTTAAAGGCCCATTTAGACCTACTCGTCCGAAACCTCTACAAAAAGGACCGTAAAAATGTTTTATTCAAATATTAGGAGTTCAAATAATTGATTAGGAGCTTTTCAACACAATTATATTGCAAAACCTCAATTTCTGTACTTTTTACTCATTTAAAATTCCAACGGGTCCATTGAAAGGCCCATTTCAACCCGCTCGTCCGAAACCTCTACAAAAAGGACTGCAAAACAAGTTTTAATCAAATTTTAGGAGTTCATGTAATTGATTAGGAGCTTTTCAACACAATTATATTGCAAAACCTCAATTTATGTACTTTTTACTTAGTTAAAATTCCAACGAGTCCATTGAAAGGCCCATTTAGACATCCTCGTCCGAAACCTCTACAAAAAGGACCGCAAAAATGTTTTATTCAAATATTAGGAGTTCAAATAATTGATTAGTAGCTTTTTAAATCAATTATATTGCAAAACCTCAATTTCTGTACTTTTTACTCAGTTAAAATTCCAACCGGTCCATTGAAAGGCCCATTTAGACCTGCTCGTCTAAAACCTCAATTTCTGTACTTTTTACTCAGTTAAAATTCCATCAGGTCCATTGAAAGGCCCATTTCGACCCGCTCGTCCGAAACCTTTACAAAAAGGACTGCAAAACAAGTTTTAATCAAATTTTAGGAGTTCATGTAATTGATTAGGAGCTTTTCAACACAACTATATTGCAAAACCTCAATTTCTGTACTTTTTACTCATTTAAAATTCCAACGGGTCCATTGAAAGGCCCATTTAGACCTGCTCGTCCGAAACCTCTACAAAAAGGACCGCAAAAATGTTTTATTCAAATATTAGGAGTTAAAATAATTGATTAGAAGCTTTTAAACACAATTATATTGCAAAACCTCAATTTCTGTACTTTTTACTCATTTAAAATTCCAACGGGTCCATTGAAAGGACCATTTCGACCCGCTCGTAAAAACCTCTACAAAAAGGACTGCAAAATAAGTTTTAATCAAATTTTAGGAGTTCATGTAATTGATTAGGAGCTTTTCAACAAAATTATATTGCAAAACCTCAATTTCTATACTTTTAACTTAGTTAAAATTCCAACGAGTCCATTGAAAGGCCCATTTAGACCTACTCGTCCGAAACCTCAACAAAAAGGACTGCAAAAATGTTTTATTCAAATATTAGGAGTTCAAATAATTGATTAGGAGCTTTTCGACACAATTATATTGCAAAACCTCAATTTCTGTACTTTTAACTCAGTTAAAATTCCAACGGGTCCATTGAAAGGCTCATTTAGACCTGCTCGTCCGAAACCTCTACAAAAAGGACTGTAAAAATGTTTTATTCAAATATTAGGAGTTCAAATAATTGATTAGGAGCTTTTCAACACAATTATATTGTAAAACCTCAATTTCTGTACTTTTTACTCAGTTAAAATTCCAACGGGTCCATTGAAAGGCCCATTTCGACCCGCTCATCCGCAACCTCTACAAAAAGGACCGCAAAAATGTTTTATTCAAATATTAGGAGTTCAAATAATTGATTAGGAGATTTTCAACACAATTATATTGCAAAACCTCAAATTTCTGTACTTTTTACTCAGTTAAAATTCCAACGGGTCCATTGAAAGGCCCATTTAGACCTGCTCGTCCGAAACCTCTACAAAAAGGACCGCAAAAATGATTTATTCAACTATTAGGAGTTCAAATAATTGATTAGGAGCTTTTCAACACAATTATATTGCAAAACCTCAATTTATGTACTTTTTACTCAGTTAAAATTCCAACGGGTCCATTGAAAGGCCCATTTAGACATCCTCGTCCGAAACCTCTAGAAAAAGGACCGCAAAAATGATTTATTCAAATATTAGGAGTTCAAATAATTGATTAGGAGCTTTTCAACACAATTATATTGCAATACCTCAATTTATGTACTTTTTACTCAGTTAAAATTCCAACGGGTCCATTGAAAGGCCCATTTAGACATCCTCGTCCGAAACCTCTACAAAAAGGACCGCAAAAATGATTTATTCAAATATTAGGAGTTCAAATAATTGATTAGGAGCTTTTCAACACAATTATATTGCAAAACCTCAATTTCTGTACTTTTTACTCAGTTAAAATTCCAACGGGTCCATTGAAAGGCCCATTTAGACCTGCTCGTCCGAAACCTCTACAAAAAGGACCGTAAAAATGTTTTATTCAAATATTAGGAGTTCAAATAATTGATTAGGAGCTTTTCAACACAATTATATTGCAAAACCTCAATTTCTATACTTTTTACTTAGTTAAAATTCCAACGAGTCAATTGAAAGGCCCATTTAGACCTGCTCGTCCGAAACCTCTACAAAAAGGACCGCAAAAATGTTTTATTCAAATATTAGGAGTACAAATAATTGATTAGGAGCATTTCAACATAATTATATTGCAAAACCTCAATTTCTGTACTTTTAACTCAATTAAAATTCCACCGGGTCCATTGACAGGCCCATTTCGACCTGCTCGTCTGAAACCTCTACAAAAATGACCGCAAAAATGTTTTATTCAAATATTAGGAGTTCAAATAATTGATTAGGATCTTTTTAAATCAATTATATTGCAAAACCTCAATTTCTGTACTTTTTACTCAGTTAAAATTCCAACGGGTCTATTGAAAGGCCCATTTAGACCTGCTCGTCCGAAAACTCTAGAAAAAGGACCGCAAAAATGTTTTATTCAAATATTAGGAGTTCAAATAAATGATTAGGAGCTTTTCAAATCAATTATATTGCAAAACCTCAATTTCTGTACTTTTTACTCAGTTAAAATTCCAACGGGTTCATTGAAAGGCCCATTTAGACCTGCTCGTCCGAAACCTCTACAAAAAGGACCGCAAAAATGTCTTATTCAAATATTAGGAGTTCAAATAATTGATTAGGAGCTTTTCAACACAATTATATTGCAAAATCTCAATTTATGTACTTTTTACTCAGTTAAAATTCCAACGGGTCCATTGAAAGGCACATTTCGACCCGCTCGTCCGAAACCTCTACAAAAAGGACTGCAAAAGAAGTTTTAATCAATTTTTAGGAGTTCATGTAATTGATTAGGAGCCATTCAACACAATTATATTGCAAAACCTCAATTTCTGTACTTTTCACTCATTTAAAATTCCAACGGGTCCATTGAAAGGCCCATTTAGACCTGCTCGTTCGAAACCTCTACAAAAAGGACCGCAAAAATATTTTATTCAAATATTAGGAGTTCAAATAATTGATTAGGAGCTTTTCAACACAATTATATTGCAAAACCTCAATTTCTGTGCTTTTTACTCAGTTAAAATTCCAACGGGTCCATTGAAAGGCCCATTTCGACCCGCTAGTCCGAAACCTTTACAAAAAGGACTGCAAAACAAGTTTTAATCAAATTTTAGGAGTTCATGTAATTGATTAGGAGCTTTTCAACACAATTATATTGCAAAACCTCAATTTCTGTACTTTTTACTTAGTTAAAATTCCATCGAGTCCATTGAAAGGCCCATTTAGACCTGCTCGTCCGAAACCTCTACAAAAAGGACCGCAAAAATGTTTTATTCAAATATTAGGAGTTCAAATAATTGCTTAGAAGCTTTTCAACACAATTATATTGCAAAACCTCAATTTCTGTACTTTTAACTTAGTTAAAATTCCAACGGGTCCATTGAAAGGCCCATTTAGACCTGCTCGTCCGAAACCTCTACAAAAAGGACCGCAAAAATGTTTTATTCAAATATTAGGAGTTCAAATAATTGATTAGGAGCTTTTCAACACAATTATATTGCAAAACCTCAATTTTTGTACTTTTTACTCAGTTAAAATTCCAACGGGTCCATTGAAAGGCCCATTTCGACCCGCTCGTCCGAAACCTCTACAAAAAGGACCGCAAAAATGTTTTGTTCAAATATTAGGAGTTCAAATAATTGATTAGGAGCTTTTCAACACAATTATATTGCAAAACCTCACGCGCCCCACGCGCGGAAAAATTTCCCCTCTATTTTTCGACCTAGCCGCCGTGAAGCTCCCCCCCCCCCTTTTCGACCTAGCCGCCGTGAAGCCTTAGTTGAAAGGTGTTTTTCTTCATCAGCCCGTCGGAGAGAACAAGGCCAGTGACGTGGTGGTGCTGCTCCGTCCTGAGTCTGTCCACCGCCGGCCGCCAGTGAGAGCGACCACAGCTACGGTTTGCTTCAGGGGTGTCTCGGTAGATAGGAGGGAAGCTGGTTTTCCCATCTAGGCGCAAAACGGTCGGAGTTTCCAGAGGTTTATGAGTGCCGGACAACGGCTCTTCTTGTGTTTGCCGGATATTGCAGCCATGGTCTCTCCGCGTCAACACCGGCTGCATTGAATGTTCGATTCTCAGGTTGTTTCGAACCTAACTTCCCCTGTATGCCTGTCCAATCCTGCTTCTTGTTGCTCGATCCTTTCTCCCCCATGACTCCCCCGCTTCTGGTAACTTAGTCCCTTTCTCCCCTTCATTGTGCCCCTATTTCTGGTGGACTTTCCCGTTCTCTTTCCTTTGTGGACTGCTTGTTGGATTTCTGGTCTGATTGTTGTTGGTTTTCAGTGGTTTTTTGGTCAACCTGTATTGGTCTGCGTTCTGGCTTCCTGTTGGTCTGCAGCTTAGACTTCTCTTTTTACGGGCCTTCGGGTGGTTGACTGTGCGGAAGGGAAGTCTTTCTTTCCCCTTTCTTGTTACAATGGCAGTGTTAGCGTGGAATGTGCGTGGCCTGGGTACAAAGGAAACTGTTCGGGCACTCCGTGACGCGGTTTTCAGAATCAAGCCGAGGATTGTCTTCCTCAGTGAAACAAAACAGAAAAAAACCTATTTGGAGAAGATCAGAATGAAGATGAAAATGGAGAATGCCTTCTACGTTGATCCACGAGGGATTGCGGGTGGACTTGCTTTATGGTGGACAATAGATGTGAATATAAATATACTTCGGTATGACAACAATTACATCGACTCAAAGATCTACCTTCAGGATGGCAATTCCTGGTACAATACCTTTATTTATGGTCCCCCGTACTGAGAGGAAAAGAAAGCTTTTTGGGAAAGTCTATCAAGTTTCAGAGAGCATGGTCAAGACAAATGGGTCATAATGGGTGACTCGAATGTGGTTGCAAGACAAGAGGAGAAAGAAGGAGGGATTCCAGTGAACCTGAATGATGCTCTATGGTATGATGATTTTGTCAACACCTCATGCCTTTCTGAAATGCCCATTAAAGGTGGGAGTTTTACATGGTTTAATCAAAGGAGTGGGGAGCAATCCATTCTTGAAAAACTTGATCGCATCTTATACTCTATGGAATGGAGTATGAGTTTCCCCAAGGCATTGGGTATAATGGAATTAGCTATTGCCTCTGATCATGCCCCGATCGTGCTGTACACAGCGGGTCTCCCAAAGATACATAGGAAAGACTTCAAGTTTGAAACAAAATGGTTGCTGGAGGAGGAATGTTCTCAAACCATTTCTAAAGGCTGGAATATCTCCCTGGGAGAAAGAATGAGCTCCGGATTTAGAAGAAAGATTCGCAGCACAAGATCAGCTCTTCGGAAGTGGAACAAAGATAAAATGAGACTAAAACATGAACAAAAGGAAAGGACTCTGAACAGAATGTCAGAGCTTCAAGGTAGGACACTTTCAGAGTCGGAGTTGGAAGAATTTAAAGGGCTCCAAAGACAGATCGACAAAGAATGGGAGAGCGAGGAGAGGTACTGGCACCAGCGATCCAGAGTCAATTGGCTTAAGTGGGGAGATAGAAACACAAAGTTTTTCCATGCTACTACTCTCCAGCACCGAAGAATGAACTCGATTGTTAGAATCAAAAGAGAAGATGGAAAATGGTTGGAGGAAACACCGGAAATTGCAGATCATCTTCTGCAGTATTTTTAGAAAGTGTTCATGCGGGACCCATCGGCTGACCCTAGTCATCTTCGAGATTATATTCCCAGCCTTATCACGCGAGCCATGAATGATGCCCTCAACAAAGAAGTGGAAAAAGAAGAGATCAAGAAGGCGGTTTTTGACATGGGCGCAACAAAGGCTCCAGGCCCAGATGGTTTCCCCGGATGTTTCTATCAAAATTTCTGGGACACGGTGAAAGAGGACTTAATTGGTATGGTAACAAATTTCTTCAGGAATGGAGAGCTGGATCCCGACCTAAACAAAACTAATATTGTGCTCATTCCAAAAAAGCCAAACCCCACCGAAGTGTCACAACTTAGACCCATCAACCTGTGTAACTTTTCAGTGAAGGTCATCACCAAAATTTTGGCCACTCGGCTAAAGCCTATACTTCCGGAGATTATTCCACAATATCAGTCAGCTTTCGTCAGAGGGAGATCAATTCATGATAACATCTTACTGGCCAATGAAGCTTTCCACGCTATAAAGCGAACAAGGAAAGGAAAAACTGGGAAAATGGCCCTTAAAATTGATCTGGAAAAAGCTTACGACAAAGTTGACTGGGAAGTTTTGCGGTTTGTCATGCAAAAGATGGGTTTCTGCGAGTGGTGGATAAATAGGGTAATGATCTGCATCACTACAGTCTCCTTTTCGCTAGTGCTGAATGGAGAACGTACGGGAGATTTTAAAGCGGGTAGAGGCTTGAGACAGGGTGATCCGTTATCTCCTTTTCTTTTTACTCTTATATCTAGTACTCTGTCGTGGATAGTTGAGAAGGAATGCGCTGAGCAGAATTTCCAGGGACTCGGAATAAAACGGAGCTGTCCAATTCTTAGCCATCTTCTGTTTGCTGATGACTGCCTTGTGTTCTCGGATGCCAGTGCTGCGAATTGTGAAGGCATTTTAAATATTCTCCGGGTTTTCCAATCGGCTACAGGACAGACAGTAAGCATAAAGAAATCATCTGTGTATTTCTCTCCCAATATGAGCATTGGAAAAAAGGTCCACCTTACCAACGTGCTGGGCTTTAAGCCAATGGAAGAAGATGCTCGATATCTTGGGCTTCCCTCTTTCTGGGGGAGAAGTAAGAAAGAAACACTGGCCTATATAAAAGAACGTGTTCAGAACCGATTGAAGGGATGGAAAGCTAGGTTCCTAAACAGCGCTGGAAAAGAAGTTCTTATCAAAGCGGTGGCTCAAGCTATTCCTTCCTATGTGATGCAATGTTTCCTCCTTCCGGTTACCTTCTGTGATGATATCAGCTCTATGATCGCTAAATTTTGGTGGAACACCAGTGCGGAGAAAGAGAGAAGCATCCACTGGATAAATTGGCGAGACCTATGTAGACCGAAGGATAAGGGAGGTATGGGCTTTAGAGATCTACGAACTTTCAACAAGGCTCTGGTGACCAAGATTGCATGGAAGATGATAAAAGAACCTGAATCACTTCTGTCAAAGACCCTTCGGGGAATCTACGCTCCAAATGGTAATATCCTTGACATCTCTAAGTGCTCAAATCCATCCTGGGCATGGTCCGGAATTCGCGAGGGGATTGAGATTATCAAGTCTGGAGCTCTGTGGAGAGTTGGTAATGGTAGAAATATCTCTACCTGGTTTGATAACTGGATACCCCAGCTTCAGAATTATAAACCAGCAACAGATAATCAAGCAACAGGGTCAATACCTTCTGTAAGCTCTTTGATTAACACGGATCAAAGAACGTGGAATGAGCAGAAAATTTACAGAATTTTTGGTCCGGAGGAGGCTGAAGCGATTTTGAAAGTACCGATTGGGGGACCTAAAATACATGATTCCTTTATTTGGATGGGAAGCAAGAATGGGGATTACACGGCGAAATCGGGATATAGGTTCCTGGAGGAAAAATCGCTATCTTCTGTCATTCCGTCTTCAAGCGATGATCCCAACTCAAAAAAAGAGCTCTGGAATTCTGTATGGAAGCTTGAAGTTCCTTCCAAAATCCGATCTTTTCTTTGGCGGTTATGTCATAATATTGTACCGTCAAAAACGGCTCTGAAGGAACGGATGCATGGATTGTCAAGAGAACCAGATCAGTGTTCTAGGTGTGATTGTTTTGGGGAATCAGTGGAACATATCCTTTTCTTTTGTCCGTTTGCTTAAGCAGTCTGGAAAGCTTCCAACTTTAGCTATTCTCCGTCGGATAGGGGATTCCCGGGTTTCCCCAAATGGTGGATGAAGATAAATGAGCTTAAAGCTTCCCCGTCTTTTGAAGATGGAATGGAACACATTGCTTTCCTTCTATGGTCTATCTGGAAATCAAGGAACAGAATGCTCTTTGAAGGAAGAAAGGATTCTCCCCTGGATGTATGGCTGAATGCTGAGCACCACTTTACGGAGTTCTCCCAAACTGTGAGACAGAACGAGGTTGGAAAACATGTCAGTGTGAAGGAAATCAGGAGATGGGTTCCCCCGCCACCAGGCTTTGTCAAAGTGAATTGTGACGCAGCCTTCGATAGGAATACGGGTAAGGGCTCCCTCGCGGCAGTAGTTAGGGATAGCTCAGGTTCCTTGCTTGTAGGTTTCTCCGAACCATGTTTGGCGCCGAGTGTGTCCGTAGCGGAAACCCTGGCCATCAGAATGGGGATTTTAATGGCGAAAAGTTATGTCTACAACAAGATCATTGTTGAAGCGGACAATCAAGCCGGAATTCTAAGAATTAACTCTAAGTCTACAGCATGCTGGGAGACTTCCGCGATCGAAGAAGATATCAAGAGGATAGCTCTCTCCCTCTCGCATTGTTGCTTCGAATTTGTTCCTAGAGTGTGTAATCAGGCAGCCGATTGGCTTGCAAAGCATGTAGAGAATCAAATGGGTCCAATAGTGTGGAACCATGATTGTTTTCCCTCGGAACTCTTTATGTAACCTTCCTTACTTTAATACAACTTTATTTGGTCAAAAAAAATATTGCAAAACCTCAATTTCTGTACTTTTTACTCAGTTAAAATTCCAACGGGTCCACTGAAAGGCCCATTTAGACATCCTCGTCCAAAACCTCTACAAAAAGGACCACAAAAACGTTTTATTCAAATATTAGGAGTTCAAATAAATGATTAGGAGATTTTCAAATCAATTATATTGCAAAACCTCAATTTCTGTACTTTTTACTCAGTTAAAATTCCAACGGGTCCATTGAAAGACCCATTTAGACATGCTCGTCCGAAACCTCTACAAAAAGGACCGCAAAAATGTTTTATTCAAATATTAGGAGTTCAAATAATTGATTAGGGGCTTTTCAACACAATTATATTGCAAAACCTCAATTTCTGTACTTTTACTTAGTTAAAATTCCAACGAGTCCATTGAAAGGCCCATTTAGACCTGCTCGTCCGAAAACTCTACAAAAAGGACCGCAAAATTTTTTTATTCAAATATTAGGAGTTCAAATAATTGATTAGGAGCTTTTCAACACAATTATATTGCAAAACCTCAATTTCTGTACTTTTTACTCAATTAAAATTCCAACGGGTCCATTGAAAGGCCCATTTAGACCTGCTCGTCAGAAACCTCTACAAAAAGGACTGCAAATCAAGTTTTAATCAAATTTTAGGAGTTCATGTAATTGATTAGGAGCTTTTCAAAACAATTATATTGCAAAACCTCAATTTTTGTACTTTTTACTTAGTTAAAATTCCAACGGGTCCATTGAAAGGCCCATTTAGGCCTGCTCGTCCGAAACCTCTACAAAAAGGACCGCAAAAATGTTTTATTCAAATATTAGGAGTTCAAACAATTGATTAGGAACTTCTCAACACAATTATATTGCAAAACGTCAATTTCTGTACTTTTTACTTAGTTAAAATTCCAACGAGTCCATTGAAAGGCCCATTTAGACTTGCTCGTCCGAAACCTCTACAAAAAGTACCGCAAAAATGTTTTATTCAAATATTAGGAGTTCAAATAATTTATTAGGAGCTTTTCAACACAATTATATTGCAAAACCTCAATTTCTGTACTTTTTACTCAGTTAAAATTCCAACGGGTCCATTGAAAGGCCCATTTAGACATCCTCGTCCGAAACCTCTACAAAAAGGACAACAAAAATGTTTTATTCAAATATTAGGAGTTCAAATAATTGATTAGAAGCTTCTCAACACAATTATATTGAAAAATCTCAATTTCTGTACTTTTTACTCAGTTAAAATTCCAACGGGTCCATGGAAAGGCCCATTTCGACCAGCTCGTCCGAAACCTCTACAAAAAGGACCACAAAAATGTTTTATTCAAATATTAGGAGTTCAAATAATTGATAAGGAGCTTTTCAACACAATTATATTGCAAAACCTCAATTTATGTACTTTTTACTCAGTTAAAATTCCAACGGGTCCATTATAAGGCCCATTTCGACCCGCTCGTCCGAAACCTCTACAAAAAGGACTACAAAACAAGTTTTAATCAAACTTTAGGAGTTCATGTAATTGATTAGGAGCCATTCAACACAATTATATTGCAAAACCTCAATTTCTGTACTTTTTACTCAGTTAAAATTCCAACGGGTCCATTGAAAGGCCCATTTAGACCTACTCGTCCGAAACCTCTACAAAAAAGACCGCAAAAATGTTTTTTTTTTAATTTTAGGAGTTAATGTAATTGATTAGGAGCTTTTGAACACAATTATATTGCAAAACCTCAATTTCTGTACTTTTTACTCAGTTAAAATTCCATCAGGTCCATTGAAAGGCCCATTTCGACCAGCTCGTCCGAAACCTCTACAAAAAGGACTGCAAAACAAGTTTTAATCAAATTTTAGGAGTTCATGTAATTGATTAGGAGCTTTTCAACACAACTATATTGCAAAACCTCAATTTTTGTACTTTTTACTCATTTAAAATTCCAACGGGTCCATTGAAAGGCCCATTTAGACCTGCTCGTCCGAAACCTCTACAATAAGGACCGCAAAAATATTTTATTCAAATATTAGGAGTTCAAATAATCGATTAGGAGCTTTTCAACACAATTATATTGCAAAACCTCAATTTATGTGCTTTTTACTCAGTTAAAATTCCAACGAGTCCATTGAAAGGCCCATTTCGACCCGCTCGTCCAAAACCTCTACAAAAAGGACTGCAAAACAAGTTTTAATCAAATTTTAGGAGTTCATGTAATTGATTAGGAGCTTTTCAACAAAATTATATTGCAAAACCTCAATTTCTGTACTTTTTACTCAGTTAAAATTCCAACGAGTCCATTGAAAGGCCATTTAGACCTGCTCGTCCAAAACCTCTACAAAAAGGACCGCAAAAATGTTTCATTCAAATATTAGGAGTTCAAATAATTGATTAGAAGCTTTTCAACACAATTATATTGCAAAACCTCAATTTCTGTACTTTTAACTTAGTTAAAATTCTAACGGGTCCATTAAAAGGCTCATTTAGACCTGCTCGTCCGAAACCTCTACAAAAAGGACCACAAAAATGTTTTATTCAAATATTTGGAGTTCAAATAATTGATTAGGGGCTTTTCAACACAATTATATTGCAAAACCTAAATTTCTGTACTTTTTACTTAGTTAAAATTCCAACGAGTCCATTGAAAGGTCCATTTAGACCTGCTCGTCCAAAAACTCTACAAAAAGGACCGCAAAATTTTTTATTCAAATATTAGGAGTTCAAATAATTGATTAGGAGCTTTTCAACACAATTATATTGGAAAACCTCAATTTCTGTACTTTTTACTCAATTAAAATTCCAACGGGTCCATTGAAAGGCCCATTTAGACCTGCTCGTCAGAAACCTCTACAAAAAGGACTGCAAATCAAGTTTTAATCAAATTTTAGGAGTTCATGTAATTGATTATGAGCTTTTCAAAACAATTATATTGCAAAACCTCAATTTTTGTACTTTTTACTCAGTTAAAATTCCAACGGGTTCATTGAAAGGCCCATTTAGACCTGCTCGTCCGAAACCTCTACAAAAAGGACCGCAAAAATGTTTTATTCAAATATTAGGAGTTCAAACAATTGATTAGGAACTTCTCAACACAATTATATTGCAAAACCTCAATTTCTGTACTTTTTACTTAGTTAAAATTCCAACAAGTCCATTGAAAGGCCCATTTAGACTTGCTCGTCCGAAACCTCTACAAAAAGTACCGCAAAAATGTTTTATTCAAATATTAGGAGTTCAAATAATTGATTATGAGCTTTTCAACACAATTATATTGCAAAACCTCAATTTCTGTACTTTTTACTCAGTTAAAATTCCAACGGGTCCATTGAAAGGCCCATTTAGAAATCCTCGTCCGAAACCTCTACAAAAAGGACAACAAAAATGTTTTATTCAAATATTAGGAGTTCAAATAATTGATTAGAAGCTTCTCAACAGAATTATATTGAAAAATCTCAATTTCTGTACTTTTTACTCAGTTAAAATTCCAACGGGTCCATGGAAAGGCCCATTTCGACCAGCTCGTCCGAAACCTCTACAAAAAGGACCACAAAAATGTTTTATTCAAATATTAGGAGTTCAAATAATTGATTAGGAGCTTTTCAACACAATTATATTGCAAAACCTCATTTTCTGTACGTTTTACTCAGGTAAAATTCCAACGGGTCCATTGAAAGGCCCATTTCGACCCGCTCATCCGAAACCTCTTCAAAAAGGACTGCAAAACAAAGATTTAATCAAATTTTAGGAGTTCAAATAATTTATTAGGAGCTTTTCAACACAATTATATTGCAAAACCTCAATTTCTATACTTTTTACTCAGTTAAAATTCCAACGGGTCCATTGAAAGGCCCATTTAGACATGCTCGTCCGAAACCTCTACAAAAAGGACCGCAAAACAATTTTTAATCAAATATTAGGAGTTCAAATAATTGATTTGGAGCTTTTCAAATCAATTATATTGAAAAACCTCAATTTTTGTACTTTTTACTCGGTTAAAATTCCAACGGGTCCATTGAAAGGCCCTTTTAGACCTGCTCGTCCGAAACCTCTACAAAAAGGACCGCAAAAAATGTTTTATTCAAATATTAGGAGTTCAAACAATTGATTAGGAGCTTCTCAACACAATTATATTGCAAAACCTCAATTTCTCTACGTTTTAGTTAGTTAAAATTCCAACGAGTCCATTGAAAGGCCCATTTAGACCTGCTCGTCCGAAACCTCTACAAAAAGGACCGCAAAAATGTTTTATTCAAATATTAGGAGTTCAAATAATTGATTAGGAGCTTTTCAACACAATTATATTGCAAAACCTCAATTTCTGTACTTTTTACTCAGTTAAAATTCCAACGGGTCCATTGAAAGGCCCATTTAGACCTGCTCGTCCGAAATCTCTACAAAAAGGACCGCAAAAAATGTTTTACTCAAATATTAGGAGTTCAAATAATTTATTAGGAGCTTTTCAACACAATTATATTGCAAAACCTCAATTTATGTAATTTTTACTCAGTTAAAATTCCAACGGGTCCATTTATAGGCCCATTTAGACATCCTCGTCTGAAACCTCTACAAAAATGACCACAAAAATGTTTTATTCAAATATTAGGAGTTCAAATAATTGATTAGGAGCTTTTCAACATAATTATATTGCAAAACCTCAATTTTTGTACTTTTAACTCAGTTAAAATACCAACGGGTCCATTGAAAGGCCCATTTACACCTGCTCGTCTAAAACCTCTACAAAAAGGAGCGCAAAAATGTTTTACTCAAATATTAGGAGTTCAAATTATTGATTAGGAGGTTTTCAACACAATTATATTGCAAAACCTCAATTTCTGTACTTTTTACTCAGTTAAAATTCCAACGGGTCCATTGAAAGGCCCATTTAGACATCCTCGTCTGAAACCTCTACAAAAAGGACCACTAAAATGTTTTATTCAAATATTAGGAGTTCAAATAATTGATTAGGAGCTTTTCAACACAATTATATTGCAAAACCTCAATTTCTGTACTTTTTACTTAGTTAAAATTCCAACGAGTCCATTGAAAGGCCCTTTTAGACCTGCTCGTCCGAAACCTCTACAAAAAGGACCACAATAATGTTTTATTCAAATATTAGGAGTTCAAATAATTGATTTGGATCTTTTCAACACAATTATATTGCAAAACCTCAATTTCTGTACTTTTTACTTAGTTAAAATTCCAACGAGTCCATTGAAAGGCCCATTTAGACCTGCTCGTCCGAAACCTCTACAAAAAGGACCGCAATAATGTTTTATTCAAATATTAGGAGTTCAAATAATTGATTTGGAGCTTTTCAACACAATTATATTGCAAAACCTCAATTTCTGTACTTTTTACTCAGTTAAAATTCCAACGGGTCCATTGAAAGGCCCATTTCGACCCGCTCGTCCGAAACCTCTTCAAAAAGGACTACAAAACAAATTTTAATCAAATTTTAGGAGTTAATGTAATTGATTAGGAGCTTTTAAACACAATTATATTCCAAAACCTCAATTTCTGTACTTTTTACTCAGTTAAAATTCCAACGGGTCCATTGAAAGGCCCATTTAGACATCCTCGTCCAAAACCTCTACAAAAAGGACCGCAAAAATGTTTTATTCAAATATTAGGAGTTCAAATAAATGATTTGGAGCTTTTCAACACAATTATATTGCAAAACCTCAATTTCTGTACTTTTTACTCAGTTAAAATTCCAACGGGTCCATTGAAAGGCCCATTTCGACCCGCTCGTCCGAAACCTCTTCAAAAAGGACTGCAAAACAAATTTTAATCAAATTTTAGGAGTTAATGTAATTGATTAGGAGCTTTTAAACACAATTATATTCCAAAACCTCAATTTCTGTACTTTTTACTCAGTTAAAATTCCAACGGGTCCATTGAAAGGCCCATTTAGACATGCTCGTCCGAAACCTCTACAAAATGGACCGCAAAACAATTTTTAATCAAATATTAGGAGTTCAAATAATTGATTTGGAGCTTTTCAAATCAATTATATTGAAAAACCTCAATTTTTGAACTTTTTACTCAGTTAAAATTCCAACGGGTCCATTGAAAGGCCCATTTAGACCTGCTCGTCCGAAACCTCTACAAAAAGGACCGCAAAAATGTTTTATTCAAATATTAGGAGTTCAAACAATTGATTAGGAGCTTCTCAAAACAATTATATTGCAAAACCTCAATTTCTCTACTTTTTAGTTAGTTAAAATTCCAACGAGTCCATTGAAAGGCCCATTTAGACCTGCTCGTCCGAAACCTCTACAAAAAGGACCGCAAAAATGTTTTATTCAAATATTAGGAGTTCAAATAATTGATTAGGAGCTTTTCAACAAAATTATATTGCAAAACCTCAATTTCTGTACTTTTTACTCAGTTAAAATTCCAACGGGTCCATTGAAAGGCCCATTTAGACCTGCTCGTCCGAAACCTCTACAAAAAGGACCGCAAAAATGTTTTACTCAAATATTAGGAGTTCAAATGATTGATTAGGAGGTTTTCAACACAATTATATTGCAAAATCTCAATTTCTGTACTTTTAACTCAGTTAAAATTCCAACGGGTCCATTGAAAGGCCCATTTTCACCTGCTCGTCTAAAACCTCTACAAAAAGGACCGCAAAAATGTTTTATTCCAATATTAGGAGTTCAAATAATTGATTAGGAGTTTTTTAAATCAATTATATTGCAAAACCTCAATTTTTGTACTTTTTACTCAGTTAAAATTCCAACGGGTCCATTGAAAGGCCCATTTAGACCTGCTCGTCCGAAACCTCTACAAAAAGGACCGCAAAAATATTTTATTCAAATATTAGGAGTTCAAATAATTGATTAGGAGCTTTTCAACACAATTATATTGCAAAACCTCAATTTCTGTACTTTTTACTCAATTAAAATTCCAACGGGTCCATTGAAAGGACCATTTAGACCTGCTCGTTAGAAACCTCTACAAAAAGGACTGCAAATCAAGTTTTAATCAAATTTTAGGAGTTCATGTAATTGATTAGGAGCTTTTCAAAACAATTATATTGCAAAACCTCAATTTTTGTACTTTTTACTCAGTTAAAATTCCAACGGGTCCATTTAAAGGCCCATTTAGACCTGCTCGTCCGAAACCTCTACAAAAAGGACCGCAAAAATGTTTTATTCAAATATTAGGAGTTCAAACAATTGATTAGGAGCTTCTCAACACAATTATATTGCAAAACCTCAATTTCTGTACTTTTTACTTAGTTAAAATTCCAACGAGTCCATTGAAAGGCCCATTTAGACCTGCTCGTCCGAAACCTCTACAAAAAGGACCGCAAAAATGTTTTATTCAAATATTAGGAGTTCAAATAATTGATTAGGAGCTTTTCAACACAATTATATTGCAAAACCTCAATTTCTGTACTTTTTACTCAGTTAAAATTCCAACGGGTCCATTGAAAGGCCCATTTAGACATCCTCGTCCGAAACCTCTACAAAAAGGACAGCAAAAATGTTTTATTCAAATATTAGGAGTTCAAATAATTGATTAGAAGCTTTTCAACACAATTATATTGCAAAATCTCAATTTCTGTACTTTTTACTCAGTTAAAATTCCAACGGGTCCATGGAAAGGCCCATTTCGACCCGCTCGTCTGAAACCTCTACAAAAAGGACCACAAAAATGTTTTATTCAAATATTAGGAGTTCAAATAATTGATTCGGAGCTTTTGAACACAATTATATTGCAAAACCTCAATTTCTGTACTTTTTACTCAGTTAAAATTCCAACGGGTCCATTGAAAGGACCATTTAGACCTGCTCGTTAGAAACCTCTACAAAAAGGACTGCAAATCAAGTTTTAATCAAATTTTAGGAGTTCATGTAATTGATTAGGAGCTTTTCAAAACAATTATATTGCAAAACCTCAATTTTTGTACTTTTTACTCAGTTAAAATTCCAACGGGTCCATTTAAAGGCCCATTTAGACCTGCTCGTCCGAAACCTCTACAAAAAGGACCGCAAAAATGTTTTACTCAAATATTAGGAGTTCAAATAATTGATTAGGAGCTTTTCAACACAATTATATTGCAAAACCTCAATTTCTGTACTTTATACTTAGTTAAAATTCCAACGGGTCCATTGAAAGGCCCATTTAGACATCCTCGTCTGAAACCTCTACAAAAAGGACCACAAAAATGTTTTATTCAAATATTAGGAGTTCAAATAATTGATTAGGAGCTTTTCAACACAATTATATTGCAAAACCTCAATTTCTGTACTTTTAACTCAGTTAAAATTCCAACGGGTCCATTGAAAGGCCCATTTACACCTGCTCGTCTAAAACCTCTACAAAAAGGACCGCAGAAATGTTTTATTCAAATATTAGGAGTTCAAATAATTGATTAGGAGTTTTTTAAATCAATTATATTGCAAAACCTCAATTTCTGTACTTTTTACTCAGTTAAAATTCCAACGGGTCCATTGAAAGGCCCATTTCGACCCGCTCGTCCGAAACCTCTTCAAAAAGGACTGCAAAACAAATTTTAATCAAATTTTAGGAGTTAATGTAATTGATTAGGAGCTTTTCAACACAATTATATTGCAAAACCTCAATTTCTGTACTTTTTACTCAGTTAAAATTCCAACGGGTACATTGAAAGGCCCATTTAGACATGCTCGTCCGAAACCTCTACAAAAAGGACCGCGAAACAAATTTTAATCAAATATTAGGAGTTCAAATAATTGATTTGGAGCTTTTCAAATCAATTATATTGAAAAACCTCAATTTTTGTACTTTTTACTCGGTTAAAATTCCAACGGGTCCATTGAAAGGCCCATTTAGACCTGCTCGTCCGAAACCTCTACAAAAAGGACCGCAAAAATGTTTTATTCAAATATTAGGAGTTCAAACAATTGATTAGGAGCTTCTCAACACAATTATATTGCAAAACCTCAATTTCTCTACTTTTTAGTTAGTTAAAATTCCAACGAGTCCATTGAAAGGCCCATTTAGACTTGCTCGTCCGAAACCTCTACAAAAAGGACCGCAAAAATGTTTTATTCAAATATTAGGAGTTCAAATAATTGATTAGGAGCTTTTCAATCAAATTATATTGCAAAACCTCAATTTCTGTACTTTTTACTCAGTTAAAATTCCAACGGGTCCATTGAAAGGCCCATTTAGATCTGCTCGTCCGAAACCTCTACAAAAAGGAGCGCAAAAATGTTTTACTCAAATATTAGGAGTTCAAATAATTAATTAGGAGCTTTTCAACACAATTATATTGCAAAGCCTCAATTTCTGTACTTTTTACTCAGTTAAAATTCCAACGGGTCCATTGAAAGGCCCATTTAGACATCCTCGTCTGAAACCTCTACAAAAAGGACCACAAAAATGTTTTATTCAAATATTAGGAGTTCAAATAATTGATTAGGAGCTTTTCAACACAATTATATTGCAAAACCTCAATTTCTGTACTTTTAACTCAGTTAAAATTCCAACGGGTCCATTGAAAGGCCCATTTACACCTGCTCGTCTAAAACCTCTACAAAAAGGACCGCAGAAATGTTTTATTCAAATATTAGGAGTTCAAATAATTGATTAGGAGTTTTTTAAATCAATTATATTGCAAAACCTCAATTTCTGTACTTTTTACTCAGTTAAAATTCCAACGGGTCCATTGAAAGGCCCATTTCGACCCGCTCGTCCGAAACCTCTTCAAAAAGGACTGCAAAACAAATTTTAATCAAATTTTAGGAGTTAATGTAATTGATTAGGAGCTTTTCAACACAATTATATTGCAAAACCTCAATTTCTGTACTTTTTACTCAGTTAAAATTCCAACGGGTACATTGAAAGGCCCATTTAGACATGCTCGTCCGAAACCTCTACAAAAAGGACCGCGAAACAAATTTTAATCAAATATTAGGAGTTCAAATAATTGATTTGGAGCTTTTCAAATCAATTATATTGAAAAACCTCAATTTTTGTACTTTTTACTCGGTTAAAATTCCAACGGGTCCATTGAAAGGCCCATTTAGACCTGCTCGTCCGAAACCTCTACAAAAAGGACCGCAAAAATGTTTTATTCAAATATTAGGAGTTCAAACAATTGATTAGGAGCTTCTCAACACAATTATATTGCAAAACCTCAATTTCTCTACTTTTTAGTTAGTTAAAATTCCAACGAGTCCATTGAAAGGCCCATTTAGACTTGCTCGTCCGAAACCTCTACAAAAAGGACCGCAAAAATGTTTTATTCAAATATTAGGAGTTCAAATAATTGATTAGGAGCTTTTCAATCAAATTATATTGCAAAACCTCAATTTCTGTACTTTTTACTCAGTTAAAATTCCAACGGGTCCATTGAAAGGCCCATTTAGATCTGCTCGTCCGAAACCTCTACAAAAAGGAGCGCAAAAATGTTTTACTCAAATATTAGGAGTTCAAATAATTAATTAGGAGCTTTTCAACACAATTATATTGCAAAGCCTCAATTTCTGTACTTTTTACTCAGTTAAAATTCCAACGGGTCCATTGAAAGGCCCATTTAGACATCCTCGTCTGAAACCTCTACAAAAAGGACCACAAAAATGTTTTATTCAAATATTAGGAGTTCAAATAATTGATTAGGAGCTTTTCAACACAATTATATTGCAAAACCTCAATTTCTGTACTTTTAACTCAGTTAAAATTCCAACGGGTCCATTGAAAGGCCCATTTACACCTGCTCGTCTAAAACCTCTACAAAAAGGACCGCAGAAATGTTTTATTCAAATATTAGGAGTTCAAATAATTGATTAGGAGTTTTTTAAATCAATTATATTGCAAAACCTCAATTTCTGTACTTTTTACTCAGTTAAAATTCCAACGGGTCCATTGAAAGGCCCATTTCGACCCGCTCGTCCGAAACCTCTTCAAAAAGGACTGCAAAACAAATTTTAATCAAATTTTAGGAGTTAATGTAATTGATTAGGAGCTTTTCAACACAATTATATTGCAAAACCTCAATTTCTGTACTTTTTACTCAGTTAAAATTCCAACGGGTCCATGGAAAGGCCCATTTACACCTGCTCGTCTAAAACCTCTACAAAAAGGACCGCAGAAATGTTTTATTCAAATATTAGGAGTTCAAATAATTGATTAGGAGTTTTTTAAATCAATTATATTGCAAAACCTCAATTTCTGTACTTTTTACTCAGTTAAAATTCCAACGGGTCCATTGAAAGGCCCATTTCGACCCGCTCGTCCGAAACCTCTTCAAAAAGGACTGCAAAACAAATTTTAATCAAATTTTAGGAGTTAATGTAATTGATTAGGAGCTTTTCAACACAATTATATTGCAAAACCTCAATTTCTGTACTTTTTACTCAGTTAAAATTCCAACGGGTACATTGAAAGGCCCATTTAGACATGCTCGTCCGAAACCTCTACAAAAAGGACCGCGAAACAAATTTTAATCAAATATTAGGAGTTCAAATAATTGATTTGGAGCTTTTCAAATCAATTATATTGAAAAACCTCAATTTTTGTACTTTTTACTCGGTTAAAATTCCAACAGGTCCATTGAAAGGTCCATTTAGACCTACTCGTCCGAAACCTCTACAAAAAGGACTGCAAAAATGTTTTATTCAAATATTAGGAGTTCAAACAATTGATTAGGAGCTTCTCAACACAATTATATTGCAAAACCTCAATTTCTGTACTTTTAACTCAGTTAAAATTACAACGGGTCCATTGAAAGGCCCATTTACACCTGCTCGTCTAAAACCTCTACAAAAAGGACCGCAGAAATGTTTTATTCAAATATTAGGAGTTCAAATAATTGATTAGGAGTTTTTTAAATCAATTATATTGCAAAACCTCAATTTCTGTACTTTTTACTCAGTTAAAATTCCAACGGGTCCATGGAAAGGCCCATTTCGACCCGCTCGTCCGAAACCTCTACAAAAAGGACCACAAAAATGTTTTATTCAAATATTAGGAGTTCAAATAATTGATTAGGAGCTTTTCAACACAATTATATTGCAAAACCTCAATTTCATTACTTTTTACTCAGTTAAAATTCCAACGGGTCCATTGAAAGGCCTATTTCGACCCACTCGTCCGAAACCTCTTCAAAAAGGACTGCAAAACAAATTTTAATCAAATTTTAGGAGTTAATGTAATTGATTAGGAGCTTTTCAACACAATTATATTGCAAAACCTCAATTTCTGTACTTTTTACTCAGTTAAAATTCCAACGGGTACATTGAAAGGCCCATTTAGACATGCTCGTCCGAAACCTCTACAAAAAGGACCGCGAAACAAATTTTAATCAAATATTAGGAGTTCAAATAATTGATTTGGAGCTTTTCAAATCAATTATATTGAAAAACCTCAATTTTTGTACTTTTTACTCGGTTAAAATTCCAACGGGTCCATTGAAAGGCCCATTTAGACCTGCTCGTCCGAAACCTCTACAAAAAGGAGCGCAAAAATGTTTTACTCAAATATTAGGAGTTCAAATAATTAATTAGGAGCTTTTCAACACAATTATATTGCAAAGCCTCAATTTCTGTAATTTTTACTCAGTTAAAATTCCAACGGGTCCATTGAAAGGCCCATTTAGACATCCTCGTCTGAAACCTCTACAAAAAGGACCACAAAAATGTTTTATTCAAATATTAGGAGTTCAAATAATTGATTAGGAGCTTTTCAACACAATTATATTGCAAAACCTCAATTTCTGTACTTTTAACTCAGTTAAAATTCCAACGGGTCCATTGAAAGGCCCATTTACACCTGCTCGTCTAAAACCTCTACAAAAAGGACCGCAGAAATGTTTTATTCAAATATTAGGAGTTCAAATAATTGATTAGGAGTTTTTTAAATCAATTATATTGCAAAACCTCAATTTCTGTACTTTTTACTCAGTTAAAATTCCAACGGGTCCATGGAAAGGCCCATTTCGACCCGCTCGTCCGAAACCTCTACAAAAAGGACCACAAAAATGTTTTATTCAAATATTAGGAGTTCAAATAATTGATTAGGAGCTTTTCAACACAATTATATTGCAAAACCTCAATTTCTGTACTTTTTACTCAGTTAAAATTCCAACGGGTCCATTGAAAGGCCCATTTAGATCTGCTCGTCCGAAACCTCTACAAAAATGAGCGCAAAAATGTTTTACTCAAATATTAGGAGTTCAAATAATTGATTAGGAGCTTTTCAACACAATTATATTGCAAAACCTCAATTTCTGTACTTTTTACTCAGTTAAAATTCCAACGGGTCCATTGAAAGGCCCATTTAGACATCCTCGTCTGAAACCTCTACAAAAAGGACCACAAAAATGTTTTATTCAAATATTAGGAGTTCAAATAATTGATTAGGAGCTTTTCAACACAATTATATTGCAAAACCTCAATTTCTGTACTTTTAACTCAGTTAAAATTCCAACGGGTCCATTGAAAGGCCCATTTACACCTGCTCGTCTAAAACCTCTACAAAAAGGACCGCAAAAATGTTTTATTCAAATATTAGGAGTTCAAATAATTGATTAGGTGTTTTTTAAATCAATTATATTGCAAAACCTCAATTTCTGTACTTTTTACTCAGTTAAAATTCCAACGGGTCCATTGAAAGGCCCATTTACACCTGCTCGTCCGAAACCTCTACAAAAAGGACCGCAAAAATGTTTTATTCAAATATTAGGAGTTCAAATAATTGATTAGGAGCTTTTCAACACAATTATATTGCAAAACCTCAATTTCTGTACTTTTTACTTAGTTAAAATTCCAACGAGTCCATTGAAAGGCCCATATAGACCTGCTCGTCCGAAACCTCTACAAAAAGGACCGCAAAAATGTTTTATTCAAATATTATGAGTTCAAATAATTGATTAGGAGCTTTTCAACACAATTATATTGCAAAACCTCAATTTCTGTACTTTTTACTCAGTTAAAATTCCAACGGGTCCATTGAAAGGCACATTTAGACCTTCTCGTCTGAAACCTCTACAAAAAGGAGAGCAAAAATGTTTTACTCAAATATTAGGAGTTCAAATAATTGATTAGGAGCTTTTCAACACAATTATATTGCAAAACCTCAATTTCTGTACTTTTTACTTAGTTAAAATTCCAACGGGTCCATTGAAAGGCCCATTTAGACATCCTCGTCTGAAACCTCTACAAAAAGGACCACAAAAATGTTTTATTCAAATATTAGGAGTTAAAATAATTGATTAGGAGCTTTTCAACACAATTATATTGCAAAACCTCAATTTCTGTACTTTTAACTCAGTTAAAATTCCAACGGGTCCATTGAAAGGCCCATTTACACCTGCTCGTCTAAAACCTCTACAAAAAGGACCGCAAAAATGTTTTATTCAAATATTAGGAGTTCAAATAATTGATTAGGAGCTTTTCAACACAATTATATTGCAAAACCTCAATTTCTGTACTTTTAACTCAGTTAAAATTCCAACGGGTCCATTGAAAGGCCCATTTACACCTACTCGTCTAAAACCTCTACAAAAAGGACCGCAAAAATGTTTTATTCAAATATTAGGAGTTCAAATAATTGATTAGGAGTTTTTTAAATCAATTATATTGCAAAACTTCAATTTCTGTACTTTTTACTCAGTTAAAATTCCAACGGGTCCATTGAAAGGCCCATTTAGACCTGCTCGTCCGAATCCTCTACAAAAAGGACCGCAAAAATGTTTTATTCAAATATTAGGAGTTCAAATAATTGATTAGGAGCTTTTCAACACAATTATATTGCAAAACCTCAATTTCTGTACTTTTTACTTAGTTAAAATTCCAACGAGTCCATTGAAAGGCCCATTTAGACCTGCTCGTCCGAAACCTCTATAAAAAGGACGGCAAAAATGTTTTATTCAAATATTATGAGTTCAAATAATTGATTAGGAGCTTTTCAACACAATCATATTGCAAAACCTCAATTTCTGTACTTTTAACTCAGTTAAAATTCCAATGGGTCCATTGAAAGGCCCATTTAGACCTGCTCGTCCGAAAACTCTACAAAAAGGAGAGCAAAAATGTTTTACTCAAATATTAGGAGTTCAAATAATTGATTAGGAGCTTTTCAACACAATTATATTGCAAAACCTCAATTTCTGTACTTTATACTTAGTTAAAATTCCAACGGGTCCATTGAAAGGCCCATTTAGACATCCTCGTCTGAAACCTCTACAAAAAGGACCACAAAAATGTTTTATTCAAATATTAGGAGTTCAAATAATTGATTAGGAGCTTTTCAACACAATTATATTGCAAAACCTCAATTTCTGTACTTTTAACTCAGTTAAAATTCCAACGGGTCCATTGAAAGGCCCATTTACACCTGCTCGTCTAAAACCTCTACAAAAAGGACCGCAAAAATGTTTTATTCAAATATTAGGAGTTCAAATAATTGATTAGGAGTTTTTTAAATCAATTATATTGCAAAACCTCAATTTCTGTACTTTTTACTCAGTTAAAATTCCAATGGGTCCATTGAAAGGCCCATTTAGACATCCTCGTCTGAAACCTCTAAAAAAGGACCACAAAAATGTTTTATTCAAATATTAGGAGTTCAAATAATTGATTAGGAGCTTTTCAACACAATTATATTGCAGAACCTCAATTTCTGTACTTTTAACTCAGTTAAAATTCCAACGGGTCCATTGAAAGGCCCATTTACACCTGCTCGTCTAAAACCTCTACAAAAAGGACCGCAAAAATGTTTTATTCAAATATTAGGAGTTCAAATAATTGATTAGGAGTTTTTAAATCAATTATATTGCAAAACCTCAATTTCTGTACTTTTTACTCAGTTAAAATTCAAACGGGTCCATTGAAAGGCCCATTTAGACCTGCTCGACCGAAACCTCTACAAAAAGGACCGCAAAAATGTTTTATTCAAATATTAGGAGTTCAAATAATTGATTAGGAGCTTTTCAACACAATTATATTGCAAAACCTAAATTTCTGTACTTTTTACTTAGTTAAAATTCCAACGAGTCCATTGAAAGGCCCATTTAGACCTGCTCGTCCGAAACCTCTACAAAAAGGACCGCAAAAATATTTTATTCAAATATTATGAGTTCAAATAATTGATTAGGAGCTTTTCAACACAATTATATTGCAAAACCTCAATTTCTGTACTTTTAACTTAGTTAAAATTCCAACGGGTCCATTGAAAGGCCCATTTCGACCCGCTCGTCCGAAACCTCTACAAAAAGGACCGCAAAAATATTTTATTCAAATATTAGGAGTTCAAATAATTTATTAGGAGCTTTTCAACACAATTATATTGCAAAACCTCAATTTCTGTACTTTTTACTTAGTTAAAATTCCAACGAGTCCATTGAAAGGCCCATTTAGACATGCTCGTCCGAAACCTCTACAAAAAGGACCGCAAAATGTTTTATTCAAATATTATGAGTTCAAATAATTGACTAGGAGCTTTTCAACACAATTATATTGCAAAACCTCAATTTCTGTACTTTTTACTCAGTTAAAATTCCAACGGGTCCATTGAAAGGCCCATTTAGACCTGCTCGTCCGAAACCTCTACAAAAAGGACTGCAAAACAAGTTTTAATCAAATTTTAGGAGTTCATGTAATTGATTAGGAGCCATTCAACACAATTATATTGCAAAACCTCAATTTCTGTACTTTTTACTCAGTTAAAATTCCAACGGGTCCATTGAAAGGCCCATTTAGACCTGCTCGTCCGAAACCTCTACAAAAAGGACCGCAAAAATGTTTTATTCAAATATTAGGGGTTCAAATAATTGATTAGGAGCTTTTCAACACAATTATATTGCAAAACCTCAATCTCTGTACTTTTTACTTAGTTAAAATTCCAACGAGTCCATTGAAAGGCCCATTTAGACCTGCTCGTCTGAAACTTCTACAAAAAGGACCGCAAAAATGTTTTATTCAAATATTATGAGTTCAAATAATTGATTAGGAGCTTTTCAAAACAATTATATTGCAAAACCTCAATTTCTGTACTTTTAACTTAGTTAAAATTCCAACGGGTCCTTTGAAAGGCCCATTTCGACCCGCTCGTCCGAAACCTCTACAAAAAGGACCGCAAAAATTTTTTATTCAAATATTAGGAGTTCAAATAATTGATTAGGAGCTTTTCAACACAATTATATTGCAAAACCTCAATTTCTGTACTTTTTACTTAGTTAAAATTCCAACGAGTCCATTGAAAGGTCCATTTAGACCTGCTCGTCCGAAACCTCTACAAAAAGGACCGCAAAATGTTTTATTCAAATATTATGAGTTCAAATAATTGACTAGGAGCTTTTCAACACAATTATATTGCAAAACCTCAATTTCTGTACTTTTTACTCAGTTAAAATTCCAACGGGTCCATTGAAAGGCCCATTTAGCCCTGCTCGTCCGAAACCTCTACAAAAAGGACTGCAAAACAAGTTTTACTCAAATTTTAGGAGTTCATGTAATTGATTAGGAGCCATTCAACACAATTATATTGCAAAACCTCAATTTCTGTACTTTTTACTCAGTTAAAATTCCAACGGGTCCATTGAAAGGCCCATTTAGACCTGCTCGTCCGAAACCTCTACAAAAAGGACGACAAAAATGTTTTATTCAAATATTAGGGGTTCAAATAATTGATTAGGAGCTTTTCAACACAATTATATTGCAAAACCTCAATTTCTGTACTTTTTACATAGTTAAAATTCCAACGAGTCCATTGAAAGGCCCATTTAGACCTGCTCGTCCGAAACCTCTACAAAAAGGACCTCAAAAATGTTTTATTCAAATATTATGAGTTCAAATAATTGATTAGGAGCTTTTCAACACAATTATATTGCAAAACCTCAATTTCTGTACTTTTAACTTAGTTAAAATTCCAACGGGTCCATTAAAAGGCTCAATTAGATCTGCTCGTCCGAAACCTCTACAAAAAGGACCACAAAAATGTTTTATTCAAATATTAGGAGTTCAAATAATTGATTAGGGGCTTTTAAACACAATTATATTGCAAAACCTCAATTTATGTACTTTTTACTTAGTTAAAATTCCAACGGGTCCATTGAAAGGCCCATTTAGACATGCTCGTCCGAAACCTCTACAAAAAGGACCGCAAAACAATTTTTAATCAAATATTAGGAGTTCAAATAATTGATTTGGACCTTTTCAAATCAATTATATTGAAAAACCTCAATTTTTGTACTTTTTACTCGGTTAAAATTCCAACGGGTCCATTGAAAGGCCCATTTAGACCTGCTCGTCTGAAACCTCTACAAAAAGGACCGCAAAAATGTTTTATTCAAATATTGGGAGTTCAAACAATTGATTAGGAGCTTCTCAACACAATTACATTGCAAAACCTCAATTTCTCTACTTTTTAGTTAGTTAAAATTCCAACGAGTCCATTGAAAGACCCATTTAGACCTGCTCGTCCGAAACCTCTACAAAAAGGACCGCAAAAATGGTTTATTCAATTATTAGGAGTTCAAATAATTGATTAGGAGCTTTTCAACACAATTATATTGCAAAACCTCAATTTCTGTACTTTTTACTCAGTTAAAATTCCAACGGGTCCATTGAAAGGCCCATTTAGACATCCTCGTCTGAAACCTCTACAAAAAGGACCACAAAAATGTTTTATTCAAATATTAGGAGTTCAAATAATTGGTTAGGAGCTTTTCAACACAATTATATTGCAAAACCTCAATTTCTGTACTTTTAACTCAATTAAAATTCCAACGGGTCCATTGAAAGGCCCATTTACACCTGCTCGTCTAAAACCTTTACATAAAGGACCACAAAAATGTTTTATTCAAATATTAGGAGTTCAAATAATTGATTAGGAGTTTTTTAAATCAATTATATTGCAAAACCTCAATTTTTGTACTTTTTACTCAGTTAAAATTCCAACGGATTCATTGAAAGGCCTATTTAGACCTGCTCGTCCGAAACCTCTACAAAAAGGACCGCAAAAATGTTTTATTCAAATATTAGGAGTTCAAATAATTGATTAGGAGCTTTTCAACACAATTATATTGCAAAACCTCAATTTATGTACTTTTTACTTAGTTAAAATTCCAACGAGTCCATTGAAAGGCCCATTTAGACCTGCTCGTCCGAAACCTCTACAAAAAGGACCGCAAAAATGTTTTATTCAAATATTATGAGTTCAAATAATTGATTAGGAGCTTTTAAACACAATTATATTGCAAAACCTCAATTTCTGTACTTTTAACTTAGTTAAAATTCCAACGGGTCCATTGAAAGGCCCATTTAGACCTGCTCGTCCGAAACCTCTACAAAAAGAACCGCAAAACAAGTTTTAATCAAATTTTAGGAGTTCATGTAATTTATTAGGAGCCATTCAACACAATTATATTGCAAAACCTCAATTTCTGTACTTTTTACTCAGTTAAAATTCCAACGGGTCCATTGAAAGGCCCATTTCGACCCGCTCGTCCGAAACCTCTACAAAAAGGACTGCAAAACAAGTTTTAATCAAATTTTAGGAGTTCATGTAACTGATTAGGAGCTTTTCAACACAACTATATTGCAAAACCTCAATTTATGTACTTTTTACTTAGTTAAATTTCCAACGAGTCCATTGAAAGGCCCATTTAGACCTGCTCGTCCGAAACCTCTACAAAAAGGACCGCAAAAATGTTTTCTTCAAATATTAGGAGTTCAAATAATTGATTAGAATCTTTTCAACACAATTATATTGCAAAACCTCAATTTCTGTACTTTTAACTCAGTTAAAATTCCAACGGGTCCATTAAAAGGCTCAATTAGATCTGCTCGTCCGAAACCTCTACAAAAAGGACCACAAAAATGTTTTATTCAAATATTAGGAGTTCAAATAATTGATTAGGGGCTTTTCAACACAATTATATTGCAAAACCTCAATTTCTGTACTTTTTACTTAGTTAAAATTCCAACGAGTCCATTGAAAGGCCCATTTAGACCTGCTCCTCCGAAAACTCTACAAAAAGGACCGCAAAATTTTTTATTCAAATATTAGGAGTTCAAATAATTGATTAGGAGCTTTTCAACACAATTATATTGCAAAACCTCAATTTCTGTACTTTTTACTCATTTAAAATTCCAACGGGTCCATTGAAAGGCCCATTTAGACCTGCTCGTCTGAAACCTCTACAAAAAGGACCGCAAAAATGTTTTATTCAAATATTAGGAGTTCAAAAAATTGATTAGGAGCTTTTCAACACAATTATATTGCAAAACCTCAATTTCTATACTTTTTACCCAGTTAAAATTCCAACGGGTCCATTGAAAGGCCCATTTACACCTGCTCGTCTGAAACCTCTACAAAAAGGACCGCAAAAATGATTTATTCAAATATTAGGAGTTCAAATAATTGATTAGGAGCTTTTCAACACAATTATATTGCAAAACCTCAATTTCTGTACTTTTTACTCAATTCAAATTCCAACGGGTCAATTGAAAGGCCCATTTAGACCTGCTCGTCCAAAACCTCTACAAAAAGGACTGCAAAAAATGTTTTATTAAAATATTAGGAGTTCAAATAATTGATTAGGAGCTTTGCAACACAATTATATTGCAAAACCTCAATTTCTATACTTTTTACTCAGTTAAATTCCAAAGGGTCCATTGAAAGGCCCATTTCGACCCGCTCGTCCGAAACCTCTACAAAAAGGACTGCAAAACAAGTTTTAATCAAATATTAGGAGTTCAAAAAATAGATTTGGAGCTTTTCAACACAATTATATTGCAAAACCTCAATTTCAGTACTTTTTACTCAATTAAAATTCCAACGGGTCCATTGAAAGGCCCATTTAGACCTGCTCGTTCGGAACCTCTACAAAAAGGACCGCAAAAATGTTTTATTCAAATATTATGAGTTTAAATAATTGATTAGGAGCTTTTCAACACAATTATATTGCAAAACCTCAATTTCTGTACTTTTTACTCAGTTAAAATTCCAACGGGTCCATTGAAAGGCCCATTTAGACCTGCTCGTCCGAAACCTCTACAAAAAGGACTGCAAAACAAGTTTTAATCAAATTTTAGGAGTTCATGTAATTGATTAGGAGTCATTCAACACAATTATATTGCAAAACCTTAATTTCTGTACTTTTTACTCAGTTAAAATTCCAACGGGTCCATTGAAAGGCCCATTTAGACCTGCTCGTCCGAAACCTCTACAAAAAGGACCGCAAAAATGTTTTATTCAAATATTAGGAGTTCAAATAATTGATTAGGAGCCATTCAACACAATTATATTTCAAAACCTCAATTTATGTACTTTTTACTTAGTTAAAATTCCAACGGGACCATTGAAAGGCCCATTTAGACCTGCTCGTCTGAAACCACTACAAAAAGGACCGCAAAAATGTTTTATTCAAATATTAGGAGTTCAAATAATTGATTAGGAGCTTGTCAACACAATTATATTGCAAAACCACAATTTCTGTACACTTTACTCAGTTAAAATTCCAACGGGTCCATTGAAAGGCCCATTTAGACATCCTCGTCCAAAACCTCTACAAAAAGGACCGCAAAAATGTTTTATTCAAATATTAGGAGTTCAAATAAATGATTAGGAGCTTTTCAAATCAATTATATTGCAAAACCTCAATTTCTGTACTTTTTACTAAGTTAAAATTCCAACGGGTTTTCTTCAAAAAAAAAAATTCCAACGGGTCCATTGAAAGGCCCATTTAGACCCGCTCGTCCAAAACCTCTACAAAAAGGACTGCAAAACAAGTTTTAATCAAATTTTAGGAGTTCATGTAATTGATTAGGAGCCATTCAACACAATTATATTGCAAAACCTCAATTTCTGTATTTTTTACTCAGTTAAAATTCCAACGGGTCCATTGAAAGGCCCATTTAGACCTGCTCGTTCGAAACCTCTACAAAAAGGACCGCAAAAATGTTTTTTTTCAAATATTAGGAGTTCAAATAATTTATTAGGAGCTTTTGAACACAATTATATTGCAAAACCTCAATTTCTGTATTTTTTACTCAGTTAAAATTCCATCAGGTCCATTGAAAGGCCCATTTCGACCCGCTCGTCCGAAACCTCTACAAAAAGGACTGCAAAACAAGTTTTAATCAAATTTTAGGAGTTCATGTAATTGATTAGGAGCTTTTCAACACAACTATATTGCAAAACCTCAATTTATGTACTTTTTACTTAGTTAAAATTCCAACGAGTCCATTGAAAGGCCCACTTAGACCTGCTCGTCCGAAACCTCTACAAAAAGGACCGCAAAAATGTTTTATTCAAATATTAGGAGTTCAAATAATTGATTAGTAGCTTTTCAACACAATTATATTGCAAAACCTCAATTTCTGTACTTTTAACTCAGTTAAAATTCCAACGGGTCCATTAAAAGGCTCAATTAGATCTGCTCGTCCGAAACCTCTACAAAAAGGACCACAAAAATGTTTTATTCAAATATTAGGAGTTCAAATAATTGATTAGGGGCTTTTCAACACAATTATATTTCAAAACCTCAATTTTTGTACTTCTTACTTAGTTAAAATTCCAACGAGTCCATTGAAAGGCCCATTTAGACCTGCTCCTCCGAAAACTTTACAAAAAGGACCGCAAAATTTTTTATTCAAATATTAGGAGTTCAAATAATTGATTAGGAGCTTTTCAACACAATTATATTGCAAAACCTCAATTTCTGTACTTTTTACTCAATTCAAATTCCAACGGGTCAATTGAAAGGCCCATTTAGACCTGCTCGTCCAAAACCTCTACAAAAAGGACTGCAAAAAATGTTTTATTAAAATATTAGGAGTTCAAATAATTGATTAGGAGCTTTGCAACAAAATTATATTGCAAAACCTCAATTTCTATACTTTTTATTCAGTTAAATTCCAAAGGGTCCATTGAAAGGCCCATTTCGACCCGCTCGTCCGAAACCTCTACAAAAAGGACTGCAAAACAAGTTTTAATCAAATATTAGGAGTTCAAAAAATAGATTAGGAGCTTTTCAACACAATTATATTGCAAAACCTCAATTTCAGTACTTTTTACTCAATTAAAATTCCAACGGGTCCATTGTAAGGCCCATTTAGACCTGCTCGTCCGAAACCTCTACAAAAAGGACCGCAAAAATGTTTTACTCAAATATTAGGAGTTCAAATAATTGATTAGGAGCTTTTCAACACAATTATATTGCAAAACCTCAATTTATGTACTTTTTACTGAGTTAAAATTCCAACGGGTCCATTGAAAGGCCCATTTAGACATCCTCGTCTGAAACCTCTACAAAAAGGACCACAAAAATGTTTTATTCAAATATTAGGAGTTCAAATAATTGATTAGGAGCTTTTCAACACAATTATATTGCAAAACCTCAATTTCTGTACTTTTAACTCAGTTAAAATTCCAACGGGTCCATTGAAAGGCCCATTTACACCTGCTCGTCTAAAACCTCTACAAAAAGGACTGCAAAAATGTTTTATTCAAATATTAGGAGTTCAAATAATTGATTATGAGTTTTTTAAATCAATTATATTGCAAAACCTCAATTTCTGTACTTTTTACTTAGTTAAAATTCCAACGGGTCCATTGAAAGGCCCATTTAGACCTGCTCGTCCGAAACCTCTACAAAAAGGACCGCAAAAATGTTTTATTCAAATATTAGGAGTTCAAATAATTGATTAGGAGCTTTTCAACACAATTATATTGCAAAACCTCAATTTCTGTACTTTTTACTTAGTTAAAGTTCCAACGAGTCCATTGAAAGGCCCATTTAGACCAGCTCGTCCGAAACCTCTACAAAAAGGACCGCAAAAATGTTTTATTCAAATATTATGAGTTCAAATAATTGATTAGGAGCTTTTCAACACAATTATATTGCAAAACCTCAATTTCTGTACTTTTAACTTAGTTAAAATTCCAACGGGTCCATTGAAAGGCCCATTTAGACATCCTCGTCTGAAACCTCTACAAAAAGGACCACAAAAATGTTTTATTCAAATATTAGGAGTTCAAATAATTGATTAGGAGCTTTTCAACACAATTATATTGCAAAACCTCAATTTCTGTACTTTTAACTCAGTTAAAATTCCAACGGGTCCATTGAAAGCCCCATTTACACCTGCTCGTCTAAAACCTCTACAAAAAGGACCGCAAAAATGTTTTATTCAAATATTAGGAGTTCAAATAATTGATTAGGAGTTTTTAAAATCAATTATATTGCAAAACCTCAATTTCTGTACTTTTTACTCAGTTAAAATTCCAACGGGTCCGTTGAAAGGCCCATTTAGACCTGCTCGTCCGAAACCTCTACAAAAAGGACCACAAAAATGTTTTATTCAAATATTAGGAGTTCAAATAATTGATTAGGAGCTTTTCAACACAATTATATTGCAAAACCTCAATTTCTGTACTTTTTACTTAGTTAAAATTCCAACGAGTCCATTGAAAGGCCCATTTAGACCAGCTCGTCCGAAACCTCTACAAAAAGGACCCCAAAAATGTTTTATTCAAATATTATGAGTTCAAATAATAGATTTGGAGCTTTTCAACACAATTATATTGCAAAACCTCAATTTCAGTACTTTTTACTCAATTAAAATTCCAACGGGTCCATTGTAAGGCCCATTTAGACCTGCTCGTCCGAAACCTCTACAAAAAGGACCGCAAAAATATTTTATTCAAATATTAGGTGTTCAAATAATTGATTAGGAGCTTTTCAACACAATTATATTGCAAAACCTCAATTTCTATGCTTTTACTCAGTTAAAATTCCAACGGGTCCATTGTAAGGCCCATTTCGACCCGCTCGTCCGAAACCTCTACAAAAAGGACTGCAAAACAAGTTTTAATCAAATTTTAGGAGTTCATGTAATTGATTAGGAGCTTTTCAACACAATTATATTGCAAAACCTCAATTTCTGTACTTTTTACTTAGTTAAAATTCCAACGAGTCCATTGAAAGTCCCATTTAGACCTGCTCGTCCGAAACCTCTACAAAAAGGACCGCAAAAATGTTTTATTCAAATATTAGGAGTTCAAATAATTGATTAGATGCTTTTCAACACAATTATATTGCAAAACCTTAATTTCTGTACTTTTAACTCAGTTAAAATTCCAACGGGTCCATTGTAAGGCTCATTTAGACCTGCTCGTCCGAAACCTCTACAAAAAGGACCACAAAAATGTTTTATTCAAATATTAGGAGTTCAAATAATTGATTAGGAGCTTTTCAACACAATTATATTGCAAAACCTCAATTTCTGTACTTTTTACTTAGTTAAAATTCCAACGAGTTTCCTATCTTCAAGTACGTGAGGTCTCCAACCCTGGTGTTTACTTGGGAGTACCTCTTCTTATTTGTAAAAATAAGACTCTCGCTTTAGGGTTTATACGTGATAAAGTTCATGATAGATTATCCAATTGGGATAAACAGCTTCTTTCCTTCAGTGGTAGGGAAATTTTTATTAAAGCTGTTTTACAATCTTTACCCCAATATGTTATGTCCTGTTATTTATTACCCCAAAATATTATTGATGATATGACATATGCCATTCGACGATATTGGTGGTCTGGGAAATCCAATAAGAAAGGTTGGCATATGCTCCCATGGGATCAGGTATGCTTGCCTAAATCTGCTGGCGGTTTGGGTTTCCGTGATCTCAATAATTTTAATATTGCTCTTCTTGGCAAACAACTTTGGCGCCTTATTTGCGATCCTGATTCCCTCTTGGGACAAATCTATAAATTCAAGTACTTCCCGTCAGGTAATATCCTTAATGCCTCTCGGCCTTCGCGAGGTTCTTTTGCCTGGCAAGGTCTTTATAATGCTATGCAACACCTATTTGGTGGTTTCCTTTACCGACCGGGTATTAATAGTAAAATACGCATCCATCATGATAACTGGGGAGGCTCCTCACCTATTCACCTCTATGGGGACTATGAGCTATCGGAGGAAGTACACATTCATTGCCGAGATTTTATGTTGCGGAACCAAGCTGTCTGGGACCCTGACAAAGTTCGTGCTTACTTTACTGTGGATGATGCCAATACCATTCTTTTTGTTCCTATCATTAACGACACTCGAGATACCATCCTCTGGATTCCCAATGATTCAGGAATCTATTCTGTAAGATCTGGCTATCTTTTCTTGCAACGACCCCCAGCGCCTAGACTTCGTCCCCCTCGATTCTGGAAATATCTTGCCAAACTCAAGGTCTTGCCTAAGGTTAAAACTTTTGGTTGGCGTCTGGGGGCAGAAGCCCTGCCTGTTGGGGTTCGCCTTCAGACGTTTGCCCCTGATTCTGGGCCATGCCCCATCTGTAACTCTGGTTCAGAGTCGGTTTTACACGCTCTCCGTGACTGCTTTGGTGCTTCAGAAACCCTCAAACTGATTGGTCTCCCCTCTTCTTTTATCAATAGCTCCGCCTCTACGGGCCTCCAGTGGCTTGAGGAAGGTGCTTCCCTTCTTTCTTCTGATCTCTTTGGCATCTTTTTAACTACTCTTTGGAATATTTGGAATAGGCGTAACGACTGGATCCATAATAAACATCTTCAACCCCCTTGGCTAATTGCTGTCAACTCTATCAGTCTCCATAAGGACTACTCTAACTCAATTTCTTCATCTACATCATCTATTCCCTTGGCATCCCCTCCTCGATGGAGACAACCCCCTCGTGGGTTTATCAAAGTTAATGTGGATGGAGCTTTTGATCCTTCCACTCGTGCAGCGGCGGTTGGTGTTGTCGCTCGGGATGACACTGGTACGGTTGTGGGTGGTCTGGCTTTTCCGTTGGGCAGCTGTTCCGATGCTATTTCAGCTGAAGGGAGAGGTCTTCTTGCCGGTATTACCTTTGCTCTATCTCAGGGATGGAGCCACTTGATTTTCGAGACAGACTGTGCATCTCTAGCAAACCGGATCAACTCTCTTGGGCCAGATCTTTCTCCTTTGGGGCCGTTGATTCTGCAGGCTCATTCTGCTTTGGAGGATTTTTCTGTAGCTCATGTTCAGTTTATTTGCCGTGAGGCTAATTTTGTAGCTCATACGTTGGCTACTCATGCCCTTAGATCCATGTCTTCTTTGTCTTTTGGATCCACTTACCCTGATTGTATCAAAAATCTTCTACTTTTCGAGGTTTAACCTCGTCTTAATAATATATCTTGGGTACTCTTTTCCCCTTCTTAGGTTTCTCCAAGTCTAGTGCTTGGGGATTTTAGTAGGGGTTTTTAATGAGGCCCGCTTTCTTCAAAAAAAAAAAATTCCAACGAGTCCATTGAAAGGCCCATTTAGACCTGCTCGTCCGAAAACTCTACAAAAAGGACCGCAAAAATGTTTTATTCAAAAATTAGGAGTTCAAATAATTGATTAGGAGCTTTTCAACACAATTATATTGCAAAACCTCAATTTCTGTACTTTTTACTCAATTAAAATTCCAACGGGTCCATTGAAAGGCCCATTTAGACCTGCTCGTCCGAAACCTCTACAAAAAGGACTGCAAATCAAGTTTTAATCAAATTTTAGGAGTTCATGTAATTGATTAGGAGCTTTTCAAAACAATTATATTCCAAAACCTCAATTTCTGTACTTTTTACTCAGTTAAAATTCCAACGGGTCAATTGAAAGGCCCATTTAGACATGCTTGTCCGAAACCTCTACAAAGAGGACCGCAAAACAATTTTTAATCAAATATTAGGAGCTCAAATAATTGATTTGGAGCTTTTCAAATCAATTATATTGCAAAACCTCAATTTCTGTACTTTTTACTCAGTTAAAATTCCAACAGGTCCATTGAAAGGTCCATTTAGACCTACTCGTCTGAAACCTCTACAAAAAGGACTGCAAAAATGTTTTATTCAAATATTAGGAGTTCAAACAATTGATTAGGAGCTTCTCAACACAATTATATTGCAAAACCTCAATTTCAGTACTTTTTACTTAGTTAAAATTCCAACGAGTCCATTGAAAGGCTCATTTAGACCTGCTCGTCCGAAACCTCTACAAAAAGGACCGCAAAAATGTTTTATTCAAATATTAGGAGTTCAAATAATTGATTAGGAGCTTTTCAACACAATTATATTGTAAAACCTCAATTTCTGTACTTTTTACTCAGTTAAAATTCCAACGGGTCCATTGAAAGGCCCATTTAGACATCCTCGTCCGAAACCTCTACAAAAAGGACCGCAAAAATGTTTTATTCAAATATTAGGAGTTCAAATAATTGATTAGAAGCTTTTCAACACAATTATTTTGCAAAATCTCAATTTCTGTACTTTTTACTCAGTTAAAATTCCAACGGGTCCATGGAAAGGCCCATTTCGACCCGCTCGTCCCAAACCTCTACAAAAAGGACCACAAAAATGTTTTATTCAAATATTAGGAGTTCAAATAATTGATTAGGAGCTTTTCAACACAATTATATTGCAAAACCTCAATTTTTGTACTTTTTACTCAGTTAAGATTCCAACGGGTCCATTGAAAGGCCCATTTCGACCCGCTCGTCCGAAACCTCTACAAAAAGGACTGCAAAACAAGTTTTAATCAAATTTTAGGAGTTCATGTAATTGATTAGAAGCCATTCAACACAATTATATTGCAAAACCTCAATTTATGTACTTTTTACTCAGTTAAAATTCCAACGAGTCCATTGAAAGGCCCATTTAGACATGCTCGTCCGAAACCTCTACAAAAAGGACCGCAAAACAATTTTTAATCAAATTGCAAAACCTCAATTTCTGTACTTTTTACTCAGTTAAAATTCCAACGGGTCTATTGAAAGGCCCATTTAGACCTGCTCGTCCGAAACCTCTACAAAAAGGACCGCAAAAATGTTTTATTCAAATATTAGGAGTTCAAACAATTGATTAGGAGCTTCTCAACACAATTATATTGCAAAACCTCAATTTCTGTACTTTTTACTCAGTTAAAATTCCAACGAGTCCATTGGAAGGCCCATTTAGACCTGCTCGTCCGAAACCTCTACAAAAAGGACCGCAAAAATGTTTTATTCAAATATTAGGATTTCAAATAATTTATTTGGAGCTTTTCAACACAATTATATTGCAAAACCTCAATTTCTGTACTTTTTACTCAGTTAAAATTCCATCGGGTCCATTGAAAAGCCCATTTAGACATCCTCGTCCGAAACCTTTACAAAAAGGACATCAAAAATGTTTTATTCAAATATTAGGAGTTCAAACAATTGATTAGGAGCTTCTCAAAACAATTATATTGCAAAACCTCAATTTCTGTACTTTTTACTTAGTTAAAATTCCAACGAGTCCATTGAAAGGCCCATTTAGACATGCTCGTCCGAAACCTCTACAAAAAGGACCGCAAAACAATTTTTAATCAAATATTAGGAGTTCAAATAATTGATTTGGAGCTTTTCAAATCAATTATATTGCAAAACCTCAATTTCTGTACTTTTTACTCAGTTAAAATTCCAACGGGTCTATTGAAAGGCCCATTTAGACCTGCTCGTCCGAAACCTCTACAAAAAGGACCGCAAAAATGTTTTATTCAAATATTAGGAGTTCAAACAATTGATTAGGAGCTTCTCAACACAATTATATTGCAAAACCTCAATTTCTGTACTTTTAACTCAGTTAAAATTCCAACGGGCCCATTGAAAGGCCCATTTAGACCTGCTCGTCCGAAACCTCTACAAAAAGGGCTGCAAAATAAGTTTTAATCAAATTTTAGGAGTTCATGTAATTGATTAGGAGCCATTCAACACAATTATATTGCAAAACCTCAAATTCTGTACTTTTTACTCAGTTAAAATTCCAACGGGTCCATTGAAAAGCCCATTTAGACTGCTCGTCCGAAACCTCTACAAAAAGGACCGCAAAAATGTTTTATTCAAATATTAGGAGTTCAAATAATTGATTAGGATCTTTTCAACACAATTTTATTGCAAAACCTCAATTTCTGTACTTTTTACTTAGTTAAAATTCCAACGAGTCCATTGAAAGGCCCATTTAGACCTGCTCGTCCGAAACCTCTACAAAAAGGACCGCAAAAATGTTTTATTCAAATATTAGGAGTTCATATAATTGATTAGGAACTTTATAAATCAATTATATTGCAAAACCTCAATTTCTATACTTTTTACTCAGTTAAAATTCCAACGGGTCCATTGAAAGGCCCATTTAGACCTGCTCGTCCGAAACCTCTACAAAAAGGACCGCAAAAATGTTTTATTCAAATATTAGGAGTTCATATAATTGATTAGGAGCTTGTCAACACAAATATATTGCAAAACCTCAATTTTGAACTTTTTACTTAGTTAAAATTCCAACGAGTCCATTGAAAGGCCCATTTAGACCTGCTCGTCCAAAACCTCTACAAAAAGGACCGCAAAATGTTTTATTCAAATATTATGAGTTCAAATAATTGACTAGGAGCTTTTCAACACAATTATATTGCAAAACCTCAATTTCTGTACTTTTAACTCAGTTAAAATTCCAACGGGTCCATTGAAAGGCCCATTTAGACCTGCTCGTCCGAAACTTCTACAAAAAGGACTGCAAAACAAGTTTTAATCAAATTTTATGAGTTCATGTAATTAATTAGTAGCCATTCAACACAATTATATTGCAAAACCTCAATTTCTATAATTTTTACTCAGTTAAAATTCCAACGGGTCCTTTGAAAGGCCCATTTAGACCTGCTCGTCCGAAACCTCTACAAAAAGGACTGCAAAACAAGTTTTAATCAAATTTTAGGAGTTCATGTAATTGATTAGGAGCCATTCAACAAAATTATATTGCAAAACCTCAATTTCTGTACTTTTTACTCAGTTAAAATTCCAACGGGTCCATTGAAAGGCCCATTTAGACCTGCTCGTCCGAAACCTCTACAAAAAGGACCGCAAAAATGTTTTATTCAAATATTAGGAGTTCAAATAATTGATTAGGAGCTTTTCAACACAATTTTATTGCAAAACCTCAATTTCTGTACTTTTTACTTAGTTAAAATTCCAACGAGTCCATTGAAAGGCCCATTTAGACCTGCTCGTCCGAAACCTCTACAAAAAGGACCGCAAAAATGTTTTATTCAAATATTAGGAGTTCAAATATTTGATTAGGAACTTTATAAATCAATTATATTGCAAAACCTCAATTTCTATACTTTTTACTCAGTTAAAATTCCAACGGGTCCATTGAAAGGCCCATTTGGACCTGCTCGTCCGAAACCTCTACAAAAAGGGCCGCAAAAATGTTTTATTCAAATATTTGGAGTTCAAATAATTGATTAGGAGCTTGTCAACACAGATATATTGCAAAACCTCAATTTCTATACTTTTTACTTAGTTAAAATTCCAACGAGTCCATTGAAAGGCCCATTTAGACCTGCTCGTCCGAAATCTCTACAAAATGGACCGCAAAATGTTTTATTCAAATATTATGAGTTCAAATAATTGACTAGAAGCTTTTCAACACAATTATATTGCAAAACCTCAATTTCTGTACTTTTAACTCAGTTAAAATTCCAACGGGTCCATTGAAAGGCCCATTTAGACCTGCTCGTCCGAAACCTCTACAAAAAGGACTGCAAAACAAGTTTTAATCAAATTTTAGGAGTTCATGTAATTAATTAGTAGCCATTCAACACAATTATATTGCAAAACCTCAATTTCTGTACTTTTTACTCAGTTAAAATTCCAACGGGTCCATTGAAAGGCCCATTTAAACCTGCTCGTCCGAAACCTCTACAAAAAGGACCACAAAAATGTTTTATTCAAATATTAGGAGTTCAAATAATTGATTAGGAGCTTTTGAACACAATTATATTGCAAAACCTCAAATTCTGTACTTTTTACTCAGTTAAAATTTCAACAGGTCCATTGAAAGGCCCATTTCGACCTGCTCGTCCGAAACCTCTACAAAACGGGTTGCAAAACAAGTTTTAATCAAATCTTAGGAGTTCATGTAATTGAATAGGAGCTTTTCAACACAACTATATTGCAAAACCTCAATTTCTGTACTTTTTACTCAGTTAAAATTACTACGGGTCCATTGAAAGGCCCATTTAGACCTGCTCGTCCGAAACCTCTACAAAAAGGACCGCAAAAATGTTTTATTCAAATATTAGGAGTTCAAATAATTGATTAGGAGCTTTTCAACACAATTATATTGCAAAACCTCAATTTCTGTACATTTTACTCATTTAAAATTCCAACGGGTCCATTGAAAGGCCCATTTCGACCCGCTCGTCCGAAACCTCTACAAAAAGGACTGCAAAACAAGTTTTAATCAAATTTAAGGAGTTCCTGTAATTGATTAGGAGCTTTTCAACACAAGTATATTGCAAAACCTCAATTTTTGTACTTTTTACTCAGTTAAAATTCCAACGGGTCCATTGAAAGGCCCATTTCGACCCGCTCGTCCGAAACCTTTACAAAAAGGAATGCAAAACAAGTTTTAATCAAATTTTAGGAGTTCATTTAATTTATTAGGAGCTTTTCAACACAATTATATTGCAAAACCTCAATTTCTGTACTTTTTACCCAGTTAAAATTTCAACGGGTCCATTGAAAGGCCCATTTAGACCTGCTCGTCCGAAACCTCTACGAAAAGGACAGCAAAAATGTTTTATTCAAATATTAGGAGTTCAAATAATTGATTAGGAGCTTTTCAACACAATTATATTGAAAAACCTCAATTTCTGTACTTTTTACTCATTTAAAATTCCAACGGTTCCATTGAAAGGCCCATTTCGACCCGCTCGTCCGAAACCTCTACAAAAAGGACTGCAAAACAAGTTTTAATCAAATTTTAGGCGTTCATGTAATTGATTAGGAGATTTTCAACACAATTATATTGCAAAACCTCAATTTCTGTACATTTTACTCAGTTAAAATTCCAACGGGTCCATTGAAAGGGCCCATTTCGACCCGCTCGTCCGAAACCACTACAAAAAGGACTGCAAAACAAGTTTTAATCAAATTTTAGGAATTCATGTAATTGATTAGGAGCTTTTCAACACAAGTATATTGCAAAACCGCAATTTCTGTACTTTTTACTCAGTTAAAATTCCAACGGGTCCATTGAAAGGCCCATTTAGACCTGCTCGTCCGAAACCTCTACAAAAAGGACCTGATACATGCATGGGAGGGCTAAAGCAATGCATATTGGACAAGAAGCTGAATCTGTTTGTGAAGTTTGGAAAGTCAGCCAACTTGCGATGACTTTTCGGATGGGATCCAGGCATTTCTTGTAAGAGTTGTCTTCTAATAAATTGACTGCCATTCAGTTACCTTACCAACGCATCTTGAAACGCATCAATCGGACATCAGGAACTCAAGATACGTCCATTTTACTGAAGACTGCCCATGCAGAAAACTGGATACGAGATTATTACGGGAATTTGTAAAATTTAGCCCAAAAGCTATTATATAAGGATTTTGGACGAATTAGACTTAGCCCAACTTAATTATTAACATTTAAATTATGTTTTTAGGGTTTTATATACTTTAGGAACCAGCCACCCTTCTCCCAAGTAACTCTTATCAACTTATCACCTGCACTTATCAGCTTATTACTTGCAGCCCAAGCACAAGGAGTTTAAAGGCTGTTTTTCTTTTATTTTTTAATTAAATTAGGGTTTCCTAGTTTTAGTAGAAGTTAGATTACTTTGGCTATCCTTCACCTATAAAAGGATGAAGCCTCCACCATTGTAATGGAGATTATTCAGATTTTCTTTGATTAATGAAATATTTAGTGGGTTTGTTTTTACAAGTGCTGATTACTTGTGCCTTAGAAGTCTTCTTCAACATAAGTTCGACGAGTTCTTGTGAGGGAGATCATCTTCACACTACTGCTTGCCTAGGTAATCGCGTCTAGGAGGGTGGGTTAGAGCCGCTTGAGGTTGCTTGCTTAGGTAATTGCGTCTAAGAGGGTGCCGAGGACAAAACCATCACAAATCCATCAAGCCATCTCCATCTTCAACATCATGCCATCTCCATAGCCATAAACAAAGCTGAATTTTCAGATTTGTTTTATCTACCTCTCTTTCAATCTTTTTCAATCTTTTTGTTTTAATTCTTATTATTTATTCCTTAATCTTCTTTCTTATCTTCGCTTCTTTAATTTTCCAGCCTTGAATATGAATTTTTCAAGAAAGCCCTTCTGTTTTTTCTTGAATTTTTATATCTGCTCATAATCTTCTTTATTGAGTCTAGAGCCCCTAGTTCTTGCAAAAACTTGATTGAAGGCTTCCAAATCCACAATTGCGCTACTCTATCATTTGGTATCAGATTTGGGACGATTCTTGGCAAGAATTTTGGCGTTTTGGGTGAAAAATTCGAATAAAAGGGGAAAATTCGCAAAATTCAAACGAACGAATTTTGAGCTGAAAATTTCCAGATCAGATCTACACTATTTTAGGTGTCACCACAAAAAATTTCAGAATTTTTTGACTTCGGGAACACCTCGAACAAAGTGGATCAAGTTTCTGCATCTTTTAGGGTTTTTTCAGGGTTTTCTGATCTTCTTTCATTCTTAACTACTTGTTTTCATTTGTTTTACCTTTTTATTGTCTTCTATACATTATCTAACACTTTCTTTCTTCTTGTGTTAGTAGGAAATTATAAGTTGCATACTTTTATTTCTCCTTGCAACTAATTCAATTGGTGTCAAACTTTTCTTTGGATTCTTAAAGCCTTTAGGATTCATTGTTAGGATTGAACTCCGGTTATATCTTTTTTGAACTTGTGGCAGGAAGATCTTTAAAGAGAACAAGATCAACTTACTTGCCTCACTAAGTATTTCTTTCTTAGAGTGTTTAGTGAGATTCCTAGTTTTCTTTCTTTTATTTTTCACCTTTGTAAATTTGAGTGTTCCAGGATGTTTCACAGAGACAAGCCTCGTGCAAAACAACATGATGCTTTGGGTTCTGCTTATCGAGGGAAGCCTTCCTTGACCAAACCGAAGCATTCGTTCAATTTTTGTGAAGAAAGGAGAACTGAACCAAGGCGAACCGCACACACTTTGGCCATCCCAAAATTCAGAATACCTTCTTTTCAAGGAAGGTATGATCCTGATGGTTATTGTGATTGGAAAAATAGGGTTGATTTCCTGTTTGGTTGTTACGGATATCCCGAGGAAGATCAAGCTTCATTAGTGTCCCTAAAGTTCGAGGAATATGCAGTACTATGGTGGCGTTTATTACAACGAGATAGACGTCTCAATGGTGAAGCCAAAATAAGAACATGGGCTGAACTTAAAAAGGTCATGAGAGAGCGATTCGTTCCCAAACATTACCAACAACAAGAATCCAAGACTTGTCGGAAGAAATACTCCTCTTTTGATAAAGGTACATCTCAACCTTCATCTTTTCACAGCCCTACTAATGCACTATTCGACTCTAGTAGTACGGCACCGAAGGAAGAAGAATCATCACTATTCCAAAAGGATAATGAACAACCGTCGGTGAGTCATATCGAAGAAGACCGAGGAAAGCAAGATGTCGAAGAAATTTGTTATCCTCGAGAACATGGGGAAGATGTCACTACTGAGAGTTTAACCTTACCCAATAATGAGCAAATACCCCCAGAAGATGACGTTTCGGAAGAAGAAACACTTGAACCCATAAATCAAGACAATCTTTCATGCTTAGTAGTCAGTTCTCTTGATTCATCAACAACCTCCCAAGAAAGTAAGTGTGATTCTAACCCTTTATTTGATTCTCGTCCTATCATTATGTTAGAAACACTTCATCCTCTACAGAAATTGTATTTCGATGATATTATTTGTGAGAGGAATTGGGTATGTGAGTTATCTTATTTGAAAAAGACCGAGAGTCAAGAGGCCGAGAGCAATAAAAGTCAAATTAATGGCCCAATTTTGGTGAGTGAAAAGAAACATGAGGTAAAAGTCGAACAATTTCCAAATGAAAAAGGCGAGAAAAAGATAAAGAGAGATTTTTTTCGACCTAACCATAACATCATTGTTTCGAGTGGCTTTGAGTTCTTTTTTCAGGATTTTGTTGAACCATTGAGAGGAGCTCAATTGGATCACTCCACCTATGACAAAGATTCCTCTTTGATTGCCATTGTTAAACGTCCTTCTTTTGATGTTTTTGATTCGAGGACGAATCCTTTTGAGGAGAGGGGGAATGATACATGCATGGGAGGGCTAAAGCAATGCATATTGGACAAGAAGCTGAATCTGTTTGTGAAGTTTGGAAAGTCAGCCAACTTGCGACGACTTTGCGGATGGGATCCAGGCATTTCTGGTAAGAGTTGTCTTCTAATAAATTGACCGTCATTCAGTTACCTTTCCAACGCATCTTGAAACGCATCAATCGGACATCGGGAACTCAAGATACGTCCATTTTACTGAAGACTGTGCATGCAGAAAACTGGATACGGGATTATTACGGGAATTTGTAAAATTCAGCCCAAAAGCTATTATATAAGGCTTTCGGACGAATTAGACTTAGCCCAACTTAATTATTAACATTTAAATTATGTTTTTAGGGTTTTATATACTTTAGGAACCAGCCACCCTTCTCCCAAGTAACTCTTATCAACTTATCACCTGCACTTATCAGCTTATTACTTGCAGCCCAAGCACAAGGAGTTTAAAGGCTGTTTTTCTTTTATTTTTTAATTAAATTAGGGTTTCCTAGTTTTAGTAGAAGTTAGATTACTTTGGCTATCCTTCACCTATAAAAGGATAAAGCCTCCACCATTGTAATGGAGATTATTCAGATTTTCTTTGATTAATGAAATATTTAGTGGGTTTGTTTTTACAAGTGCTGATTACTTGTGCCTTAGAAGTCTTCTTCAACATAAGTTCGACGAGTTCTTGTGAGGGAGATCATCTTCACACTCCTGCTTGCCTAGGTAATCGCGTCTAGGAGGGTGGGTTAGAGCCGCTTGAGGTTGCTTGCTTAGGTAATTGCGTCTAAGAGGGTGCCGAGGACAAAACCATCACAAATCCATCAAGCCATCTCCATCTTCAACTTCATGCCATCTCCATAGCCATAAACAAAGCTGAATTTTCAGATTTGTTTTATCTACTTCTTCTTCAATCTTTTTCAATCTTTTTGTTTTAATTCTTATTATCCATCCCCTAATCTTCTTTCTTATCTTTGTTTCTTTGATTTTTCAGCCTTGAATCTGAATTTTTCAAGAAAAGCCCTTCTCTTTTCTCTTGAATTTTCAGATCTGCTCCTAATCTTCTTGATTGAGTCTAGAGCCCCTAGTTCTTGCAACAACTTGATTGAAGGCTTCCAAATCCACAATTGCGCTACTCTATGAGGACCGCAAAACAAGCTTTAATAAAATATTAGGAGTTCAAATAATTGATTACGAGCTTTTCAACACAATTATATTGCAAAACCTCAATTTCTTTACTTTTTACTCATTTAAAATTCCAACGGGTCCGTTGAAAGGCCCATTTCGACCCGCTCGTCCGAAACCTCTACAAAAAGGACTGCAAAACAAGTTTTAATCAAATTTTAGGAGTTCATGTAATTGATTAGGAGCTTTTCAACACAAGTATATTGCAAAACCTCAATTTCTGTACTTTTTACTCAGTTAAAATTCCAACGGGTCCATTGAAAGGCCCATTTAGACCTGCTCGTCCGAAACCTCTACAAAAAGGACCGCAAAAATGTTTTATTCAAATATTAGGAGTTCAAATAATTGATTAGGAACTTTTTAAATCAATTATATTGCAAAACCTCAATTTTTTTACTTTTTACTCAGTTAAAATTCCAACGGGTCCATTGAAAGGCCCATTTAGACCTGCTCGTCCGAAACCTCTACAAAAAGGACCGCAAAAATGTTTTATTCAAATATTAGGAGTTCAAATAATTGATTAGGAGCTTTTCAACACAATTATATTGCAAAACCTCAATTTCTGAACTTTTTACTTAGTTAAAATTCCAACGAGTCCATTGAAAGGCCCATTTAGACCTGCTCGTCCGAAACCTCTACAAAAAGGACCGCAAAAATGATTTATTCAAATATTAGGAGTTCAAATAATTGATTAGGAGCTTTTGAACACAATTATATTGCAAAACTTCAATTTCTGTACTTTTTACTCAGTTAAAATTCCAACGGGTCCATTGAAAGGCCCATTTAGACATCCTCGTCCGAAACCTCTACAAAAAGGACCGCAAAAATGTTTTATTCAAATATTAGGAGTTCAAATAATTGATTAGGAACTTTTTAAATCAATTATATTGCAAAACCTCAATTTCTGTACTTTTTACTCAGTTAAAATTTCAACGGGTCCATTGAAAGGCCCATTTAGACCTGCTCGTCCGAAACCTCTACAAAAAGGACCGCAACAATGTTTTATTCAAATATTAGGAGTTCAAATAATTGATTAGGAGCTTTTCAACACAATTATATTGCAAAACCTCGATTTCTGTACTTTTTACATAGTTAAAATTCAAACGAGTCCATTGAAAGGCCCATTTAGACCTGCTCGTCCGAAACTTCTACAAAAAGGACCGCAAAAATGTTTTATTCAAATATTAGGAGTTCAAATAATTGATTAGGTGCTTTTGAACACAATTATATTGCAAAACCTCAATTTCTGTACTTTTTACTCAGTTAAAATTCCAACGGGTCCATTGAAAGGCCCATTTCGACCCGCTCGTCCGAAACCTCTACAAAAAGGACCGCAAAAATGTTTTATTCTAATATGTTGAGTGGATCGAAAGATCGATATTTACCAAGAGGGGGGGTGAATTGGAAATTTAAAGGATTTTAGAGGAAATTGGCAAATAAAAATTGAAGAACAAGGGATTTAGAGTGGTTCAAGTTCCAAATGAACTCTACATCCACTACCTTAGTCTCACTAAGGATTTGCAACAATTTCACTAAATTGATCTTCCCCTTTTCTAGGACAAGGAGGCAACCCTTTACAAAACCGGTTGATTTTTCTACCCAAAAATCAACCCAACTCTCACTCAATAGAACAAAGAAATTTGAAGGCTAATTAGGTATCTCTCAATACAAATGATAGCCCCAATACAAGCAATCAACCCAATTTTACAAAATATGAATGAAGAACACAAATTGGGATCTTACACAAATTTTGGATTTTTGCTCAAATGCTTGAATTTGATGGTTGGATGTTTGCTTGAAGTTCAATAGTTGTTGCTGATGCTTTTGGATGTCCCTTTTATACCTTCTTATTGATTTCTAGCCGTTTGAGTGGTTGGAGAAGTAAATTGAGTCGTTGGAACCCTCTCTTACCACCATAAATGCACCTCTGCAGCTACGAGTATCGATACTCGGGAATGGGTATCGATACCTGTCTCAGAAAAGAAAGAGTCGTTGTACGCAATTAATAGGGCGTATCGATACGCACGTAAGCGTATGGGTACTGGGTATCGAAACGGCAAAGGCCGTATCGATACCTTTTTCTGAACTTAGCTCACTGTCAAAACGAGTATCGATACTGGGGTTAGGCGTATCGATACCGGTCAACGGTCTTTTAAAATTTGGTTACCAACCAACTGACACCAACGGTCATATTTTTAAACCGACTTAAATGCTTTAAAATTCTTTAAACCAGTATCGATACTGGTGTTACCGTATCGATACACTCTTTCAAACTCTTAGAAGTTTAACACAGGGGAGTATCGATACGAGGGTTTGCCGTATCGATACGTGTTCCGACAGTAGCCAATGTTGGCAAAAAGGTATCGATACGCCTCCATGGGTATCGATACTCTATGACGATTTTCAATAAATTTGGCTTGGAACACTTAGAAAATATTTTGAGTTTGAGTTTTATAAATCAGTTTTAAAGTGTTGGTGTTTCAAAACTTGTTAAGAGACTTGTAAAAACAATTTTAAGTTTTTCAAATTGATCCTTAAAGATCTAGTTATATCAAAATCAAACATAGGTTTTACAATCTCCCCCTTTTTGATATAACAAAACCAAAACTTAAAATTTTGACACTTTTGAATAACCTTTACAAAGTAACTCCCCCTTAATATAAGCTTGGTAACCTTTGAGTTAAAATCAAAATATTTTAAAGATGTGAGCAAGTTTCTTCTCCCCCTTTTTGTTAGATCAAAAATGCATTGAGACAATAAAGTGCATAATGAAATCAAAGGTATAATAATAATAAGCAACATAATTTTATTCATCATAGCATAAGAAAATCCAAACAAGAAATCAAAGCATAGGTTTTTAATCCTAAAATAAACTTAGTCCTAAAAACAGAAACATAGGTGCATAAAAATAGAAAATCCTAGATGATTATGAATGATATGCAAGAAGAGATGTCTAGGCATTGTCTTCGTCGTCTTCATCATCTTCATCATCATCGACCATAGGCTCATTGCTCCGCATGCTATTACGCCATTCATCATGGAAAGCGGCAACGGAAATATTCAAGGAGTTGTGCTCGCTTTCAAGGGATGTAAGGCGATTCTCCATACCCGTCATCCTTGTATCGAAGGTGGTTTCCATGGAGGTTAGACGAGTGTTCATGTCCGTGCGTAGCCCGGTAAATTGCTCATTGAGATAGGTCATGAGAGCATCCAAATTGGGCTGTGGGACTTGAGGAGCCGGAGGAGCTTGAGGAGCTTGTGGTTGTTCCAATGCGGCTGCGGCCTCGGGTGGAAGCTCGGAAAGACGTAACCAACTTCCATTAAAGTAATGGAACTTTCCCCGAGCAAGGGATCGCTCATCAATAGGATCGGTAAGAGGAGATGCAAGATCAAATGAGCAATCAATATCCTTTTTCACAAAATAGTAACTTAAAGCCGTACCGTAAATAAAAGATGTGATGAGAGAGGTTTGGCGATTTTGAACATGATAGGCGATCTCATCGAACATGATTCGAGCTAGGTTTGGGCGCTTTCGTTGACGGAAACAACTGATCCAAAAATCATCCACTTGACGGATGGTAGAGTATTTGCCACCAGAGGGACGTAACCACCAAGACACCATCAAATGTAGGATTCGATCGTGAGCATTGAGGACGGTTACGGAACCACCGAGAACATGGCCCAAGGCATTCTCATCATTTAAGCCTACATCCTCTAACATAAAAACCTCACAAATCCCTTTGACATCGAGAATGATTTGCTTCCCCATGAGATAAGAGCGGATGGCAACAACTTCCCCATTGCGAGAAATAAGTTTGGCATTAGAATAGAAAATTAAAACCAAAAGACGATAGTAAATACCGGGGATAGAAAGAAACTCCATGAAATTCCAAGTGCGAAGCAACGGAAGATATTTAAACTTGAAGCGCTCGGAGTCGAGAAAAGGAATGGAGACGACCCTTTCCGCACGAATTTTGTAGTTCTCAAATTGGCGAAAATAGGGAAGACCCGCGGAATTTTCAAAGGATTTGTTATAAATTGTAGCATAATCCGGGCGTGCAACCATTCCGGGAGATGAAGAATCACCGGCATGAGTAACCCTCGGTCGCTTCCTCAAATGTTCTTTAGGTGCCATAATCTAAAAGAAAATTAAAAAAAGTTTCTTCAATTTGAGTAAAAATCAAGGTATAAAGATTTAAAAAAAATTTTGAAAAGCAAAGAGATTTAAGAAAACAAAGGGTTAAAAAAAAGGAATAAAGAGAAGAGATTACCTTGAAGGAAACTTTGAAGATTGAAGAAAAACTTGAGAGAGAGCACAATGCTTTTCTTGATGCAAAAATTCTTTTAGAATTGAGTTGTAGTGTGAAAAATATGAAGGAGGAAGGGCCTTTTTATAGGCAAAAACGGCTAGGGTTTGTTAGGGTTAAAGAGTTTTAATTTTGGTAAAATTAGATCTCATTTAAGACTGATTTAATGCCATCTGCGCGATAGGGTATCGATACTCCTGAGGGGGTATCGATACGGGGATAGAATTGTCTTTTCTCAAAAATGCCCGTTGGAAAGTCGTATCGAAACGGTGGGGCCCGTATCGAAACGACCTGTATCGATACGATTTTAAGCGTATCGATACCTGTGAAGCGAGGAAAAATCTGGGAAATAAAATGAAGAACACGTATCGATACGCGTATAGCCGTATCGATACCATATGCCCAGAATGACCTATTTGGTTCTAAGAACAACCAAAGGCTCGAACTTAACACCTCCTAAAAGTATGCAAATGATGAATGAACAGTTATAAGCATGTTTTAACAAAAGCATACTCCCCCTAACTATAGACATGGATAAGATTAGGAGTTTAAACACATAAACATGGCAATTTCACAAAATCAAGCATTTTAAGCACAAAAGAGGTCCTAAAAGGTCAAGATAGGCTAGCTAGACCTAACTCTCTCCTAAGGGACCAAAAACGCTCTTTTTCTAAGGGTTTTGTAAAAATGTCCGCTAATTGATTCAAGGTGTCTACATACTCTATAACCACATCTTCCTTAAGGACATGATCTCTAATGAAATGATGCCTTATTTCTATATGTTTGGTTCTAGAGTGTTGGATGGGATTTTTAGTTAAGCATATTGCACTAGTGTTGTCACATTTTAGGGGTATAGTTCCAACTTTACTACCATAATCTAAGAGTTGTTGTTTCATCCAAAGAACTTGAGCACAACAACTCCCTAAGGATATGTACTCGGCTTCGGTGGTAGATAAGGCTACACTATTTTGTTTCTTAGAGAACCAAGATATGAGCATACTACCTAAGAATTGGCAAGTTCCCGAAGTACTTTTCCTATCAATTTTGCAACCCCCATAATCCGCATCCGAATAAGCATGTAGGTTGAAGGTAGAGTCTCTAGGATACCAAAGGCCTAAACAAGGAGTGTCTCTAAGGTATCTAAAGATTCTCTTAACGGCTATAAGGTGAGACTCTCTAGGACTAGCTTGAAACCTAGCACACAAGCAAACACTAAACAAGATATCCGGTCTACTTGCGGTAAGGTAAAGCAAAGATCCAATCATAGAACGATAAAGCTTAGAGTCAACACACTTACCTCCTTCATCTTTGTCAAGCTTTGTAGATGAGCTCATGGGAGTGGCTTGAGGCTTTGCATTCTCCAAGCCAAACTTCTTGAGCATATCCTTTATGTATTTTGCTTGGTTGATGAAGGTGCCATCCTTCTTTTGCTTGATTTGGAGTCCCAAAAAGAATGAGAGCTCCCCCATCATGCTCATCTCAAATTCACCTTGCATTAGCTTAGAAAACTCTTGACAATGACATTCATTAGTAGAACCAAAAATAATATCATCAACATAAATTTGAACTACTAAGATGTCATTTTTATACATTTTTATGAAAAGTGTAGTGTCCACCTTACCTTTTTCAAATCCTTTTTCAATCAAAAAATTTGAAAGCCTTTCATACCAAGCTCTAGGAGCTTGTTTTAAACCATAAAGAGCTTTGGTAAGTTTGAAAAAATGATTTGGAAATTTTGAATCTTCAAAACCCGGTGGTTGTTCCACATACACTTCTTCATTTATAAAACCATTTAAAAATGCGCTTTTAACATCCATTTGAAAAAGCTTGAAATTATGATAACATGCATATGCAAGCAACATCCTAATGGCTTCCATCCTAGCTACGGGTGCATAGGTTTCATCAAAATCTATTCCCTCTTCTTGAGTGTAACCTTGTGCTACAAGTCTAGCTTTATTTCTCACAATGTTACCACTCTCATCTAGTTTGTTCCTAAAGACCCATTTAGTTCCTATTGTAGATTGATTACTAGGCCTATCAACTAATGTCCATACATTACTTCTCTCAAATTGATTTAACTCTTCTTGCATAGCCATAATCCAAAAGTCATCTTTCAATGCTTCTTTTATGTTTTTAGGCTCTATGCATGAGATAAATGCAACATGGTTCATTAATCTAAGAGAAGAACGAGTGGTTACCCCATTGGATGGATCACCCAAGATTTCACCATCTTTGACATAGTTCAACTCCCTTGGGTAGCTCACTTCCTTTTCCTCAATAGCCAAGTCCTTTAAGGCTTCAAGAGGTGGATCTTGTGTATCTTCTTCTTTTGGTTGAATCTCATCCTCCTTTGAAGTTTGACCTCCATCAAAGGCATTTATGATTCCAACATCATCATCATCACAAGAATCCTTCCTAGGAAGGAGGTTATCATCGAATACAACATGAATAGATTCTTCTACTACTAAAGTTCTTTTGTTAAATACTCGATAGGCTTTAGAGGTTAAAGAGTAACCTATAAAAATAGCTTCATCACTTTTTGCATCAAATTTGCCTAAGTTATCTTTTCCATTATTTAAAACAAAACACTTACGCCCAAAAGGGTGAAAATAGCTAATGTTAGGCTTTTTAGATTTTAAAATCTCATAAGGTGTTTTCTTTAAAATTGGCCTAATCATTACTCGATTTACAATATAACAAGCGGTGTTTGTGGCTTCCGCCCAAAAATATTTAGGTAAATTATTTTCACAAAGCATAGTTCTAGCCATTTCTTGTAAAGTTCTATTTTTCCTCTCAACTACCCCATTTTGTTGAGGAGTTCGAGGAGCCGAAAAATTATGGCTAACACCATTTTCATTCAAAATTTCTTCAAACCCTAAATTTTGAAACTCGGTTCCATGATCACTTCTAATGTGTGAAATTCTAAGTTCAAGATCATTTTGGGTTAATTTTGAAAATGTGATGAATTTTTCCAAAGCCTCATCTTTAGTACTTAAAAAGAGAACCCAAGTAAATCTAGAAAAATCATCAACTAACACAAATGCATAAGATTTACCACCCAAGCTCATAGTCCTAATTGGCCCAAATAAATCCATGTGAATTAATTGTAAGCATCTACTAGTAGAAACATCATTAATGGATTTAAAGGAAGACTTATGTTGTTTACCCTTAGAGCATGCATCACAAATTTTGTCATTTGAAAATTTAATTTTGGGCAAACCTCTAACTAGATTTAGAGAGACTAGTTTTTCCAAAACACTAATGCTAGCATGTCCTAGCTTCCTATGCCACAACCATGCATCATTTTCATTTTGAGCAACTAAACATGCATGAGATGTATGAATGTCATCTAAATGCACCATGTATATGTTTCCTATGAGCATAATATTATTAGATTTAATGTCAACAATTTTGCATCCATTTTTATCAAATAAAACATTAAATCCTTTATCACACAATTGACTTATGCTCAATAAATTATGTTTAAGACCATCGACATATAATACATTTTCAATGAGAATGGTAGAGTGATTACCTATGGAGCCAATACCTTTAATGTGGCCTTTGGAGTTGTCACCAAATGTTACTACTCCTCCACTTTTTGGCTTTAAATCCATGAATCGACTCTTGTCTCCGGTCATGTGTCTCGAGCATCCACTATCAAGGTACCATGAGTTTTGACTTTGTGCTTTGGCCTTGTAGCAATGCTCCCCCTACAAACAAAGATATTAAACCTTGGTTTTTGGTACCCAAATCATTTTGGGTCCATGAGTGTTAGCTCCCAAAACCTTGGTTCCCTTAGGAATCCAAGATGACATAGCAATAATATTATTAGATTTTACAAGTTCCTTAGGAACCCATACACTTCTAATTCTTTTAGCTCTACTATGTCTAGGGTAGCTACCTTGTTTGTAGTAATTAGTCCTTTTCTTAGGTTGGTGTGTTCTAGAGGATTCTCCTACTTCATGTTTGACACTACCAACATTTTTTAAGGACTTTTTGAGCTCATTTAGCTCACCTAACACCTTTTGGTGTTCACTATTGCATTGAGACAAAAGATTATTAAGATCAACATTTTCATCTTGAAAGAATTTAAGTTCATCTTTTAATCCTAAAATCTTTTTCTCAAATTTAGAATTAGCTTGAGTGAGTGAGTCATTTTTCTCATTTAGCTCTAAAATGATTTTCTTGTTTTTAATGACCGACTCTTTAAACTTCTCAACTAATTCATCATATACCTCTTGTAACTCATCATATGCATCATTTAATTCTTCATATGAAAAATCTAAAGTAGATGAGTTAGAGGTTACCAAGGAGGAATCTTCCTCAAGTGCCATGAGACAAAGGTTAGCCACTTCTTGTTCGTCATCCTCCGATGACTCCTCATCACTCCAAGTAGCAAGCTTGGCTTTGAGTTTCTTCTTCTTCTCAAAGCCCTTCTTCTTGAGTTGAGGGCACTCCGAACGGATGTGACCGGATTGTTTGCACTCATAGCAAATGATGGGATCCTTCCCTTCTTCTTTGTTCCTTCCTTTGAAATCCATCTTTCTTTGGATTTTTCTTCCCCGGTTGGACCTCATGAAGCGTGAGAATCGTTTGGCTATCATAGCCAATTCTTCAAGTTCATCCTCCTCACAAGATGAGCTCTCATCATGTTGTGAAGCTTTTGCCTTGAGAGCTATTCCCATCTTCTTCTTCTTTTCAACTTTAAGCTTCTCTACTCTTTTCTCTTCTTTCTTTTTCTCATCTTCCCTTCCTTGCTTCATGATCTCATGAGTAAGGAGAGAACCCACAAGCTCATCAAGCTTTAATGTCTTCAAGTTCTTTGCTTCAATGATGGCGGTTCTCTTCCCATCCTAAGCTTTGGGAAGTGAATAGAGTAGCTTCCGGACAAGCTTGTCTTCCGGTATGATCTCTCCATAGCCCTTTAGCCCGTTGACAATTGTGGAGAATCGATCAAACATCTTTGACATCGTCTCATCGGGCTCTATCTTGAAATTTTCATAACTAAGATTGAGAAGTCCAATCTTAGTTTCTTTGACATCATTGGTGCCTTCATAAGTGGTCTCAAGTGTGTCCCACACTTCTTTGGCATTTTCAATGGAAGAGACCTTTGAATAGATGTCCGGACCGAAAGCACAAAAAAGCATGTGGAGAGCTTTATCGTTGACTTGAATCTTCTTCCTCTCCTCTTCACTCATTTCGGCTTTCTTCTTCAACACCATCTTGCCATCACCATCTTGATTCAATGGAATGTATGGCCCATCCTCAATGACATCCCATACAAGGTAGTCACTTGACTTGATGAATAGCCTCATTTTGTTCTTCCAAAAGGAGTAGTTGTCACCATTGAAGAAAGGAGGCTTGGTGGTTGATTGTGACTCGTACATGCCGGAACCGGAGGTTGAAGCCATCTCTTGATAATTTGATGATCACACTCTTCCAAGGATCTTCTCTTGTGGTTGTTAATCCTCAAAGAGTTAAGCTCTGATACCAATTGTTGAGTGGATCGAAAGATCGATATTTACCAAGAGGGGGGTGAATTGGAAATTTAAAGGATTTTAGAGGAAATTGGCAAATAAAAATTGAAGAACAAGGGATTTAGAGTGGTTCAAGTTCCAAATGAACTCTACATCCACTACCTTAGTCTCACTAAGGATTTGCAACAATTTCACTAAATTGATCTTCCCCTTTTCTAGGACAAGGAGGCAACCCTTTACAAAACCGGTTAATTTTTCTACCCAAAAATCAACCCAACTCTCACTCAATAGAACAAAGAAATTTGAAGGCTAATTAGGTATCTCTCAATACAAATGATAGCCCCAATACAAGCAATCAACCCAATTTTACAAAATATGAATGAAGAACACAAATTGGTATCTTACACAAATTTTGGATTTTTGCTCAAATGCTTGAATTTGATGGTTGGATGTTTGCTTGAAGTTCAATAGTTGTTGCTGATGCTTTTGGATGTCCCTTTTATACCTTCTTATTGATTTCTAGCCGTTTGAGTGGTTGGAGAAGTAAATTGAGCCGTTGGAACCCTCTCTTACAACCATAAATGCACCTCTGCAGCTACGAGTATCGGTACTCGGGAATGGGTATCGATACCTGTCTCAGAAAAGAAAGAGCCGTTGTACGCAATTAATAGGGCGTATCGATACGCACGTAAGCGTATCGGTACTGGGTATCGAAACGGCAAAGGCCGTATCGATACCTTTTTCTGAACTTAGCTCACTGTCAAAACGAGTATCGATACTGGGGTTAGGCGTATCGATACCGGTCAACGGTCTTTTAAAATTTGGTTACCAACCAACTGACACCAACGGTCATATTTTTAAACCGACTTAAATGCTTTAAAATTCTTTAAACCAGTATCGATACTGGTGTTACCGTATCGATACACTCTTTCAAACTCTTAGAAGTTTAACACAGGGGAGTATCGATACGAGGGTTTGCCGTATCGATACGTGTTCCGACAGTAGCCAATGTTGGCAAAAAGGTATCGATACGCCTCCATGGGTATCGATACTCTATGACGATTTTCAATAAATTTGGCTTGGAACACTTAGAAAATATTTTGAGTTTGAGTTTTATAAATCAGTTTTAAAGTGTTGGTGTTTCAAAACTTGTTAAGAGACTTGTAAAAACAATTTTAAGTTTTTCAAATTGATCCTTAAAGATCTAGTTATATCAAAATCAAACATAGGTTTTACATAATATTAGGAGTTCAAATAATTGATTAGGAGCTTTTCAATACAATTATATTGCAAAAACTCAATTTCTGTACTTTTTACTCATTTAAAATTCCAACGGGTCCATTGAAATGCCCATTTAGACCTGCTCGTCCGAAACCTCTACAAAAAGGACTGCAAAACAAGTTTTAATCAAATTTAAGGAGTTCCTGTAATTGATTAGGAGCTTTTCAACACAAGTATATTGCAAAACCTCAATTTCTGTACTTTTTACTCAGTTAAAATTCCAACGGGTCCATTGAAAGGCCCATTTCGACCCGCTCGTCCGAAACCATTACAAAAAGGTATGCAAAACAAGTTTTAATCAAATTTTAGGAGTTCATGTAATTTATTAGGAGCTTTTTAACACAATTATATTGCAAAACCTCAATTTCTGTACTTTTTACTCAGTTAAAATTCCAACGGGTCCATTGAAAGGCCCATTTAGACCTGCTCGTCCGAAACCACTACAAAAAGGACCGCAAGAATGTTTTATTCAAATATTAGGAGTTCAAATAATTGATTAGGAGCTTTTCAACACAATTATATTGCAAAACCTCAATTTCTGTACTCTTTACTCATTTAAAATTCCAACGGGTCCATTGAAAGACCCATTTCGACCCGCTCCTCCGAAACCTCTACAAAAAGGACTGCAAAACAAGATTTAATCAAATTTTAGGCGCTCATGTAATTGATTAGGAGGTTTTCAACACAATTATATTGCAAAACCTCAATTTCTGTACTTTTTACTCAGTTAAAATTCCAACGGGTCCATTGAAAGGCCCATTTAGACCTGCTCGTCCGAAACCTCTACAAAAAGGACCGCAAAAATGTTTTATTCAAATATTAGGAGTTCAAATAATTTATTAGGAGCTTTTCAACACAATTATATTGCAAAACCTCAATTTCTGTACTTTTTACTTAGTTAAAATTCCAACGAGTCCATTGAAAGGCCCATTTAGACCTGCTCGTCCGAAACCTCTACAAAAAGGACCGCAAAAATGATTTATTCAAATATTAGGAGTTCAAATAATTGATTAGGAGCTTTTGAACACAATTATATTGCAAAACCTCAATTTCTGTACTTTTTACTCAGTTAAAATTCCAACGGGTCCATTGAAAGGCCCATTTAGACATCCTCGTCCGAAACCTCTACAAAAAGGACCGCAAAAATGTTTTATTCAAATATTAGGAGTTCAAATAATTGATTAGGAACTTTTTAAATCAATTATATTGCAAAACCTCAATTTTTGTACTTTTTACTCAGTTAAAATTTCAACGGGTCCATTGAAAGGCCCATTTAGACCTGCTCGTCCGAAACCTCTACAAAAAGGACCGCAACAATGTTTTGTTCAAATATTAGGAGTTCAAATAATTGATTAGGAGCTTTTCAACACAATTATATTGCAAAACCTCGATTTCTGTACTTTTTACATAGTTAAAATTCAAACGAGTCCATTGAAAGGCCCATTTAGACCTGCTCGTCCGAAACTTCTACAAAAAGGACCGCAAAAATGTTTTATTCAAATATTAGGAGTTCAAATAATTGATTAGGAGCTTTTGAACACAATTATATTGCAAAACCTCAATTTCTGTACTTTTTACTCAGTTAAAATTCCAACGGGTCCATTGAAAGGCCCATTTCGACCCGCTCGTCCGAAACCTCTACAAAAAGGACCGCAAAAATGTTTTATTCTAATATTACGAGTTCAAATAATTGATTAGGAGCTTTTCAATACAATTATATTGCAAAAACTCAATTTCTGTACTTTTTACTCATTTAAAATTCCAACGGGTCCATTGAAATGCCCATTTAGACCTGCTCGTCCGAAACCTCTACAAAAAGGACTGCAAAACAAGTTTTAATCAAATTTAAGGAGTTCCAGTAATTGATTAGGAGCTTTTCAACACAAGTATATTGCAAAACCTCAATTTCTGTACTTTTTACTCAGTTAAAATTCCAACGGGTCCATTGAAAGGCCCATTTCGACCCGCTCGTCCGAAACCATTACAAAAAGGTATGCAAAACAAGTTTTAATCAAATTTTAGGAGTTCATGTAATTTATTAGGAGCTTTTTAACACAATTATATTGCAAAACCTCAATTTCTATACTTTTTACTCAGTTAAAATTCCAACGGGTCCATTGAAAGGCCCATTTAGACCTGCTCGTCCGAAACCTCTACAAAAAGGACCGCAAAAATGTTTTATTCAAATATTAGGAGTTCAAATAATTGATTAGGAGCTTTTCAACACAATTATATTGAAAAACCTCAATTTCTGTACTCTTTACTCATTTAAAATTCCAACGGGTCCATTGAAAGACCCATTTCGACCCGCTCCTCCGAAACCTCTACAAAAAGGACTGCAAAACAAGTTTTAATCAAATTTTAGGCGCACATGTAATTGATTAGGAGGTTTTCAACACAATTATATTGCAAAACCTCAATTTCTGTACTTTTTACTCAGTTAAAATTCCAACGGGTCCATTGAAAGGCCCATTTAGACCTGCTCCTCCGAAACCTCTACAAAAAGGACCGCAAAAATGTTTTATTCTAATATTAGGAGTTCAAATAATTGATTAGGAGCTTTTCAACACAATTATATTGATAAACCTCAATTTATGTACTTTTTAGTCATTTAAAATTCCAACTGGTCCATTGAAAGGCCCATTTCGACCCGCACGTCCGAAACCTCTACAAAAAGGACTGCAAAACAAGTTTTAATCAAATTTTAGGAGTTCATGTAATTGATTAGGAGCTTTTAAACACAATTATATTGCAAAACCTCAATTTCTGTACATTTTACTCAGTTAAAATTCCAACAGGTCCATTGAAAGGCCCATTTAGTCCTGCTCGTCCGAAACCTCTACAAAAAGGACCGCAAAAATGTTTTATTCAAATATTAGGAGTTCAAATAATTGATTAGGAGCTTTTTAAATCAATTATATTGCAAAACCTCAATTTCTGTACTTTTTACTCAGTTAAAATTCCAACGGGTCCATTGAAAGGCCCATTTCGACCCGCTCGTCCGAAACCTCTACAAAAAGGACTGCAAAACAAGTTTTAATCAAATTTTAGGAGTTCATGTAATTGATTTGGAGCTTTTCAACACAAGTATATTGCAAAACCTCAATTTTTGTACTTTTTACTCAGTTAAAATTCCAACGGGTCAATTGAAAGGCCCATTTAGACATCCTCGTCCGAAACCTCTACAAAAAGGACCGCAAAAATGTTTTATTCAAATATTAGGAGTTCAAACAATTGATTAAGAGCTTCTCAACACAATTATATTGCAAAACCTCAATTTCTGTACTTTTTAATTAGTTAAAATTCCAACGAGTCCATTGAAAGGCCCTTTTAGACCTGCTCGTCCGAAACCTCTACAAAAAGGACCGCAAAAATGTTTTATTCAAATATTAGGAGTTCAAATAATTTATTTGGAGCTTTTCAACACAATTATATTGCAAAACCTCAATTCTGTACTTTTTACTCAGTTAAAATTCCAACGGGTCCATTGAAAGGCCCATTTAGACATCCTCGTCCGAAACCTCTACAAAAAGGACTGCAAAAATGTTTTATTCAAATATTAGGAGATCAAACAATTGATTAGGAGCTTCTCAACACAATTATATTGCAAAACCTCAATTTCTGTACTTTTTACTAAGTTAAAATTCCAACGAGTCCATTGAAAGGCCCATTTCGACCCGCTCGTCCGAAACCTCTACAAAAAGGACTGCAAAACAAGTTTTAATCAAATCTTAGGAGTTCATGTAATTGATTAAGAGCCATTCAACACAATTATATTGCAAAACCTCAATTTATGTACTTTTTACTAAGTTAAAATTCCAACGGGTCCATTGAAAGGCCCATTTAGAATTGCTCGTCCGAAACCTCTACAAAAAGGACCGAAAAATGTTTTATTCAAATATTAGGAGTTCAAATAATTGATTAGGAGCTTTTCAACACAATTATATTGCAAAACCTCAATTTATGTACTTTTTACTCAGTTAAAATTCCAACAGGTCCATTGAAAGGCCCATTTAGAATTGCTCGTCCGAAACCTCTACAAAAAGGACCGCAAAAATGTTTTATTCAAATATTAGGAGTTCAAATAATTGATTAGGAGCTTTTCAACACAATTATATTGCAAAACCTCAATTTCTGTACTTTTTACTCAGTTAAAATTCCAACGGGTCCATTGAAAGGCCCATTTAGACATCCTCGTCCGAAACCTCTACAAAAAGGACCGCAAAAATGTTTTATTCAAATATTAGGAGATCAAACAATTGATTAGGAGCTTCTCAACACAATTATATTGCAAAACCTCAATTTCTGTACTTTTTACTTAGTTAAAATTCCAACGAGTCCATTGAAAGGCCCATTTCGACCCGCTCGTCCGAAACCTCTACAAAAAGGACTGCAAAACAAGTTTAAATCAAATCTTAGGAGTTCATGTAATTGATTAGGAGCCATTCAACACAATTATATTGCAAAACCTCAATTTATGTACTTTTTACTCAGTTAAAATTCCAACGGGTCCATTGAAAGGCCCATTTAGAATTGCTCGTCCGAAACCTCTACAAAAAGGACCGCAAAAATGTTTTATTCAAATATTAGGAGTTCAAATAATTGATTAGGAGCTTTTCAACACAATTATATTGCAAAACCTCAATTTCTGTACTTTTTACTCAGTTAAAATTCCAACGGGTCCTTTGAAAGGCCCATTTAGACATCCTCGTCCGAAACCTCTACAAAAAGGACCACAAAAATGTTTTATTCAAATATTATGAGTTCAAATAATTGATTAGGAGCTTTTCAACACAATTATATTTCAAAACCTCAATTTCTGTACTTTTTACTCAGTTAAAATTCCAACAGGTCCATTGAATGGCCCATTTAGTCCTGCTCGTCCGAAACCTCTACAAAAAGGACCGCAAAAATGTTTTATTCAAATATTAGGAGTTCAAATAATTGATTAGGAACTTTTTAAATCAATTATATTGCAAAACCTCAATTTCTGTACTTTTTACTCAGTTAAAATTCCAACGGGTCCATTGAAAGGCCCATTTAGACATCCTCGTCCGAAACCTCAACAAAAAGGACCGCAAAAATGTTTTATTCAAATATTAGGAGTTCAAATAATTGATTAGAAGCTTTTCAACACAATTATATTGCAAAATCTCAATTTCTGTACTTTTTACTCAGTTAAAATTCCAACGGGTCCATTGAAAGACCCATTTACACCTGCTCGTCTGAAACCTCTACAAAAAGGACCACAAAAATGTTTTATTCAAATATTAGGAGTTCAAATAATTGATTAGGAGCTTTTTAAATCAATTATATTGCAAAACCTCAATTTCTGTACTTTTTACTCATTTAAAATTCCAAGGGGTCCATTGAAAGGCCCATTTAGACCTGCTCGTCCGAAACCACTACAAAAAGGACCGCAAAAATGTTTTATTCAAATATTAGGAGTTCAAATAATTGATTAGGAGCTTTTCAACACAATTATATTACAAAACCTCAATTTCTGTACTTTTTACTTAGTTAAAATTCCAACGAGTCCATTGAAAGGCCCATTTAGACCTGCTCGTCCGAAACCTCTACAAAAAGGACCGCAAAAATGTTTTATTCAAATATTATGAGTTCAAATAATTGATTAGGAGCTTTTCAACACAATTATATTGCAAAACCTCAATTTCTGTACTTATAACTCAGTTAAAATTCTAACGGGTCCATTGAAAGGCCCATTTAGACCTGCTCGTTCGAAACCTCTACAAAAAGGACTGCAAAACAAGTTTTAATCAAATTTTAGGAGTTTATGTAATTGATTAGGAGCCATTCAACACAATTATATTACAAAAGCTCAATTTCTGTACTTTTTACTCAGTTAAAATTCCAACGGGTCCATTGAAAGGCCCATTTAGACCTGCTCGTCCGAAACCTGTACAAAAAGGACCGCAAAAATGTTTTATTCAAATATTAGGAGTTCAAATAATTGATTAGGAGCTTTTCAACACAATTATATTGCGAAACCTCAATTTCTATACTTTTTACTTAGTTAAAATTCCAACGAGTGGGTAACGGGTGGGATGGGGTCTCTCGAAATCCTCTCAACTCTCTCGGGTCACTTTGGGGGGTTTAGTGTGTTTTTTAGGTTTTTCCCCTTTTTGTTTCTCTCCTCCGCCGCTTATCCCTCTCCTCTTCATTCCTCCTACTGTAATTTTCTTCCTTCTTTTCTCCTCTCTGCCGCCGCCAACATCACCAACACGCCGCCCGCCATCGTTTATTCTCCCCCACCAGCCGGCGTTTTTCACCATATGACCCATGATCTACATGATATTGGTAAGATGAGACCCCATCCCATCCCGATTGATTTCATTTTTTTCCCTGTTTTCAGTTTTAACTCTTCACATGTTGATTTCAATTTTTTCCTTCATTGATTTTCTTATTTACAATACCGATTTGTGTTTACCTTGCGAGATGACTCACCGCCGTTTATACCATGTGCAATACCAAGGCCCCCACCGCCGGCGGAGTATTACACCATTTCAGTTTCATCTTGCCACAATTTTTTTCACTGCCAGTGGAGCCTTTTTCCAATTTGAGATCTGCGCTCCTCTGGGTTTATGGAATTCGAGGGCTATCCCCAACCCTGTCAGGTTTGTTAACATGGTTTTCTTTTTTTCGATTGTTTTCTTCAAGGTTTTGCTTCTGTTATTTCTTTTAATATCATTCTTGGCTTCTCTAATCTTTTGGGTTTTTTGGCTTTTGCGAGGGAAACTCAAGGAGTTCCTCATTGCCGGCCCAGTTCCACCTTCAATCCTCCGGTATCGGTTTGGTCATGTTCAACACGCTGCATCGTTTTTGTTTTATTTTTGCCGATTCGATTATGGTTGTCTTTTCTTGGGTTTTTTTATCTCATGTTCTTTATTCATCTGTTTTATCCTTTTCTTGGTTTTTCCTATTTCGCTTTTTCTTCTCACAGGTGTTAAGATCTCCAACCACCGATTTAAATCTGGGTTTCTTCTTTTACAGCTATCCCAATTAATTGATTCAGGGGCTGTTATTTCCTTTCGATGTGAACACTCGGAGGGATCCGACCCACTTGGTAATCACCTTCTCCTTCTATTTCTTTATTTTCGATTTGATTCAGTAGCTATTTTAGTTTCAATTTTTTTCTATATGGATTGGATTATTATTTATTATCTGTTTTTAGATTATATTTCATTTCTCTCTATGGCTTACTTATTTCAGCATTTATGTTCTTTAATTCTCCCAATACTATTAGCTTCTTTGCTTATCTCTTCACTCATCTCTTTGAATTTGATCATCGATCCCTTTACGGGAACTGTCCATCGACCCACTTAGTGGGATTATCTAAATTTTTTTATGATCTTTCCTTTAATCATCGATCCCTTTACGGGAACTGCCCATCGACCCACTTAGTGGGATTATCTAAATTTTTTTATAATCTCTCATTTTTTTACTGGTTTATGCCCTCTTTAGCCTTTATGGTTTACATATGTTAATTGCATTACTATCTATGCATAGGATCCTTGATTATGTACAGTATGAGCTTTTGCTCCCATCCTACCTCTTTGATGCTTATGCTCATGCCAACCTTTGGTCATATGTTTATTTTCATTATAATCATCTCTTGCTATCTCTTTCGATGTTTCATTCTTTATTCAAAAACATACATTACATATATTTCCACATTGTTATTATTGCATCTATGTTTCATGTCCATCCTTTGCTTCCTGTGATTATCATTTTCTACTTTCTGCTATCCTCCATATCTCTCTTTTACCTCTTGGGTTTATTATGCTCTGACATGAATGATATTTTGTACCTCTCTTCTATCATGGTTTCTCTTTGCATTCCTTACAACGGTACCATTATGTTTTATCCTTTTATTTGCTTTCTTTTCTATCTTCCTTCTCATTTTCCAAGGTTTTGTCCTTTCTATTGTAATTTATCATCTGCTTCTGTTCCAGTATTTTTTATCATCTATGATCATACCATAGTTTTCATCACTCTAACTTTTTATATCTCTGTTTTGCATGCCTCCCTCATCTCTCGCACCGTCGGCAAGAAATGTGGATTTCTTCAACTCCCCTCTTGCGCTTCCTCCTGTGCTCAAGCCTTTTTATCTTTTTATTTTTCTGATTTATTTTTGTATTTTTCTATAGGCTCCTTTTCTCAGGCCTTTTGTACCCCGGTTTGTTTTTATCTTCTGTCTTTTGTTCTCTTGTTCCTCTTTTATGTCCTTGCTTGTTTTTATCCCTCCCCTATTTATATGTGTTTATTTTATTTGTTCCCCCTTATCTATTTGCATGTTTATATTTATTTTGGTTGCTCTCTTTATTTTCTCTTTTCGTTTCATGCCTCTTTCTCTATTTGGTTTATTGATTGTGTTTTATTTATAATTTATTTTACTATCTTTTTGTTGTCCACCTTTTCTAAAGATGCTCTTTTATTTCTCTCTATTTGTCATCCAAATCCTGCACATTACTACACCTCTTTAGGTGCTTTAGTACCATCCCCTTTCGGGGAAATCATGTCGATCACCTTTATGGTGAAATTCTTTAATCAAAAACAAACCTATCTGAAAAAAACGACAACAAAAAATAATATCTCTCATCCCATCTTTCCACTCTATATATACAGAACATATTTTAATAATTTTGTTCGTTTAACTTCCCATATGATCACTGTCCCAATTTACTATCTGCCTCTTCTTATATATCCCTTCCTTAATTGTTTTTTTAAACTATTACCTTCCTTTTCTTTCTCTTATCTTTTTAAAAATACAAAACTTCTAATTTTACAGTTATTTTACCTATTCCTAAAACGATTATTAATACTTTTTATCTCCCAATTTTACCATCTTCAAAATATAAGTCTCACATATTCTTATTACGATATAATTTTTCTAAACTCATATTCCTTGTATTTAAGCGTCAACTCATTATTAAGTCATTCCCCTAAATTACCATTTAATATAAATAACAGTCATTTTCACTATAATCAAAGCTTTCTTTTTTCTTCCTTCAATCCACATTACTCTAATTATTTCCTATTTTTACTATTTATTGTCAACTATTTTATATATCTTTTACTAACTCCATATATTACCATATCTCCTCACCATTACTTGCCTTTTATTGTACACTAATTTCTAAATCACTCCTTTTATTTACTTACTTTCTTTTTATTTATCCAATCTAAATACATGTTAATCACTAGTTGCCTCTTTACTAAATTTCCTTATGTTTTCATCTCAATTATTTCCTTTTCCTTTATCATATCTAATATCTATACCAATAAAAAATTAAGCACTTTATTCCATAATTTTCGGCCTCAACTTACCCTCCTCTTTCCAATTTGGATATATCTTACCATAATCATAAAATTAAACAATAAATTTTGTTTCCTCTTCTTGGTTATTCTCATATATATATATTTCCGTTTATATTCCATAATATTCTCTCCTTCCTTTTCATATTTTCTCACATTACCATCTTCTCTTTTAGGAAATTATTTACTATTTCCCTCTCTTTCTACCAAATCTTTCCTTATTATCAACACATCAATTTAATTACTTCTAAATTTCACTCTTGGAATCTGATTTATGATTCTATTATTCAAATGCTTTTCTCCTTTCCTTTTTTAATCCACTGCCTTTTATTCACTTTTATTCCCTTAAGTGTAGATCAATCTTTTATTTATACTTCCTCACAATCTCTGGGATTTATCTCCTTTCTTCAACTCAAACCTTTTTTCACCTCTCTCCGAATGGATTCATCATCTTCTCTCCCTCATTATTCTAACCTTGATCTTACCAATGAAGAACTTTCTACCATCTACACTCCAGACTTCGATTTCTTCGATGAAAACCCAAACACTATCTTAATTGGGAAATTCATCTCATCCAAACCCATTGATGATTGGGCAGTCCTTCAAGCTTTTGAAGGTATTTGGAAAAAAAAAAACCATCTTAAATCTATGTCCATTGTTCACAATTCCTTCTTCAGAATTGAGTTCTCTACTCCATATGATCGCAATGATGTTTTCGAAAGAGGACCCTGGTTATACAAAGATGAGTGGCTAGCTCTAGCTGAATACAATCCTGGGAAAAGTATGGATGAGTATTCTTTCAATTCTATGCGAATCTGGTTTCGCATTCTTGGCTTGCCCAAACCTCTAATGGTTACTACTGATGAAGATCCTGACAGAACCCATCTTGTGGGAAAATCACTTGGTGCTATGGTTGGTACAGTTCTCAGGACTGATACTCGGAAAAAAGAAGGGAATATGACAGATTTTCTGAGAGTTGAGATTCTGATGGATATATCCAAGCCAGTTCGCCGTTTTATTCTCATTGGCAAAGGTACACAAACCACTTCATGTCGACTTCAGTATGAACGCTTGCCCCTATTATGGTTGTGGCCACATTAGTCATGTTTTTGAGAATTGCCCCAATAAAAGTGCTTATGATCCGTCTAAATTACAATATGGAGAATGGCTTTGTTGGCTTCCCCTGCGCCGTCGGATCCAGGAACCACGAGGTCGTATCCGAGCTGTTGATACACCCATCCCCGTTAATCGTCAACCACCACAAGGTTACTTCTATTTTTTCTCTCGGTTTTCAATATCTTATCATAATTGGCTACTTTTCTCATTCTTTGATTCACTTGCTCATTTAGATTCCACGGATAAAGGAAAATCTACTGTATACCCTTCTAAAGTCAACCAGCCTTCACTGACAGGTATTCTAGCTATTACTATATTAAATTTTCACATTCTCCATTTTCCCTTTATTCCTTTAATGATTTACCTTTATTAACAGACCCAAAGGATAAAGGTAAATCCGTTGTGGAACCCGAGGATTCTGTGCAAGACTCAGGTCCTTCTCTTATTCAACAATATCATCTATTCTTTATCCAACGCTTCCCTCTTTTAAATCTCACTTCATGCTTCTCTGAATTTCTAGGGAAGTTGAATGAAGGGGGTGCTGCCTCTTTTGCTGATCTCCCTGTGGAGGATACTAATAATATTGATGAGGCGATAGGGGAGCAATCCTCTGAGCTGCCTGCTGCCAAACCAGACTCCCAGCCGCCTCCACGAGCTCCACGCCGTCTTAGGGTAATTCCGCCACAGCCTCTCAGTACTATCTACCCTGTTTCTGTGGATTCTGAACAAGACAATCTGGAAGTTCATCATGATGGAGTTCCAAGTCCCACAGCTAATCAAGTGCGAAAATTGGACTCTCAACTAAGTAAGCCTTTCCTCCAAACCGTTATATCACTTATAGATGCTTTTGATTCATGGCTAGTTAAGGTCTATCCGAAATTTGCAGCCTTGGATCCAGCTCCCATTCCCTTCCATCTAACCGTGGTGTAAAGAGATGCTCCCCCATTCACGTGGTTCTCCAGCCCAAGAAATCTAGGCCCTCTCCTTCTTCTGCACCGAAAGCTGGGATGAGCAGCGGAAAAAACTCTCCGGCGGCGGCTGATGTTCAGCCCCGCCGAGGGAAATGATCATTTTATGTTGGAACTGCCAGGGTCTAGGGAAGGTCCAGGCAGTTCAACATCTTCAGCACTATGTTAAGCTCCATAAATCTGATTTACTTTTTTTATGCGAAACTAAAACTTGGGATCTAATTGATTCACTCAATCCTAATGATGGTCAACCTTGGCTCATCGGGGGTGACTTTAACGAAATTCTATATGATAATGAAAAACAAGGAGGTTGCCGACGGCCTTGATCTCAAATTAATAATTTCCGCAATTTCCTCTCTCGTAATAATCTTTTTGATTGCAAACCTACAACGGGGTGGTTTACTTGGTCCAAAACGAGGCCAAAAACCCCTTCTTTATTTGAACGACTTGATCGTTTCGTTGGGAACATGGCATGGAAAGCTTCTTTTCCTAATTACAACATCAACTCAGACTTTGATGCTAAATCAGATCATTGTTTTCTTCTTTTAAATACTGAGCCACCCTCTCTAACAAATCATCGCCCCCTCCTACTAAGTTCAGATTTGAAAATTGTTGGGCTTCCAATGATGAAGGCATTTCTATTGTACAACATACCTGGTCATCCACCAAAGGTGATACTTTGGATAAAATCAAGGCCATTGGCTCCTGTCTAGGAGACTGGCAATCCCAACAAAGATTTAAGACCATTGGACGTATTAACCTTCTCACTAAAAAAATTAATAAACTATTGCAACGACCTCTTTGAGCTTCTGCTGAAAAGAGATATATCGCTGCTAAATCTGAGCTCCATAAACTTCTTGAGGTGCAAGAAGCTTATTGGGCACAACGTTCTCGTAACCTTTGGCTTTCCCAAGGGGATAAAAATACCCGATTCTTTCATGCCCGAGCTTCTAATAGGAAGAAAAAGAACACTATCTCAGGTCTTTTAGACTCCAACAATGTTTGGCGCACGGATGACTCCGACCTTATGGAAATTGCTTCCTCATATTTCCATAATCTTTTTACATCCTCCAACCCTCATTTTTCTGACCAAATCCTCTCAAAAATCACTCCTACTATTACGACTGCTATGAATGAGTCCCTTTCCAAGGAATTCACTCCAGAGGAAATTATCACCGCTTTTCGAGACATCGATCCTAGGAAAGCCCCGGGTATCGATGGTCTACCAAGCGGATTTTTTCATCAACATTGGGATACCTTAGGTCCAGATATTATAACACTCTGCCTTAACCTTCTTCAAGGGTCAACTGATATGGCTTCAGTTAACCAAACTATTTTGGTACTCATACCTAAGATTAAGGATCCCACTACTATGAGGCATCTCAGGCCCATCAGTCTCTGTACGGTAATTTACAAAATCATTGCTAAAGTTTTAGTTAATCGAATGAAACATACCATTCCGTTCTGTATCAGTTCAAATCAGGCTGCTTTTGTTCAAGGACGTAATATCACAGATAACATCCTTATTGCCCATGAAATTATACATTCAATTAATATTGGTACTTCTAAATCTTCTCGTGGAGCTGCCCTTAAACTTGATATGGAAAAGGCCTTTGATAGGGTTGAGTGGTCATTCCTCGAAAATGTTATGAACCGTATGGGTTTTGACTCCTCCTGGGTCTCTCTTATCATGAGATGTATTTCTTCAGTTTCCTTTACGGTTAAGGTCAACAATTCTTTTTCTCCTTTGTTTCGACCTCAAAGGGGTCTCCGCCAAGGTGACCCTTTGTCCCCTTTTCTTTTCCTATTTTGTACCCAAGGGCTTTCAGCTTTCTTGGCCGATGCTAAACAACAAGGTCTACTTCCAGGTTTAGGGGCTTGTAAGCATGGTCCCAAGGTTAACCACCTCTTATTTGCTGATGATTGCATAGTTTTCCTTAACTCGAACCCCGATGAAGCTGCACACCTTAAGTTGGCCCTCCAGACTTATGCCTCTGCTTCTGGGCAAGCAGTCAACTTTGATAAGTCTACTATTTTTTACAATCCCCGCACTCCTATTTCTACTCGTCAAGCTATTAATTCCTATCTTCAAGTACGTGAGGTCTCCAACCCTGGTGTCTATCTGGGGGTACCTCTTCTTATTGGTAAAAACAAGACCCTTGCTTTAGGGTTTATTCGGGATAAAGTACATGATAGATTATCCAACTGGGACAAACATCTACTTTCCTTCAGTGGTAGGGAAATTTTCATTAAAGCTGTATTACAATCTTTACCCCAATATGTTATGTCCTGTTATTTATTACCAAAAAATATTATTGATGATATGACATCTGCCATTCGACGATATTGGTGGTCTGGGAAATTCAACAAGAAAGGTTGGCATATGCTTCCATGGGATCAGGTATGCTTGCCTAAATCTGTTGGTGGTATGGGCTTCCGGGATCTCAATAATTTTAACATTGCTCTTCTTGGCAAACAACTATGGCGCCTTATATGCGAACCTGATTCCCTTTTGGGACAAATCTATAAAATCAAGTATTTCCCGTCAGGTAATATACTTAATGCCTCTCGGCCTTTGCGAGGTTCTTTTGCCTGGCAAGGTCTTTATAATGCTATGCAACACCTATTAGGTGGTTTCCTCTATCGTCCGGGTATTAATAGTAACATACGCATCCATCATGATAATTGGGGAGGCTCCTCGACTGTTCACCTCTATGGGGACTATGAGCTATCGGAGGAAGTACACATTCGTTGTCGAGATTTTATGATGCGGAACCAAGCTGTCTGGGACCCTGATAAAGTTCGTGCTTACTTTACTGTATATGACGCCAATTCCATTCTTTTTGTTCCTATCATTAATGATACTCGAGACACCATCCTCTGGAATCCTAATGATTCTGGCATCTATTCTGTCAGATCTGGTTATCTTTTTCTGCAACGACCCCCTGAGCCTAGACTTCGTCCCCCTCGATTTTGGAAATTTCTTGCCAAACTCAAGGTTCTGCCTAAGGTTAAAACTTTTGGTTGGCGTCTGGGGGCAGAAGCCCTGCCTGTTGGGGTTCGCCTTCAAACTTTTGCTCCAGACTCTGGTACATGCCCCATCTGTAACTCTGGTACAGAATCGTTTTTACATGCTCTCCGCGACTGTTCTGGGGCCTCGGAAACCCTTAAACTGATTGGTCTTCCCTCTTCTTTTATCAACGGCTCTACCTCTACGAGTCTCCAATGGCTTGAGGAAGGTGCTTCCCTTCTTTCTCCTGATCTTTTTGGCCTATTCTTGACTACCCTTTGGAATATTTGGAACAGGCTTAATGACTGGATTCATAATAAACATCTTCAACCCCTTGGCTAATTGCCGTCAACTCCATTAGTCTCCATAAGGACTACTCTAACTCTATATCTTCATCTACATCATCCATTCCCTTGGCTTCTCCTCGATGGAGACATCCCCCTTGTGGTTTTATTAAAGTAAATGTGGATGGGGCTTTTGACCCTTCCACTCGTGCAGCGGCAGTTGGTGTTGTCGCTCGTGATGACACTGGTAAGGTTGTCGGTGGTCTGGCTTTTCCGTTGGGTAGCTGTTCTGCTGCTATTTCATCTGAAGGGAGAGGTCTTCTTGCCGGCATTACTTTTGCTCTATCTCAGGGATGGAGCCACTTGATTTTCGAGACAGTCTGTGCATCTCTAGCAAACTGGATCAACTCTCTTGGGCCAGATCTTTCTCCTTTGGGGTAGATTATTCTGCAGGCTCATACTGCTTTGGAGGATTTTTCTATCGCACATGTTCAGTTTATTCGCCGTGAGGCTAATTTTGTAGCTCATACGTTGGCTACCCATGCCCTTAGATCCATGTCTTCTTTGTCTTTTGGATCTATTTACCCTGATTGTATCAAAAATATTGTACTTTGCGAGGTTGGATCTCGTTTTAATAATATATCTTGGGTACTCTTTTTCCCTTCATAGGTTTCTCCAAGTCTTGTGCTTGGGGATTTTAGTAGGTGTTTTTAATGAGGCCCGTTTTCTTCAAAAAAATTCCAACGAGTCCATTGAAAGGCCCATTTAGACCTGCTCGTCCGAAACCTCTACAAAAAGGACCGCAAAAATGTTTTATTCAAATATTAGGAGTTCAAATAATTGATTAGAAACTTTTTAAATCAATTATATTGCAAAACCTCAATTTCTGTACTTTTTACTCAGTTAAAATTCCAACGGGTCCATTGAAAGGCCCATTTAGACCTGCTCGTCCGAAAGCTCTACAAAAAGGACCGCAAAAATGTTTTATTCAAATATTAGGAGTTCAAATAATTGATTAGGAGCTTTTCAACACAAATATATTGAAAAACCTCAATTTCTGTACTTTTTACTTAGTTAAAATTCCAACGAGTCCATTGAAAGGCCCATTTAGACCTGCTCGTCCGAAACCTCTACAAAAAGGACCGCAAAAATGTTTTATTCAAATATTATGAGTTCAAATAATTGATTAGGAGGTTTTCAACACAATTATATTGCAAAACTTCAATTTCTGTACTTTTAACTCGGTTAAAATTCCAACAGGTCCATTGAAAGGCCCATTTAGACCTGCTCGTCCGAAACCTCTACAAAAAGGACTGCAAAACAAGTTTTAATCAAATTTTAGGAGTTCATGTAATTGATTAGGAGCCATTCAACACAATTATATTGCAAAACCTCAATTTCTGTACTTTTTACTCAGTGAAAATTCCAACGGGTCCATTGAAAGGCCTATTTAGACCTGCTCGTCCGAAACCTCTACAAAAAGGACCGCAAAAATGTTTTATTCAAATATTAGGAGTTCAAATAATTGATTAGGAGCTTTTGAACACAATTATATTGCAAAACCTCAATTTCTGTACTTTTTACTCAGTTAAAATTTCAACAGGTCCATTGAAAGGCCCATTTCGACCCGCTCGTCCGAAACCTCTACAAAAAGGGCTGCAAAACAAGTTTTAATCAAATTTTAGGAGTTCATGTAATTGAATAGGAGCTTTTCAACACAACTATATTGCAAAATCTCAATTTCTGCACTTTTTACTCAGTTAAAATTCCAATGGGTCCATTGAAAGGCCCATTTATACCTGCTCGTCCGAAACCTCTACAAAAAGGACCGCAAAACAAGTTTTAATCAAATATTAGGAGTTCAAATAATTGATTAGGAGCTTTTCAACACAATTATATTGCAAAACCACAATTTCTGTACTTTTTACTGATTTAAAATTCCAACGGGTCCATTGAAAGGCCCATTTCGACCCGCTCGTCCGAAACCTCCACAAAAAGGACTGCAAAAATGTTTTATTCAAATATTAGGAGTTAAAATAATTGATTAGGATCTTTTCAACACAATTATATTGCAAAACCTCAATTTTTGTACTTTTTTACTCAGCTAAAATTCCAACGGGTCCATTGAAAGGCCCATTTAGACCTGCTCGTCCGAAACCACTACAAAAAGGACAGCAAAAATGTTTTATTCAAATATTAGGAGTTCAAATAATTGATTAGAATCTTTTCAACACAATTATATTGAAAAACCTCAATTTATGTACTTTTTACTCATTTAAAATTCCAACGGGTCCATTGAAAGGCTCATTTCGACCCGCTCGTCCGAAACCTCTACAAAAGGACTGCAAAACAAGTTTTAATCAAATTTTAGGCATTCATGTAATTGATTAGGAGCTTTTCAACACAATTATATTGCAAAACCTCAATTTCTGTACTTTTTACTCAGTTAAAATTCCAACGAGTCCATTGAAAGGCCCATTTAGACCTGCTCGTCCGAAACCTCTACAAAAATGACCGCAAAAATGTTTTATTCAAATATTAGGAGTTCAAAAAATTTATTAGGAGCTTTTCAACACAATTATATTGCAAAACCTCAATTTATGTACTTTTTACTCAGTTAAAATTCCAACGGGTCCATTGAAAGGCCCATTTAGACCTGCTCGTCCGAAACCACTACAAAAAGGACAGCAAAAATGTTTTATTCAAATATTAGGAGTTCAAATAATTGATTAGGAGCTTTTCAACACAATTATATTGCAAAACCTCAATTTCTGTACTTTTTACTCAGTTAAAATTCCAACGGGTCCATTGAAAGGCCCATTTAGACCTGCTCGTCCGAAACCTCTACAAAAATGACCGCTAAAATGTTTTATTCAAATATTAGGAGTTCAAAAAATTTATTAGGAGCTTTTCAACACAATTATATTGCAAAACCTCAATTTATGTACTTTTTACTCATTGAAAATTCCAACGGGTCCATTGAAAGGCCCATTTCGACCCGCTCGTCCGAAACCTCTACAAAAAGGACTGTAAAACAAGTTTTAATCAAATTTAAGGAGTTCTTGTAATTGATTAGGAGCTTTTCAACACAAGTACATTGCAAAACCTCAATTTCTGTACTTTTTACTCAGTAAAAATTCCAACGGGTCCATTAAAAGGCCCATTTCGACCCACTCCTCCGAAACCTCTACAAAAAGGACTGCAAAACATGTTTTAATCAAATTTTTGTAGTTCATGTAATTTATTAGGAGCTTTTCAACACAATTATAATGCAAAACCTCTATTTCTGTACTTTTTACTCAGTTAAAATTCCAACGGGTCCATTGAAAGGCCCATTTAGACCTGCTCGTCTAAAACATCTACAAAAAGGACCGCAAAAATGTTTTATTCAAATATTAGGAGTTCAAATAATTGATTATGAGCTTATCAACACAATTATATTGCAAATCCTCAATTTCTGTACTTTTTACCCAGTTAAAATTTCAACGGGTCCATTGAAAGGGCCCATTTCGACCCGCTCGTCCGAAACCTCTACAAAAAGGACCGCAAAACAAGCTTTAATCAAATATTAGGAGTTCAAATAATGGATTATGAGCTGTTCAACACAATTATATTGCAAAACCTCAATTTCTGTACTTTTTACTCATTTAAAATTCCAACGGGTCCGTTGAAAGGCCCATTTCGACCCGCTCGTCCGAAACCTCTACAAAAAGGACCGCAAAACAAGCTTTAATCAAATATTAGGAGTTCAAATAATGGATTATGAGCTTTTCAACACAATTATATTGCAAAACCTCAATTTCTGTACTTTTTACTCATTTAAAATTCCAACGGGTCCGTTGAAAGGCCCATTTCGACCCGCTCGTCCGAAACCTCTACAAAAAGGACTGCAAAACAAGTTTTAATCAAATTTTAGGAGTTAATGTAATTTATTAGGAGCTTTTCAACACAAGTATATTGCAAAACCTCAATTTCTGTACTTTTACTCAGTTAAAATTTCAACGGGTCCATTGAAAGGCCCATTTAGACCTGCTCGTCCGAAACCTCTACAAAAAGGACCGCAAAACAAGTTTTAATCAAACATTAGGAGTTCAAATAATTGATTAGGAGCTTTTCAACACAATTATTTTGCAAAACCTCAATTTCTGTACTTTTTACTCATTTAAAATTCCAACGGGTCCATTGAAAGGCCCATTTCGACCCGCTCGTCCGAAACCTCTACAAAAGGACTGCAAAACAAGTTTTAATCAAATTTTAGGCATTCATGTAATTGATTAGGAGCTTTTCAACACAATTATATTGCAAAACCTCAATTTCTGTACTTTTTACTCAGTTAAAATTCCAACGAGTCCATTGAAAGGCCCATTTAGACCTGCTCGTCCGAAACCTCTACAAAAATGACCGCAAAAATGTTTTATTCAAATATTAGGAGTTCAAAAAATTTATTAGGAGCTTTTCAACACAATTATATTGCAAAACCTCAATTTATGTACTTTTTACTCAGTTAAAACTCCAACGGGTCCATTGAAAGGCCCATTTAGACCTGCTCGTCCGAAACCTCTACAAAAAGGACAGCAAAAATGTTTTATTCAAATATTAGGAGTTCAAATAATTGATTAGGAGCTTTTCAACACAATTATATTGCAAAACCTCAATTTCTGTACTTTTTACTTAGTTAAAATTCCAACGGGTCCATTGAAAGGCCCATTTAGACCTGCTCGTCCGAAACCTCTAAAAAAATGACCGCAAAAATGTTTTACTCAAATATTAGGAGTTCAAAAAATTTATTAGGAGCTTTTCAACACAATTATATTGCAAAACCTCAATTTCTGTACTTTTTACTCATTGAAAATTCCAACGGGTCCATTAAAAGGCCCATTTCGACCCGCTCGTCCGAAACCTCTACAAAAAGGACTGTAAAACAAGTTTTAATCAAATTTAAGGAGTTCCTGTAATTGATTAGGAGCTTTTCAACACAAGTATATTGCAAAACCTCAATTTCTGTACTTTTTACTCAGTAAAAATTCCAACGGGTCCATTGAAAGGCCCATTTCGACCCGCTCCTCTGAAACCTCTACAAAAATGACTGCAAAACATGTTTTAATCAAATTAAAGGAGTTCCTGTAATTGATTAGGAGCTTTTAAACACAAGTATATTGCAAAACCTCAATTTCTGTACTTTTTACTCAGTAAAAATTCCAACGGGTCCATTGAAAGGCCCATTTCGACCCGCTCATCCGAAACCTCTACAAAAAGGACTGCAAAACATGTTTTAATCAAATTTTAGGAGTTCATGTAATTTATTAGGAGCTTTTCAACACAATTATGTTGCAAAACCTCTATTTCTGTACTTTTTACTCAGTTAAAATTCCAACGGGTCCATTGAAAGGCCCATTTAGACCTGCTCGTCAAAAACCTCTACAAAAAGGACCGCAAAAATGTTTTATTCAAATATTAGGAGTTCAAAAAATTTATTAGGAGCTTTTCAACACAATTATATTGCAAAACCTCAATTTATGTACTTTTTACTCAGTTAAAATTCCAACGGGTCCATTGAAAGGCCCATTTAGACCTGCTCGTCCGAAACCTCTACAAAAAGGACAGCAAAAATGTTTTATTCAAATATTAGGAGTTCAAATAATTGATTAGGAGCTTTTCAACACAATTATATTGCAAAACCTCAATTTCTGTACTTTTTACTTAGTTAAAATTCCAACGGGTCCATTGAAAGGCCCATTTAGACCTGCTCGTCCGAAACCTCTAAAAAAATGACCGAAAAAATGTTTTACTCATATATTAGGAGTTCAAAAAATTTATTAGGAGCTTTTCAACACAATTATATTGCAAAACCTCAATTTCTGTACTTTTTACTCATTGAAAATTCCAACGGGTCCATTAAAAGGCCCATTTCGACCCGCTCGTCCGAAACCTCTACAAAAAGGACTGTAAAACAAGTTTTAATCAAATTAAAGGAGTTCCTGTAATTGATTAGGAGCTTTTAAACACAAGTATATTGCAAAACCTCAATTTCTGTACTTTTTACTCAGTAAAAATTCCAACGGGTCCATTGAAAGGCCCATTTCGACCCGCTCATCCGAAACCTCTACAAAAAGGACTGCAAAACATGTTTTAATCAAATTTTAGGAGTTCATGTAATTTATTAGGAGCTTTTCAACACAATTATGTTGCAAAACCTCTATTTCTGTACTTTTTACTCAGTTAAAATTCCAACGGGTCCATTGAAAGGCCCATTTAGACCTGCTCGTCAAAAACCTCTACAAAAAGGACCGCAAAAATGTTTTATTCAAATATTAGGAGTTCAAATAATTGATTATGAGCTTTTCAACACAATTATATTGCAAAACCTCAATTTCTGTACTTTTTACTCAGTTAAAATTCCAACGAGTCCATTGAAAGGCCCATTTAGACCTGCTCGTCCGAAACCTCTACAAAAATGACCGCAAAAATGTTTTATTCAAAAATTAGGAGTTCAAAAAATTTATTAGGAGCTTTTCAACACAATTATATTGCAAAACCTCAATTTATGTACTTTTTACTCAGTTAAAATTCCAACGGGTCCATTGAAAGGCCCATTTAGACCTGCTCGTCTGAAACCTCTACAAAAAGGAAAGCAAAAATGTTTTATTCAAATATTAGGAGTTCAAATAATTGATTAGGAGCATTTCAACACAATTATATTGCAAAACCTCAATTTCTGTACTTTTTACTTAGTTAAAATTCCAACGGGTCCATTGAAAGGCCCATTTAGACCTGCTCGTCCGAAACCTCTACAAAAATGACCGCAAAAATGTTTTACTCAAATATTAGGAGTTCAAAAAATTTATTAGGAGCTTTTCAACACAATTATATTGCAAAACCTCAATTTCTGTACTTTTTACTCATTGAAAATTCCAACGGGTCCATTAAAAGGCCCATTTCGACCCGCTCGTCCGAAACCTCTACAAAAAGGATTGTAAAACAAGTTTAAATCAAATTTAAGGAGTTCCTGTAATTGATTAGGAGCTTTTCAACACAAGTATATTGCAAAACCTCAATTTCTGTACTTTTTACTCAGTAAAAATTCCAACGGGTCCATTGAAAGGCCCATTTCGACCCGCTCCTCCGAAACCTCTACAAAAAGGACTGCAAAACATGTTTTAATCAAATTTTAGGATTTCATGTAATTTATTAGGAGCTTTTCAACACAATTATGTTGCAAAACCTCTATTTCTGTACTTTTTACTCAGTTAAAATTCCAACGGGTCCATTGAAAGGCCCATTTAGACCTGCTCGTCCAAAACCTCTACAAAAAGGACCGCAAAAATGTTTTATTCAAATATTAGGAGTTCAAATAATTGATTATGAGCTTTTCAACACAATTATATTGCAAAACCTCAATTTCTGTACTTTTTACTTAGTTAAAATTCCAACGAGTGGGTATGATGGCTCTCAATTTTCTCTCAACTTTCTTCGGGGTTTTGGTTTGGGTTAGGCTTTCTTTTCCCTTTTTTCCGGTGAATTTTTTCACCATATTCCCCTCCCCTCACGGCATTTTTCCTGCCGTTTTAGCCATAATCTTCACGGTTACCAAGTCTCCCTTGGAAAGCGGATGGAGAATCTCAAGAGTCATCACTATCAGCCAACATTATCAACAAACAGGTTATTTCTATCCTTTTATTCCTTTTCATTTTTTTACTCTTTTTTTTTCGGCCTTTTATTTGGTTTTGTGTTATATGGGAGTTTCCAGATCTAAACCACCTCTTCACCAGATTTTCTTTCTATCTTACTATGATTTTCCTAATCTGGTTTTGTTTTCATCATGTGTTTCCGATGAAACTTTCCCAGCTTTTTTCATCTCGAATCTGTAAAGGCAGATCTGGTCTTCATCTCAGATATGGGGTTCAAGGCATTTTCGGTGACTTTCCCCCTTGTCTTTTTTATTTTTTAAGTTCTTTTTTTGTTTTAATCTCTGATTTCTGGGGTTTTTTCTGCCGGTTTTGTTCTCATCACCGGGATCTTTCAATTCCGGATTTGGGCTTCGATCGTTTCCTCCGTTGGTTATGACGATACATCTTCTCTGGTCCCCGGATGATCTTTTTGGTAAGTCCGTCCGACGAATCCATTCTCATCATTCTGTTGCTTTAATTTTTTTGCTTAATCTTATGTTTGTTTTTAATCTAATCGATGGGTTTTGGCCATTTCCTTTCTTCTTTTGTTTTTTCCATTTCATCGGAGTCTCCCTCCTCCGGCGGCGGGCCAAGGCGGCGGCTGACCACCTTTATTCTCGGTTTCCTCTTTCCTTTATCTTTTCTTTCTTTGCTATGATTTTATTTTTCTGTTGCATTTCCTTTTCGTATAATATTTTTTTAGGTTATCGTTTTTGGTTTTTCTCTTCTATTATTACTCCATTGTTTGGCTTCTGTTATCTGGGTTTGCCTATAAGTATGGATCTAAGGTTTTTCCAAAGGGCCTCTTTAAAGAATCCTCCTCATCCTTTTCTTTCTCAGGCTTTTTCTATCTGGCTTGTTTACATCTGTTCTTCGATCCTTGTTAATATTAAGCTTATACTCTGCCTTTCAAAATGTTTTCTTTTTTCTTTACCTTATTTCCTTTTGATTCTTTCTTTGTTATGTCAACAGATATTCCTTGCATTTTCGTTCCTTGGAGTAATATGCATTATACGTTCTCTAAGGTATGATGCTGCACTTACTTGCAAATCATCGCTTTTTTACAATCATTTGCTTGCCTTATTTCTCTGGAAATACATATTGAATATACACGAAATGGTTTACCTATCTACCTTAATCATAAGGCCTAACCCCTGCTCACATACCTTTCTTTTGTTCTGTTTCCTGGAAATTAATTCTATTTTTTTATGTATATCTCAATTATCAATTACTTATCTCAAAAAACCAGCCCTTTTAGGGAAACATATACTAGCCCATTCATTGGGATATTCATCGTTTAAACATACAATTCTAAATCAACAGTATCTAAAAGACAATCTGTATTCTGATAAGTTCTATACTTTAAAATATAATTTTTCTTCTTCTTTTTATACTGTTATCTATGTAATTATTTTTTATTTATCTATTAAAACACATCAAAAATATATATATCCTTCTATCCACAATACTGTTTCAACATTAAAAGTCAAAAATATATTATCATTCCAATCTAAAAGATACACTAATATATCAGTCACTTTAATTATAAAAGGCTTTAAATTACCCTTTAAAATTAACTTTTCTAATAGTACTAAACTGCATACTGTTCTCGGTGTATCTGCATCTTTTACTACATTTTCCATTCACTTAGTAATGCTTGCTTTCTCGATCACATTCCTGGATAATTATTCTAAACAGAGTGTTCTATCTTTTTTCTGGATTCCACCAATATATAACCATATAATTCTAAACTATTGGTTTAATCTTTGTCATTTTTTATTGAGCAAAGCATGTTTCATTAACACCATCAATTCTTTGCCTATTCATTATGTGTCTAGTCTAATCTCTACCTATATCTTTGTATACATTCCTTTATCATGTTTATATTGTACTATCAATTGCTGGTTTCTAACTATTTGTAATTGTTCTTATTATGGGTTCTGTTGGTGCATAACAACAAATGCAATCTCTATGCAAATTACTCGACATGAGCTAATGGAAAGCAGGGACATCTATCCTCCTACTAAACCAAGATTATTTCCAATTATTAGTAAATTCAATTGCATCCCCCCCTTTACTTTTTCTTTGCTCTTTTGGTTTGTAATAACTTTCTTATCCCCGCTTCCTTTCTTCCCTGGGTCTGTAATTTTTTATTGCCTATTTCCTTTCCTGCTTTTCTTTCCTTTTCACCATGCTATTATCTGCTCTCTTCTATGCATTATATCTGCCATGTATGCTTTATTTTCCTTATTAGATTCCTGTTACTACCTCAATTTATGTTATCTACCGGAATATGCGGGAAAACTCTTACCTCACTACACCTTTCTAGGTGAAATATTACAAGCCCACAAGTGGGATTCTCTTAATTTCCTTCTAAATAGGTGCTTTTTATTTAAAAAAGTTATCTATTTCTTAAAATCTTTCCTAAATAATAGTTTAACTTTTTCAATAATTATTCGCCGACTCATAATGTTTTCAAATTTCAATAATTATTTAATACACCGTCATAATATTTCTTCCATCTTGGCCCTCAAATTACCCCTTTTAGTTTTATTTAAATATTTAATATCTCATAAATTTTCCTATAATAAAGCATTATATTCAGTCAATGTAAACGTTATCCTAACGTATTTATTCAATTTATTACTATTAAATTTATTCCTCAAATCTACCTTTTACTCTGCTTCTTTAATAATAATAATTATAATATATCCCAATAGTTACCCCTTTTATTCTCCTTTAACTACGCCTTTCAATTTTAATTGCCTCTTTAAATACTCCAATATTAAAATATTCTCTTATTTTATTAAAGTCACTATGTCCTTTCCCTTTTTAATTCAAATCTCTTTAAAATATTACCCTTTAATTTCTCCTAGATTTTATTTTTCTTTTATGTCTATTAAATCAATTAAGGCAACTCCCTTAATTAAATTACATTTTGATACTACTAGTCCCGCCTTTTTACTCTGGTCAATAATCTCTCTGAATTTATTAGGTTCCACTTTCCATATCTCCAACCTCTTAACTATTTCAGTCTTCTTTATAAACCCACAACACAACTCCATCATTCCACCACACCTACTATCACAATCGTCTTATTCACATCATTCAAAATCCCCAATGGCCTCATCCTCTTCAATCCCCCATCTCAACTCGACCAGCCTCACAAATGGAGAATCGAAATTACGCTATACTCCCAATTTCGACTTTCTCAAGGAAGATCCCAAACTGATTGTTATAGGTCGCTTTATTTCATCCAAGCCCATAGATATTTCTGCGGTTATCAATGCCTTTGAAGGTATCTGGAAACCTAACGAAGTTGTATCCATCTCAGGGATACAAGACAACTTCATCAAGATCAAGTTTAAGGAAGTCAAGTATTGCTATGAAATTATCAACCGTGGACCGTGGCTTTACAAGGATGAATGGCTTTCAGTCACCGAATATGATCCGGCCAAAGCTTTATCCGACTACAATTTCAACACAATGAGAATCTGGATCAGAATCTTCTCCCTCCCCGATTCACTCTTTGCCGATATAGATCGATCCCATTTGGTGGGACATGCCTTAGGCTCGATGGTAGGCAACGTTCTCCGTACGGATACCCGGCAAATTGATGGGAATATTGTAGAATTCCTCCGAGTGGAAATCTTTCTCAACATAACAAGACCAGTTACTCGTTTTGTGTTCATTGGCTCCGGTGAGGACACAATTATGTGTCGTCTCCAATATGAACGACTTCCAACGCTTTGCCCAGGTTGTGGTATTATCAGCCATACCTTAGAGAACTGTCCCAACCGATCTTCTTTCGACCCCAATAAACTGCAATACGGAGATTGGCTCCGTTACCTTCCTCCTAGACGTCGCCCGATTGGTATTCGTGGGCGCATCCGTAATGTTGAACCGAATCAAACTCCAAACATTCCTCCAGTTAATGGTATATTTTTTTCATCTATTAAAATTACTTCTGTTATTATTTATTCTTCCCTATCAAACGTCATGATGTTTTTATCATGCCATAACTTTTTTGTAGCAAATCCGCCAACTAATCCAGTTACTCCGGTCAATCCTACAGTTCCTCCTAATAACCAGAACAATTTGGGTAAATCTCTTTACTCTATTATCATCCCTCGTATAAACATTTACAAATCTCTTACCTTACTCTTTTTTCTAAATAAAGGCTCTCTAAATGAAGGCGATGCCGTTTCATTCACTGAACAAGTTACCGAAGATGCCCAGAATGTTGATATGACAATGGAAGATGGACCTAATATGGTCAATGATTCCACTGCTGATCCGAAACAAAAGGCCCCTCTTATGCCTCAACCCCTGAATACCATCTATCCAATCCAGGAAGATGGCTCTGATGATGATTGGGATACCAATGATGACTATGGTGTTCCAAGCCCTACTGCCGACCAAATCAAAAAATTTGACTCTGAATCGAGTAAGCCCTCTAAACCCACTGATTCATATTTCAATGACTTTAATCAGTGGTTGTTAAAAACTTACCCAAATGATGCAGCCCCTGCACCTGCTCCTGTTCAAGCACCCGCACCAGCACCTGCCCAATCTAACCGTGGCCTGAAGCGCCGCTCCCCAATACAAGTTTCGCTCCCGCCGAAAAAATCCAAACAATCAGGATCTACTCCAAAAGCTGGGATGAGCAGCTCAAAAAACTCTCCGGCGGCGGCTGATTCCCAGCCCCGCCGAGCAAAATGAAGATCCTGTGCTGGAACTGTCAGGGCCTTGGACAAGCTCCGACGGTTCATCATCTCCGAGAATATGTCCAATGTACCAACCCTAATATTATCTTCTTATGTGAAACCAAGTTAAATAAAGCGGAATGTAACCGCTTATGTCTTTCATTAGGTATGATAGACTTAATTTCTATCCCCCCTCGGAAGGGTGTTCCGGTATCTCCTTATTCGTTGCAAAAGATATTAATATAAGATTAATTTCCTACTCGCTGCGTTATATACACACCCAAATCACCTTCAATAATAGCACTATGTTTTTCACCGGAATGCATGGTTTTTCGGAAACTAGCCAAAAATATAAAACATGGGAATTAATTGATTCCTTACACACTTCTACTAAAGATGTACCTTGGCTTATCGGAGGAGATCTCAATGAGATCCTAACAGATTCAGAAAAACAAGGGGGTCCACGGAGAGCTAGATCCCAAATAAAAAATTTTCGAAATTGTCTTATTCGTAACAACTTATTTGACTGCAAACCAACATCGGGATGGTTTACATGGACGAAATTAGGTCCCTTAACACCAGTAATTCATGAACGTCTTGACCGATTTATTGCTAACTTTGAGTGGAAAAATCTCTACCCTAATCATTGTATAACTTCGGAATATGTTGCAAAATCAGACCACTGCTTCCTTCTTCTTGACGTTGATAAACCAACTAATACAAACAAAACACAAATCCCTAAAAACTTCAAATTTGAAAACTGTTGGGCTAATAATAAAGATAACATCCAAACAATCAAACGGGCATGGGTTGATACCCCCGGTACAGCCATTAATAAAATTGAAGCAGTAGGCTTATACCTAGATGATTGGCAAAAACAACAACGATTCAAAACAACAGGTCGTATAAAATTCCTCACCAAAAAAATAAACAAACTTCTCTATCGCCCCTTAACAACCACTAATAAACAAACTTATTTAAATTATAGAACGGAATTAAATAATCTCTTATCAGAACAAGAAGCTTATTGGGCTCAAAGATCTCGTACTCTTTGGCTTTCCCAAGGAGACAAAAATACCAAATTCTTTCATGCCAGAGCTACTAATCGTAATAAGAAAAACTCTATCATAGGGCTTTATGACGTCAACTCTAACTGGTGCACCTCCGAACCTGAAATAATGGATATCGCCTCAAATCATTTTAAAAACCTATTTACAACTTCTAACCCTCAATTTTCGGAAATCATTCTTGATAAAATTCAACCCTCCATTAACTCATCGATTAACGATAACCTCCTCAAACCGTTCACCAGCGAAGAAATACTACATGCTTTTAAAGACATTGACCCTAGGAAGGCTCCGGGTGCGGATGGCCTGCCTAGTAGCTTCTTTAGACAACACTGGGACACAGTTGGTGATGATGTTCTTCATCTTTGTATGGATCTTTTAAATGGTAACGCAGATATGTCCTTAGTCAACAAAACTATTCTAGTACTTATACCCAAAGTAAAGGATCCTACATCCATGAAACAACTCAGACCAATTAGTCTATGTAATGTACTATATAAAATTGTCGCCAAAACAATTGTTAATAGAATGAAACATGCCATACCTCTTTGTATTAGCCCTAATCAAGCTGCCTTTGTTCAGGGACGCAACATTTCGGACAATATCCTTGTTGCTCATGAAATAATTCACAATATCAATTCTGGTACGACTAAATCCTCACAAGGAGCTGCTCTCAAGCTTGACATGGAAAAAGCATTCGATAGAGTTGAATGGTCTTTCCTTGCAAATGTTATGACACGAATGGGCTTTGCATCCGATTGGGTTGAACTTATAATGCGTTGTATTTCCACTGTGTCTTTCTCAGTTAAAATTAATAATTCCTTTTCACCAACATTTCAAACTCAACGTGGTCTTCGTCAGGGTGATCCTCTATCCCCTTTTCTATTCCTATTCTGCACTCAAGGTCTCTCGGCGTATTTAGCCGCCGCTCAACAAACTAATATCCTCCCAGGTCTAGGTGCATGTAAGCATGGACCCAAAGTTAACCACCTTCTTTTTGCTGATGATTGCTTAGTTTTTATAAATACCAATCAATCTGAAGCATCCCTTCTAAAAAATGCTCTTCAAGTATATGCTAACGCCTCTGGTCAAGCAATAAATTTCGATAAATCCACAATCTTCTATAACCCACGTACATCCTCCTCAACAAGGAATGCAATCAATAGCCTCTTACAAGTACGTGAAGTTTCTAACCCCGGCGTATACCTGGGCATCCCGCTCCTAATAGGGAAAAACAAAACTGAATCTTTAGGCTTTGTCCGAGACAAAGTACATGATCGACTCGCTAGCTGGGACAAACATCTTCTATCCTTTAGTGGTAGAGAGATTTTCATCAAAGCTGTTTTACAATCTCTCCCTCAGTATGTGATGTCTTGCTACCTTCTTCCACATAATATCATCGACGACATGACTACATCAATCCGCCAATATTGGTGGACTGGTAAATCCAACAAAAAAGGTTGGCACATGTTACCGTGGAACCATATATGTTTGCCTAAATCCGCTGGTGGAATGGGTTTCAAAGATTTACACGATTTCAACATCGCTCTTTTGGGTAAGCAAATTTGGAAATTAATTTGTGAACCTGACTCCTTATTAGGTCAAATTTACCGATCCAAATATTACCCTTCGGGTAACATCTTGGATGCGCCGAAACCTAATAGAGGATCCTTTGCCTGGCAAGGTATATATAACGCTATTCAGCGACTCCTCCCCGGCTTTCTTCATCGCCCTGGTATAAACAGTAATATCAGAATACACAAAGATATATGGGGTGGTTCTTCCCCGATTGAGCTATCTGGGGATTATGAAATCTCTGACGAATTCCACATTCGTTGTAAGGAGTTCATGATCCGCAGTCAAACAGCATGGGATATAGTAAAGTTGAATACTTACTTTAATCAAAGCGATGTGGATGCCATTCTCCATATTCCCATCATAAATGATCAACGGGATTCAATTTTATGGTCCCCAAATGACTCGGGTATATACTCAGTTCGTTCCGGATATATTTTCTTACAACGCTCCTTTTCCCAACCTTCGCAACCTTCTAGGTTTTGGAAATTTTTATCCAAAATAAAAGTTTTACCCAAAGTTAAAACTTTTGGCTGGCGTATGGCATCTGAAGCTCTACCAGTCGGCACTAAAATGCAAGTTTTCTCCCCTGGTTCGGGGCTATGTTCTATCTGTGGTAATCATTCGGAAACAATTCTACATGCGCTCCGTGACTGCCCTGGAGCAACTGAAGCCCTCCAAATTAGTGGTATTCCTATCTCTATCAACAAGAGTTTAGCTCCTTCTCCTTTACAATGGCTAGAGGAAGCAGCTTCCATTCTTCCCACCGATAAGTTTGGTCTCTTTCTTACAGTTTTATGGAATATCTGGAATAGACGTAATGATTGGATTCACAACCAACACTTACAACCTTCATGGCTAATTACAGTCAACTCAATTAGCTTACATGATGATTTTTGTAAATCTTCTACTTCTTATGTTCCACCACCATCTACCAATACCAATCCATCCCGTCATGCTCCACCTAATTACATCAAACTTAATATGGACGGAGCCTTTAACCCTTCAACTCGTGCAGCAGCAGTCGGTGTTGTTGCCCGTGACCCTGCCGGAGCAGTCGTGGGTGGTCTTGCTTTCCCTCTTGGTAGCCGTCTGGACGCTATCACCAGTGAGGGGGAAAGCATCCTTGCTGGTCTCACCCTTGCCAGATCTCGAGGATGGAATTGCATCAAGATTGAAACGGACTGCGCCTCTCTTGCTAATAGGATCAATAATCCTGCTCAGGATCTATGTCTTGTGGGACCAACTATTCTTCAGATTCAAGCTGCTCTATCTGACTTCGATTCTATTTCAATTTCCTTTGTACGCCGTGGGGCAAATGTTATAGCTCATACGTTAGCTTCCTTTTCTCTAAATTCTATGATGTCTTTGTCTTTTGAATCGGATCTACCCCATTGTATCCAACACCTTGTACCAAACATTATATGATTAATAAAATCCTGGGCACTCTTTTCCCCTTTTTAGGGTCCTCTAGCTTTGCTTGAAGGACAGTAGTAGGGGTTTTTAATGAGGCCTTTTCTTCAAAAAAAAATTCCAACGAGTCCATTGAAAGGGCCCATTTCGACCCGCTCGTCCGAAACCTCTACAAAAAGGACTGCGAAACAAGTTTTAATCAAATTTTACGAATTCATGTAAATTATTAGGAGCTTTTCAACACAAGTATATTGCAAAACCGCAATTTTTGTACTTTTTACTCAGTTAAAATTCCAACGGGTCCGTTGAAAGGCCCATTTCAACCCGCTCGTCCGAAACCTCTACAAAAAGGACTGCAAAACAAGTTTTAATCAAATTTTAGGAGTTCATGTAATTTATTAGGAGCTTTTCAACACAAGTATATTGCAAAACCTCAATTTCTGTAATTTTTACTCATTTAAAATTCCAACGGGTCCATTGAAAGGCCCATTTCGACCCGCTCGTCCGAAACCTCTACAAAAAGGACCGCAAAACAAGCTTTAATCAAATATTAGGAGTTCAAATAATTGATTAGGATCTTTTCAACACAATTATATTGCAAAACCTCAATTTCTGTACTTTTTACTCATTTAAAATTCCAACGGGTCCGTTGAAAGGCCCATTTCGACCTGCTCGTCCGAAACCTCTACAAAAATGACCGCAAAAATGTTTTATTCAAATATTAGGAGTTCAAAAAATTTATTAGGAGCTTTTCAACACAATTATATTGCAAAACCTCAATTTATGTACTTTTTACTCAGTTAAAATTCCAACGGGTCCATTGAAAGGCCCATTTAGACCTGCTCGTCCGAAACCTCTACAAAAAGGACAGCAAAAATGTTTTATTCAAATATTAGGAGTTCAAATAATTGATTAGGAGCTTTTCAACACAATTATATTGCAAAACCTCAATTTCTGTACTTTTTACTTAGTTAAAATTCCAACGGGTCCATTGAAAGGCCCATTTAGACCTGCTCGTCCGAAACCTCTAAAAAAATGACCGAAAAAATGTTTTACTCAAATATTAGGAGTTCAAAAAATTTATTAGGAGCTTTTCAACACAATTATATTGCAAAACCTCAATTTCTGTACTTTTTACTCATTGAAAATTCCAACGGGTCCATTAAAAGGCCCATTTCGACCCGCTCGTCCGAAACCTCTACAAAAAGGACTGTAAAACAAGTTTTAATCAAATTTAAGGAGTTCCTGTAATTGATTAGGAGCTTTTCAACACAAGTATATTGCAAAACCTCAATTTCTGTACTTTTTACTCAGTAAAAATTCCAACGGGTCCATTGAAAGGCCCATTTCGACCCGCTCATCCGAAACCTCTACAAAAAGGACTGCAAAACATGTTTTAATCAAATTTTAGGAGTTCATGTAATTTATTAGGAGCTTTTCAACACAATTATGTTGAAAAACCTCTATTTCTGTACTTTTTACTCAGTTAAAATTCCAACGGGTCCATTGAAAGGCCCATTTAGACCTGCTCGTCCAAAACCTCTACAAAAAGGACCGCAAAAATGTTTTATTCAAATATTAGGAGTTCAAATAATTGATTATGAGCTTTTCAACACAATTATATTGCAAAACCTCAATTTCTGTACTTTTTACTCAGTTAAAATTCCAACGAGTCCATTGAAAGGCCCATTTAGACCTGCTCGTCCGAAACCTCTACAAAAATGACCGCAAAAATGTTTTATTCAAATATTAGGAGTTCAAAAAATTTATTAGGAGCTTTTCAACACAATTATATTGCAAAACCTCAATTTATGTACTTTTTACTCAGTTAAAATTCCAACGGGTCCATTGAAAGGCCCATTTAGACCTGCTCGTCTGAAACCTCTACAAAAAGGACAGCAAAAATGTTTTATTCAAATACTAGGAGTTCAAATAATTGATTAGGAGCTTTTCAACACAATTATATTGCAAAACCTCAATTTCTGTACTTTTTACTTAGTTAAAATTCCAACGGGTCCATTGAAAGGCCCATTTAGACCTGCTCGTCCAAAACCTCTACAAAAAGGACCGCAAAAATGTTTTATTCAAATATTAGGAGTTCAAATAATTGATTATGAGCTTTTCAACACAATTATATTGCAAAACCTCAATTTCTGTACTTTTTACTCAGTTAAAATTCCAACGAGTCCATTGAAAGGCCCATTTAGACCTGCTCGTCCGAAACCTCTACAAAAATGACCGCAAAAATGTTTTATTCAAATATTAGGAGTTCAAAAAATTTATTAGGAGCTTTTCAACACAATTATATTGCAAAACCTCAATTTATGTACTTTTTACTCAGTTAAAATTCCAACGGGTCCATTGAAAGGCCCATTTAGACCTGCTCGTCTGAAACCTCTACAAAAAGGACAACAAAAATGTTTTATTCAAATACTAGGAGTTCAAATAATTGATTAGGAGCTTTTCAACACAATTATATTGCAAAACCTCAATTTCTGTACTTTTTACTTAGTTAAAATTCCAACGGGTCCATTGAAAGGCCCATTTAGACCTGCTCGTCCGAAACCTCTACAAAAATGACCGCAAAAATGTTTTACTCAAATATTAGGAGTTCAAAAAATTTATTAGGAGCTTTTCAACACAATTATATTGCAAAACCTCAATTTCTGTACTTTTTACTCATTGAAAATTCCAACGGGTCCATTAAAAGGCCCATTTCGACCCGCTCGTCCGAAACCTCTACAAAAAGGACTGTAAAACAAGTTTTAATCAAATTAAAGGAGTTCCTGTAATTGATTAGGAGCTTTTCAACACAAGTATATTGCAAAACCTCAATTTCTGTACTTTTTACTTAGTTAAAATTCCAACGGGTCCATTGAAAGGCCCATTTAGACCTGCTCGTCCGAAACCTCTACAAAAAGGACAGCAAAAATGTTTTATTCAAATATTAGGAGTTCAAATAATTGATTAGGAGCTTTTCAACACAATTATATTGCAAAACCTCAATTTCTGTACTTTTTACTTAGTTAAAATTCCAACGGGTCCATTGAAAGGCCCATTTAGACCTGCTCGTCCGAAACCTCTAAAAAAATGACCGAAAAAAATGTTTTACTCAAATATTAGGAGTTCAAAAAATTTATTAGGAGCTTTTCAACACAATTATATTGCAAAACCTCAATTTCTGTACTTTTTACTCATTGAAAATTCCAACGGGTCCATTAAAAGGCCCATTTCGACCCGCTCGTCCGAAACCTCTACAAAAAGGACTGTAAAACAAGTTTTAATCAAATTAAAGGAGTTCCTGTAATTGATTAGGAGCTTTTCAACACAAGTATATTGCAAAACCTCAATTTCTGTACTTTTTACTCAGTAAAAATTCCAACGGGTCCATTGAAAGGCCCATTTCGACCCGCTCATCCGAAACCTCTACAAAAAGGACTGCAAAACATGTTTTAATCAAATTTTAGGAGTTCATGTAATTTATTAGGAGCTTTTCAACACAATTATGTTGCAAAACCTCTATTTCTGTACTTTTTACTCAGTTAAAATTCCAACGGGTCCATTGAAAGGCCCATTTAGACCTGCTCGTCCAAAACCTCTACAAAAAGGACCGCAAAAATGTTTTATTCAAATATTAGGAGTTCAAATAATTGATTATGAGCTTTTCAACACAATTATATTGCAAAACCTCAATTTCTGTACTTTTTACTCAGTTAAAATTCCAACGAGTCCATTGAAAGGCCCATTTAGACCTGCTCGTCCGAAACCTCTACAAAAATGACCGCAAAAATGTTTTATTCAAATTAAAGGAGTTCCTGTAATTTATTAGGAGCTTTTCAACACAAGTATATTGCAAAACCTCAATTTCTGTACTTTTTACTCAGTAAAAATTCCAACGGGTCCATTGAAAGGCCCATTTCGACCCGCTCATCCGAAACCTCTACAAAAAGGACTGCAAAACATGTTTTAATCAAATTTTAGGAGTTCATGTAATTTATTAGGAGCTTTTCAACACAATTATGTTGCAAAACCTCTATTTCTGTACTTTTTACTCAGTTAAAATTCCAACGGGTCCATTGAAAGGCCCATTTAGACCTGCTCGTCCAAAACCTCTACAAAAAGGACCGCAAAAATGTTTTATTCAAATATTAGGAGTTCAAATAATTGATTATGAGCTTTTCAACACAATTATATTGCAAAACCTCAATTTCTGTACTTTTTACTCAGTTAAAATTCCAACGAGTCCATTGAAAGGCCCATTTAGACCTGCTCGTCCGAAACCTCTACAAAAATGACCGCAAAAATGTTTTATTCAAAAATTAGGAGTTCAAAAAATTTATTAGGAGCTTTTCAACACAATTATATTGCAAAACCTCAATTTATGTACTTTTTACTCAGTTAAAATTCCAACGGGTCCATTGAAAGGCCCATTTAGACCTGCTCGTCTGAAACCTCTACAAAAAGGACAGCAAAAATGTTTTATTCAAATATTAGGAGTTCAAATAATTGATTAGGAGCATTTAAACACAATTATATTGCAAAACCTCAATTTCTGTACTTTTTACTTAGTTAAAATTCCAACGAGTCCATTGAAAGGCCCATTTAGACCTGCTCGTCCGAAACCTCTACAAAAATGACCGCAAAAATGTTTTACTCAAATATTAGGAGTTCAAAAAATATATTAGGAGCTTTTCAACACAATTATATTGCAAAACCTCAATTTCTGTACTTTTTACTCATTGAAAATTCCAACGGGTCCATTAAAAGGCCCATTTCGACCCGCTCGTCCGAAACCTCTACAAAAAGGACTGTAAAACAAGTTTTAATCAAATTTAAGGAGTTCCTGTAATTGATTAGGAGCTTTTCAACACAAGTTTATTACAAAACCTCAATTTCTGTACTTTTTACTCAGTAAAAATTCCAACGGGTCCATTGAAAGGCCCATTTCGACCCGCTCCTCCGAAACCTCTACAAAAAGGACTGCAAAACATGTTTTAATCAAATTTTAGGAGTTCATGTAATTTATTAGGAGCTTTTCAACACAATTATGTTGAAAAACCTCTATTTCTGTACTTTTTACTCAGTTAAAATTCCAACGGGTCCATTGAAAGGCCCATTTAGACCTGCTCGTCCAAAACCTCTACAAAAAGGGCCGCAAAAATGTTTTATTCAAATATTAGGAGTTCAAATAATTGATTATGAGCTTTTAAACACAATTATATTGCAAAACCTCAATTTCTGTACTTTTTACTCAGTTAAAATTCCAACGAGTCCATTGAAAGGCCCATTTAGACCTGCTCGTCCGAAACCTCTACAAAAATGACCGCAAAAATGTTTTACTCAAATATTAGGAGTTCAAAAAATTTATTAGGAGCTTTTCAACACAATTATATTGCAAAACCTCAATTTCTGTACTTTTTACTCATTGAAAATTCCAACGGGTCCATTAAAAGGCCCATTTCGACCCGCTCGTCCGAAACCTCTACAAAAAGGACTGTAAAACAAGTTTTAATCAAATTTAAGGAGTTCCTGTAATTGATTAGGAGCTTTTCAACACAAGTATATTGCAAAACCTCAATTTATGTACTTTTTACTCAGTAAAAATTCCAACGGGTCCATTGAAAGGCCCATTTCGACCCGCTCCTCCGAAACCTCTACAAAAAGGACTGCAAAACATGTTTTAATCAAATTTTAGGAGTTCATGTAATTTATTAGGAGCTTTTCAACACAATTATGTTGCAAAACCTCTATTTCTGTACTTTTTACTCAGTTAAAATTCCAACGAGTCCATTGAAAGGCCCATTTAGACCTGCTCGTCCAAAACCTCTACAAAAAGGACCGCAAAAATGTTTTATTCAAATATTAGGAGTTCAAATAATTGATTATGAGCTTTTCAACACAATTATATTGCAAAACCTCAATTTCTGTACTTTTTACTCAGTTAAAATTCCAACGAGTCCATTGAAAGGCCCATTTCGACCTGCTCGTCCGAAACCTCTACAAAAATGACCGCAAAAATGTTTTATTCAAAAATTAGGAGTTCAAAAAATTTATTAGGAGCTTTTCAACACAATTATATTGCAAAACCTCAATTTATGTACTTTTTACTCAGTTAAAATTCCAAAAGGTCCATTGAAAGGCCCATTTAGACCTGCTCGTCTGAAACCTCTACAAAAAGGACAGCAAAAATGTTTTATTCAAATATTAGGAGTTCAAATAATTGATTAGGAGCATTTCAACACAATTATATTGCAAAACCTCAATTTCTGTACTTTTTACTTAGTTAAAATTCCAACGAGTCCATTGAAAGGCCCATTTAGACCTGCTCGTCCGAAACCTCTACAAAAATGACCGCAAAAATGTTTTACTCAAATATTAGGAGTTCAAAAAATTTATTAGGAGCTTTTCAACACAATTATATTGCAAAACCTCAATTTCTGTACTTTTAACTCATTGAAAATTCCAACGGGTCCATTAAAAGGCCCATTTCGACCCGCTCGTCCGAAACCTCTACAAAAAGGACTGTAAAACAAGTTTTAATCAAATTTAAGGAGTTCCTGTAATTGATTAGGAGCTTTTCAGCACAAGTATATTGCAAAACCTCAATTTCTGTACTTTTTACTCAGTAAAAATTCCAACGGGTCCATTGAAAGGCCCATTTCGACCCGCTCCTCCGAAACCTCTACAAAAAGGACTGCAAGACATGTTTTAATCAAATTTTAGGAGTTCATGTAATTTATTAGGAGCTTTTCAACACAATTATGTTGCAAAACCTCTATTTCTATACTTTTTACTCAGTTAAAATTCCAACGGGTCCATTGAAAGGCCCATTTAGACCTGCTCGTCCAAAACCTCTACAAAAAGGACCGCAAAAATGTTTTATTCAAATATTAGGAGTTCAAATAATTGATTATGAGCTTTTCAACACAATTATATTGCAAAACCTCAATTTCTGTACTTTTTACTCAGTTAAAATTCCAACGAGTCCATTGAAAGGCCCATTTAGACCTGCTCGTCCGAAACCTCTACAAAAATGACCGCAAAAATGTTTTATTCAAAAATTAGGAGTTCAAAAAATTTATTAGGAGCTTTTCAACACAATTATATTGCAAAACCTCAATTTATGTACTTTTTACTTAGTTAAAATTCCAACGGGTCCATTGAAAGGCCCATTTAGACCTGCTCGTCTGAAACCTCTACAAAAAGGACAGCAAAAATGTTTTATTCAAATATTAGGAGTTCAAATAATTGATTAGGAGCATTTCAACACAATTATATTGCAAAACCTCAATTTCTGTACTTTTTACTTAGTTAAAATTCCAACGAGTCCATTGAAAGGCCCATTTAGACCTGCTCGTCCGAAACCTCTACAAAAATGACCGCAAAAATGTTTTACTCAAATATTAGGAGTTCAAAAAATTTATTAGGAGCTTTTCAACACAATTATATTGCAAAACCTCAATTTCTGTACTTTTTACTCATTGAAAATTCCAACGGGTCCATTAAAAGGCCCATTTCGACCCGCTCGTCCGAAACCTCTACAAAAAGGACTGTAAAACAAATTTTAATCAAATTTAAGGAGTTCCTGTAATTGATTAGGAGCTTTTTAGCACAAGTATATTGCAAAACCTCAATTTCTGTACTTTTTACTCAGTAAAAATTCCAACGGGTCCATTGAAAGGCCCATTTCGACCCGCTCCTCCGAAACCTCTACAAAAAGGACTGCAAAACATGTTTTAATCAAATATTAGGAGTTCATGTAATTTATTAGGAGCTTTTCAACACAATTATGTTGAAAAACCTCTATTTCTGTACTTTTTACTCAGTTAAAATTCCAACGGGTCCATTGAAAGGCCCATTTAGACCTGCTCGTCCAAAACCTCTACAAAAAGGACCGCAAAAATGTTTTATTCAAATATTAGGAGTTCAAATAATTGATTATGAGCTTTTCAACACAATTATATTGCAAAACATCAATTTCTGTACTTTTTACTCAGTTAAAATTCCAACGAGTCCATTGAAAGGCCCATTTAGACCTGCTCGTCCGAAACCTCTACAAAAATGACCGCAAAAATGTTTTACTCAAATATTAGGAGTTCAAAAAATTTATTAGGAGCTTTTCAACACAATTATATTGCAAAACCTCAATTTCTGTACTTTTTACTCATTGAAAATTCCAACGGGTCCATTAAAAGGCCCATTTCGACCCGCTCGTCCGAAACCTCTACAAAAAGGACTGTAAAACAAGTTTTAATCAAATTTAAGGAGTTCCTGTAATTGATTAGGAGCTTTTCAACACAAGTATATTGCAAAACCTCAATTTATGTACTTTTTACTCAGTAAAAATTCCAACGGGTCCATTGAAAGGCCCATTTCGACCCGCTCCTCCGAAACCTCTACAAAAAGGACTGCAAGACATGTTTTAATCAAATTTTAGGAGTTCATGTAATTTATTAGGAGCTTTTCAACACAATTATGTTGCAAAACCTCTATTTCTGTACTTTTTACTCAGTTAAAATTCCAACGGGTCCATTGAAAGGCCCATTTAGACCTGCTCGTCCAAAACCTCTACAAAAAGGACCGCAAAAATGTTTTATTCAAATATTAGGAGTTCAAATAATTGATTATGAGCTTTTCAACACAATTATATTGCAAAACCTCAATTTCTGTACTTTTTACTCAGTTAAAATTCCAACGAGTCCATTGAAAGGCCCATTTAGACCTGCTCGTCCGAAACCTCTACAAAAATGACCGCAAAAATGTTTTATTCAAAAATTAGGAGTTCAAAAAATTTATTAGGAGCTTTTCAACACAATTATATTGCAAAACCTCAATTTATGTACTTTTTACTCAGTTAAAATTCCAACGGGTCCATTGAAAGGCCCATTTAGACCTGCTCGTCTGAAACCTCTACAAAAAGGACAGCAAAAATGTTTTATTCATATATTAGGAGTTCAAATAATTGATTAGGAGCATTTCAACACAATTATATTGCAAAACCTCAATTTCTGTACTTTTTACTTAGTTAAAATTCCAACGAGTCCATTGAAAGGCCCATTTAGACCTGCTCGTCCGAACCTCTACAAAAATGACCGCAAAAATGTTTTACTCAAATATTAGGAGTTCAAAAAATTTATTAGGAGCTTTTCAACACAATTATATTGCAAAACCTCAATTTATGTACTTTTTACTCATTGAAAATTCCAACGGGTCCATTAAAAGGCCCATTTCGACCCGCTCGTCCGAAACCTCTACAAAAAGGACTGTAAAACAAGTTTTAATCAAATTTAAGGAGTTCCTGTAATTGATTAGGAGCTTTTCAACACAAGTATATTGCAAAACCTCAATTTCTGTACTTTTTACTCAGTAAAAATTCCAACGGGTCCATTGAAAGGCCCATTTCGACCCGCTCCTCCGAAACCTCTACAAAAAGGACTGCAAAACATGTTTTAATCAAATTTTAGGAGTTCATGTAATTTATTAGGAGCTTTTCAACACAATTATGTTGAAAAACCTCTATTTCTGTACTTTTTACTCAGTTAAAATTCCAACGGGTCCATTGAAAGGCCCATTTAGACCTGCTCGTCCAAAACCTCTACAAAAAGGACCGCAAAAATGTTTTATTCAAATATTAGGAGTTCAAATAATTGATTATGAGCTTTTCAACACAATTATATTGCAAAACCTCAATTTCTGTACTTTTTACTTAGTTAAAATTCCAACGAGTCCATTGAAAGGCCCATTTAGACCTGCTCGTCCGAAACCTCTACAAAAATGACCGCAAAAATGTTTTACTCAAATATTAGGAGTTCAAAAAATTTATTAGGAGCTTTTCAACACAATTATATTGCAAAACCTCAATTTCTGTACTTTTTACTCATTGAAAATTCCAACGGGTCCATTAAAAGGCCCATTTCGACCCGCTCGTCCGAAACCTCTACAAGAAGGACTGTAAAACAAGTTTTAATCAAATTTAAGGAGTTCCTGTAATTGATTAGGAGCTTTTCAACACAAGTATATATCAAAACCTCAATTTATGTACTTTTTACTCAGTAAAAATTCCAACGGGTCCATTGAAAGGCCCATTTCGACCCGCTCCTCCGAAACCTCTACAAAAAGAACTGCAAAACATGTTTTAATCAAATTTTAGGATTTCATGTAATTTATTAGGAGCTTTTCAACACAATTATGTTGCAAAACCTCTATTTCTGTACTTTTTACTCAGTTAAAATTCCAACGGGTCCATTGAAAGGCCCATTTAGACCTGCTCGTTCAAAACCTCTACAAAAAGGACCGCAAAAATGTTTTATTCAAATATTAGGAGTTCAAATAATTGATTATGAGCTTTTCAACACAATTATATTGCAAAACCTCAATTTCTGTACTTTTTACTCAGTTAAAATTCCAACGAGTCCATTGAAAGGCCCATTTAGACCTGCTCGTCCGAAACCTCTACAAAAATGACCGCAAAAATGTTTTATTCAAATATTAGGAGTTCAAAAAATTTATTAGGAGCTTTTCAACACAATTATATTGCAAAACCTCAATTTATGTACTTTTTACTCAGTTAAAATTCAACGGGTCCATTGAAAGGCCCATTTAGACCTGCTCGTCTGAAACCTCTACAAAAAGGACAGCAAAAATGTTTTATTCAAATACTAGGAGTTCAAATAATTGATTAGGAGCTTTTCAACACAATTATATTGCAAAACCTCAATTTCTGTACTTTTTACTTAGTTAAAATTCCAACGGGTCCATTGAAAGGCCCATTTAGACCTGCTCGTCCGAAACCTCTACAAAAATGACCGCAAAAATGTTTTACTCAAATATTAGGAGTTCAAAAAATTTATTAGGAGCTTTTCAACACAATTATATTGCAAAACCTCAATTTCTGTACTTTTTACTCATTGAAAATTCCAACAGGTCCATTAAAAGGCCCATTTCGACCCGCTCGTCCGAAACCTCTACAAAAAGGACTGTAAAATAAGTTTTAATCAAATTTAAGGAGTTCCTGTAATTGATTAGGAGCTTTTCAACACAAGTATATTGCAAAACCTCAATTTCTGTACTTTTTACTCAGTAAAAATTCCAACGGGTCCATTGAAAGGCCCATTTCGACCCGCTCCTCCGAAACCTCTACAAAATGGACTGCAAAACATGTTTTAATCAAATTTTAGGAGTTCATGTAATTTATTAGGAGCTTTTCAACACAATTATGTTGCAAAACCTCTATTTCTGTACTTTTTACTCATTTAAAATTCCAACGGGTCCATTGAAAGGCCCATTTAGACCTGCTAGTCCAAAACCTCTACAAAAAGGACCGCAAAAATGTTTTATTCAAATATTAGGAGTTCAAATAATTGATTATGAGCTTTTCAACACAATTATATTGCAAAACCTCAATTTTTGTACTTTTTACTCAGTTAAAATTCCAACGAGTCCATTGAAAGGGCCCATTTCGACCCGCTCGTCCAAAACCTCTACAAAAAAGACTACTAAACAAGTTTTAATCAAATTTTAGGAATTCATGTAATTGATTAGGAGCTTTTCAACACAAGTATATTGTAAAACCGCAATTTCTGTACTTTTTACTCAGTTAAAATTCCAACGGGTCCATTGAAAGGCCCATTAAGACCTGCTCGTCCGAAACCTCTACAAAAAGGACCGCAAAACAAGCTTTAATCAAATATTAGGAGTTCTAATAATGGATTATGAGCTTTTCAACACAATTATATTGCAAAACCACAATTTCTATACTTTTTACTCATTTAAAATTCTAACGGGTCCGTTGAAAGGCCCATTTCGACCCGCTCGTCCGAAACCTCTACAAAAAGGACTGCAAAACAAGTTTTAATAAAATTTTAGGAGTTCATGTAATTGATTAGGAGCTTTTCAACACAAGTATATTGCAAAACCTCAATTTCTATACTTTTTACTCATTTAAAATCCAACGGCTCCATTGAAAGGCCCATTTCGACCCGCTCGTCCGAAACCTCTACAAAAAGGACTGCAAAACAAGTTTTAATCAAATTTTAGGCATTCATGTAATAGATTAGGAGCTTTTCAACACAATTATGTTGCAAAACCTCAATTTCTGTACTTTTTACTCATTTAAAATTCCAACGGGTCCGTTGAAAGGCCCATTTAGACCTGCTCGT